>LR812537.1:1849373-1969373 GCA_903798195.1 Danio kyathit
TTATGACAATCAGAAAAATAAAACATTATAAATATACAATCTAGAACCCTACAATAAAACATAATCAGACAAGTTACAATATTATCCTCAGACAGTCTAAAAACATAACATAATAAAACAAGCTATTACAGCTCATGAGCTCATAATCAGAAAATCTACAACACTGTAATCAGACAGTCTAGAACCATACAGTCAGATTAGAACAACATAATCAGACAAGCCTACAGTATCAGTCAATCTTTTACAACATAATCAGAAAAACCACAACACTGTGATCACAGTCTGGAACCCTACAGTCAAAATGAGAACAATATAATCAGACAAGGCTAGAATAGCAGACAGTCTACAACCCTACAGTCAAACTTCTACAACACAATAATACAAACTACAACACTGTAATCAGACAGTCTAGAACCCTACAGTCAAATTAGAACAACATAATTAGACAAGCCTACAGTAGCAGTCAATCTTTTACAACATAATCAGAAAAACCACAACACTGTAGTCAGACAGTCTGGAACCCTACAGTCAAAATGAGAACAACATAATCAGACAGTCTAGAACCCTACAGTCAAACTTCTACAACATAATCAGAAAAACAACAACACTGTAATCAGACAATCTAGAACCCTTTAGTCAATGTGGAACAATATAATCAGACAGGCTAGAATAGCAGACAGCCTATAACCCTACAGTCAAACTTTTACCACATAATCAGAAAAACTACAACCCTGTAATCAGACAGTCTAGAACCCTACAGTCAAATTAGAACAACATAATCAGACAAGCCTACAGTAGCAGTCAATCTTTTACAACATAATCAGAAAAACCACAACACTGTAATCAGACAGTCTGGAACCCTACAGTCAAAATGAGAACAACATAATCAGACAGTCTAGAACCCTACAGTCAAACTTCTACAACATAATCAGAAAAACAACAACACTGTAATCAGACAATCTAGAACCCTTTAGTCAATGTGGAACAATATAATCAGACAGACTAGAATAGCAGACAGCCTATAACCCTACAGTCAAACTTTTACCACATAATCAGAAAAACTACAACACTGTAATCAGACAGTCTAGAACCCTACACTCAAATTAGGACAATATAATCAGACAAGCTAGAATAGCAGTCAAACTTTTACAACATAGTTAGAAAAACTAGAACACTGTAATCAGACAGTCTACAACCCTACAGTCAAATTTGAACAACGTAATCAGAAAAGCTAGAATATCAGACAGTCTAGAACCTACAGCCAAGCTTTCACAATATAATCAGACAAGCTACAACATTACAATCATACAATCTAGAACAATTAGAACCCTTCATTCAGACAAAGCAAAAACAATTAGTGAGATAACAAAACATAATCAGACAAGCTAGAACATTACACAGTCTGGAATTTTAAACATAAATCATGTTTTTTTTGTCTGATTATGTTGTAAAAGTTTTACTGTATGTTTCTAGACTGTATAATAATCAGAAAACATTACAAAAATACAGTCTTGAATTATGCAGTGAACAATTACAACATAATATAACATCAGATAAGTTATAACATTACTCTCAGACAGATTAAATCATAACATAATAACTAGAACAATTTCATCAGACAGTCTAGAACCCTACAGTCAATATTTTACAACATCAGACAAACTATCACACAGTCTAGAACCCTATAGTCAAATTAGAACAACATAATCAAACAAGCCAAGAATAGCAGACAGTCTAGAACCCTACAGTCAAACTTCTACAACATAATCAGAAAAACTACAACACTGTAATCAGACAGTCTAGAACCCTACAGTTAAATTAGGACAATTTAATCAGACAAGCTAGAATAGCAGACAGCCTATAACCCTACAGTCAAACTTCTACAACATAATCAGAAAAACTACAACACTGTAATCAGACAGTCTAGAACCCTACAGTCAAATTAAGACAATATAATCAGACAAGCTAGAATAGCAGTCAAACTTTTACAACATAGTTAGAAAAACTAGAACACTGTAATCAGACAGTCTACAACCCTACAGTCAAATTTGAACAACGTAATCAGACAAGCTAGAATATCAGACAGTCTAGAACCTACAGCCAAGCTTTCACAATATAATCAGACAAGCTACAACATTACAATCATACAATCTAGAACAATTAGAACATTCAAACAATACTAGAACTTTTTAGTGAGATAAATCTGAACATCACAATCAGCCATGCTATATATTATCAGACATAATTAAAGACAATGACAACACATTTCGGAACCCAATACCCAACCATGTAATAAGATGAAAACAAGTCCTACTGTATAATCAGACCCTAAACCATCCTGTTCTCTTTCAGACAATCTATTTCTCTCGCAAACACTCAATCCCCAAAGCAGCAGCAGCAGTAAGAGCAGTGCGGCCTTCAGGTCAAAGAGCCGGAGATGTTTTATATAAAGCACTTTTCTAACCTTTAAAACATCTGATTTTTTATCAGTGCAGCAGAACCCGGCAGAACAGAGAGGACAGCACACACACACGCAATTAAATTAAAGAGGAAAGATAGAAAAGAATTATTGATCCAGAGAGTTCGCAGTGCAAGACACGGCAGGACAAAGTGTCGTTCATTTGTCCTGAAACCAAACCACAACGTGCGAGATGAGAGCTTTCCTGAGGGCCAATTTACTCTGCTGTATGTGTGTGTGTGTGTGTGCGTGTGTGTGTGTAAGAATGTGGGTTGTGCTGACAGTTAATATCCTTCTTTTTAGAATATGGTTCTGCGGTACCTGGAATCGATTACAGAGGGACGACAGGCGACGCTCCTCGCGGAAACTGCTGCATTCCCTCGGGCCTCTTACACTCCGCGGATGAAAACTGCTGAGCACAGAAACAGAGCATCTTTACTATCTCTCCAGTGTCTCCAGGACAGAGCAAACTGGACTTTGAACCCTACAGTCTATTTACAAAAACATAATCAGGCAAGCAAGAACATTAGACAGTCTAGAATTTTATGTCAAACTTTTATAATATAAATTGTTTTATATTTTTTTCTTATTATGTTGTAAAAGTTTCACTGTAGGTTCCAGACTGTATGGTAATCAGTAAAACAACACTATAATCATACAATCTAGAACCCTACAGTGAAATGTAATCAGACAAGTTAGAACGTTAGACAGCCTAGAATTTTATAGTCAAACTTTTACAATATAAACTGTTGTATATTGTCTGATTATGTTGTAAAAGTTTCACTGTAGGTTCTCGACTGTATGGTGGTCAGAAAAATAAAGCATCATAATCATACAATCTGGAAAATTTTTACAACACAATTAGAAAAACTAGAACTCTGTAATCAGACAGTCTACAACCCCACGATTAAATTAGAACAACATAATCAGACAAGGCTAGAATAACAGATAGTCTAGAACCCTACAGTCGATGTTTTACAACATAATCAGCCAAATTAGAACATTATAACCACCAGACCACCTTGACTGCTAGTTTGATTACATAAACATAATCAGACAAGCTAGAACATTAGACAGCCTAGAATTTTATAGTCAAACTTTTACATTATGACGTTTTATTTTTTCTCATCTGGTTGTAAAAGTTTCACTGTATGGTTCTAGACTGTATGATAATCAGAAAAATAAAGCATTATAAACATGCAATCTAGAACCCTGCAGTGAAATGTAATCAGACATGTTAGAACATTATCCTCAGACAGTCTGAAACTCTACAAACTACAACAATCAAATAAACTAGAACAATATCATCACACAGTCTAGAACCCTACAGTGAAACTTTTACAGCACAATCAGAAAAACTAGAACACTGTAAGCAGACTCTGTAATCAGTCTAGAACCAATTAGACAAGCTAGAATATCACAGTCTATAACACTACAGTCAAACTTTTACAATATAATCAGACGAGCTAGAACATTACAATTATACAATCTAGAACAATTAGAACTCTACTTTCAGACAAAACTAGAACAAATAGTGAGATAACGAATAATCAGACAAGCTAGAACGTTACACAGATTTGAATTATGGAGTCAAACTTTCACATTTAAATTTTTTTTTCTGATTATGTCGTAAAAGTTTCATTGTATGGTTCTAGACTGTGTGATAATCAGAAAACATTGTAATCATACAATCAAGAACCCTATAGTGAAACTTAATCAGACATGTTAGAACATTATCATCAGACAGTATAAAACCATACAAACTACAGCAATCAAATAAACTAGAACAATATTATCAGACAGTCTAGAACCCTACAGTGAAATGTTTACAACACAATCCAAAAAACTAGAAGACTGTAACCAGACTCTGTAATCAGTCTAGGACCACAACAATCAGATAAGCTAGAATATCACAGTCTAGAACACTACAGTCAATCTTTTACAACATAATCAGACAAGCTAAAACATAACAATTACACAATCTAGAACAATTAGAACCCAACATTCAGACAAAACTAGAACAAATAGTGAGATAACAAAAAGCATAATCAGATAATCAGATCAGCTAGAGCATTACATGTTTCGAATTTCAGTGTCAAACTTTCATATTGAATTTTTTTTTTTCTGATTATGTTGTAAAAGATTCACTGTATGGTTCTAGACTGTGATAATCAGAAAACATTGTAATCATACAATCTAGAACCCTATAGTGAAACATAATCAGACAAGTTGGAACATTATCCTCACACAGGATAAAAGCATACAAACTATAACAATCAAAGTAGAGCAATATCATCAGACAGTCTAAAACCCTACAGTCAATATTTTACAACATAATCAGACAAACTACAACACTGTAATCAGGCAGTTTAGAATTACAATGGTATATACAGTTGAAGTCAGAATTATTCGCAGTATGTCTGATAATATTTTTTCTTCTGGAGAAAGTCTTATTTGTTTTATTTTGGCTAGAATAAAAGCAGTTTTTAATTTTTTTAAAAAAAAATTTCGGGACAAAATTATTAGTCCCTTTAAGCTAATTTTTTTTTCGATAGTCTACATAACAAACCATCGTTATACAATAACTTGCCTAATTACCCTAACCTGCCTAGTTAACCTAATTAACCTAGTTAAGCCTTTAAATGTCACTTTAAGCTGTATAGAAGTGTCTTGAAGAATATCTAGTCTAATATTATTTACTGTCATCATGGCAAAGATAAAATAAATCAGTTATTAGAGATGAGTTATTAAAACTATTATGTTTAGAACAAATCTTCTCTCCGTTAAACAGAAATTGGGGGGAAAATAAAAAGGGGCTAATAATTCAGGGGGGCTAATAATTCTGACTTCAACTGTATATATATATCAGCTTGCATCAGCTTGAAATCATTGCACTAAAGTCTTTATGCATTTTTTAGTTTTTCTAACTGCACGCTTTAAACTCTTCTGCGAAAGATAAATGTTTCCCCTTTAAATAGCTCTAAGTTAGTTAGACTCTCACTTTTAGTTCCACTCTCCCCACAGTTTTATAGTCTTGCAAGAAAATGCAGAGAAGTGTTATTCAGAAAAGCCCTTGAGACGCATTAAACCCACACAGAATCTGCCCACAGAAACTCATCAGATTTACACCCAATTCCAGCAGCCGCCATTCACAAACTCCACCGCACCGAACATCCCGCACTCCTTATGTCCTTATTCGATATTGTGGCTCATCAGATCGGGCTTTCAGCTGCCAGTAAGGTTAATACTCTCAGTTATATTTAACATGTTTAGTTTATATGCATGCGTATACACAACATGTTATCAGCTCAGTATTGGGTAGCTACTGTACAAAGCTACATATAAATGCTACTAACTTTACCAGATTTTTTCAGAGCTTTGACAGAAGCTGTTTTAAAAATAGTAATACATGGGCCAATAATATAGTGATTTTTCCAGCAAGCAGCAGTTTAGCATGGGGAAATGCTGCATCACTGTTTTTGTTTTGCAGACTTTAGTTTGTGAATGAATCATCTGCTATACTGTCTGTTTACTGGGCACACTGATTCTGTTCAGTTAATTTGATATGGTTTCATTTTCTGCCATATTTTCATTGCATACTTGCATATACAGCAGGGAAAATAGGTATTGAACACACAGAGAATAATATCTCTAAAGGAGCTGTTAACATGGATTTGAAAAAGATTTAGGTAAAAACCCAAACGATACTGAAATGTATTCAATACTTTATATAAAGGCTTTTTTGGTGCTGCAGCTTAAATACACCTCTCATATTATTATATATGGAGAATGAAGCCTCATGCATTGCTCAGGTGTGAGTTTCTCACAGACTTCAACAGTGTCAAAATCTTGATGGTTCTGTGGGTCTGGTCTATCAAATCTGAGCTTTATTTTGTATTTTCTATCGGATTCGAGTCAGGTGATTGGCTGGGCCATTCTACAGCTTGATTTTCTTTCTCTGAAAGCATCTGAGAGTCTCCTTGGCTGTTTTTTGGATCATTGTCTTGCTGAAATGGTTTCATCTCCTGTTAATATAGATGTTGAACTGAAGCAGCTGATATTCATTTGCACTGAGGAAGGGCAGAGGGTTGCTGAACAACTACTGAGAGATATTTTAGTGCATTTGAACAGAACAGATTTATTAAACTGATATATTTCTTAAAATAATATTTTATTCACCTAACATCTTTAGAAATAGAAGATAATACATTTAAACTAATGCAAAATATTGGAAAAAAAAATTACAAACTACAAAGTTTCAGCTCAATTTTATAATTTTTTTTTGTTTCTGTTGAATTTTGCGCTGAATCAACACAATTCTTGGGTTTTTTTTTTTTTTTGGACAACTTAATTTTTCATGTTTAACCCACTTCAATTTGTAAAAACAATTAAGTTAACTTGATCGATTTGTGTTGGAAAAACATGAAGAAATTGTGTGGAACCCAACATTTTTTACAGTGCACATACACACATTAAAACCCACTACACACCTTACATTGGGAGTTATATTAAACTTAGAATAAATTTTATACATCTGAAATGTATTGACACATTAGTTACTGCATCCACTTCTTCAAAACGTCAGCTTGCCTGAAGCCAAACTAGTTTAAATGATGAGTAAACCATACAGCTTGTCAATCGACATCTTTAAAGACCGCTTTACAGATTAAAACACTCCCTCGAGTAAATAAATCCCCAGCGTTTCCGCATGACCTTTGACCCTTTGGGTGTTTGTTCACACCAGCATCTTAGAGAAAAACATGCCAAACATTTAAATCAACTCAAGGGGAACAGAAAGCGAAGGTCATAACTCTTCAGCCCCTCGAGATATTATTGATTATATTGAGGCGTCGCTTGATTAATTACATTCAGATGAACTCAGTCTGATTGGAGGCTGGTTTCTGCATGGATTAAGCCGCATGCATCTTCATTAACCAGTCCTTTTAGAAGTCAATTAAAGTGACTCAAGACGGTGTTTGTATTATTCGCCAATTACTACACATAATACTTGACTAGATATTTACAGCAAATAATATTAGACTAGATATTCTTCAAGACACTAGTATTCAGCTTAAAGTGACATTTAAAGGCTTAACTAGGGTAATTGGGGTAAAGTTAGGGTAATTAGGCAAGTCATTGTATAACTGGTTTGTTCTGTAAACAGTATTGCGAATACGTACCCAGGTCTGGTATGCTTCATATTTGTTTATTTTTGAGGTGTGCATGGACATACATTAAGGTTTTGTTTAAACCTGTATGATTTATAGTTCATTCATTCATTTTCTTTTCAGCTTAGTCCCTTTATTAATCCGGGGTCGCCACAGCGGAATGAACCACCAACTTATCCAGCACGTTTTTATGCAGCGGATGCCCTTCCAGCCGCAACCCATCTCTGGGAAACATCCACACACACCCCTTCACACTCATACAATTTAGCTTACCCAATTCACCTGTACTGCATGTCTTTGGACTGTGTGGGAAACCGGAGCACCCGGAGGAAACCCACGCGAACGCATGGAGAACATGCAAACTCCACACAGAAACGCCAACTGACCCAGCCGAGGCTCGAACCAGCAAACTTCTTGCTGTGAGGCGACAGCACTACCTACTGCGCCACTGCGTCCCCACATTATTTATAGTAATATTACAAATAATAATATAGTATTAGTAGTAATACTATAATAATTTTTAGTAGTTTATAATAATACAGTAGCAAATGCATTTTTAAAAAGACATTTTGAGATATATATACACATCCAAATGGCTCTTTACAAAAATGCATTTGCTAAAAAAAAATCAGAAATGGCTCTTTGCTGAGAAAAGGTTCCCGACCCCTGCCTTAGATAATAGCCTCAGCCATAGTTAATCCAGTGTGCGTGCGTACTAGCCTCAGTGTACAAGCTCAGAACTTTAAACTAGCGCACAGTTGGCATAACTTTGTATAGTTGCAGCAGTTTTATTCTGTGCAGAAATGCGGTGTTAAGAAGCCTTTACGGTAAATTAAAGTGCGGTTAATAGTGAAATCGGTTAATTGTTGCATCTCTACGGTGTACACTTTTTGATGATCTCAAATATCTCTCACATGTTGAATAAATCCACCAAAGGGCGCAACATACACTTCAGCCGACCATTGTTGCCACCCACCCCGTCCTTAAACCCAACCGATAGTGTTTTCAAAAGCCATCTAGAAAAACAAAAAGCATCGCATAACCATTCTTCGCCGAACTCAAACCCCGTCTTCGTGGTCAACATGAACCACATCCAAAATCTGCCGGCACGCGGCAAACCACTGGACAAACTGGTAACACCAGAAAAGCCGTCTATACTGAGGTAAGCGGTCAGCTGGTAGCGCTAAAAAGAGCAGAAGCCATCAGCTGCATCATACCGTCACGTAGCGTTCATTTTAAAAACAAAATAGCCAGACGTACCTCTGGCTACATTATTCGCACTCTCCAGAAATGTGGACAGGGGTACATATTCACAATGAGCCTGTGTTGATGGCTTATAATATTAAAATGACTTTAAAATGGTTTTTGGCGACAAGGTGGCACAGTGGTTAGCACTTACAGCAAGAAGGTCGCTGGTTTGAGTCCCGGCTGGACAAGTTGGCGTTTCTGTATGGAGTTTGCATGTGCTCCCCGTGCTCGTGTGGGTTTCCTCCGGGTGCTCCGGTTTCCCCCACAGTCCAAACACATGTGCTCTAGGGCAGCTGGAAGGGCATCAACTGTGTAAAATATATGCTGAATAAGTTGGTGGTTCATTCCGCTGTGGCGACCTCTGATGAATAAAGGAACTGATCTGAATGAATGAAAAAAATGGCTTTAAAAAAATTATAAACTGCCTTTATTTTAGCCGAAATAAAACAAATGAGACTTTCTCCAGAAGAAAAAATATTATAGGAAATACTGTGAAAAAATTCTTGTTCTGTTAATCATCATTTGGGAAATATTTATGTTTTTAATATCTAATAATTGAAACCAAAGCGAGCTGAAGTGATCGATACGCAGAGCTCAGGTCGAGGGAAACAGTGATTTGCATTGAAATCACACGCACAGAAGAGTCCACAGGTGGTTTCATTTCTCCCTCTGTGACAAGAAGCGCCATCAATTACAGGAATCACGGCCGATTTATTCCCTTCGCTATTGATTAGACGCAAAAATGGAGACATTCAATTATGGCTAACTGGGTTTGATTAACATATGCAGCAGATGATTGTGGCGCTCCACAGGGACCAGAGCCGATCCCACAATCAGACACTCCTGACCCGAACTGAATAAAATGATTGGATTTTACTAAAAAAAAATTTTGAAGATAAGCAGTTGCAAACTATTGATATTATAGTATAATTTCAACAAACAAATTGAATTTTTAATAATGTTCAACTTCATTTGCTTGTTTAAATTCAGCCTATAAATAGTTTGCAGCCTCTTACCTTAAAAAAAAAAAGAGTAAATCCATTGAATCTTTTTTTTTAGTGCACCGCCTTTGTGTACTTCCCTGCTTTAAACTTTCACGAAGCTGAAGAATATGTGGATGAATTATTGAAGGTGGATCCTGAGAACTGGATCAGGTCATCAGGTTTGAAGTGACACTGAACTCTCGGAGCTTCGTATAAAAACCAGCCGAGTTTCTGAAGTCTCACATATTTCCATACTCCTGCAGCAGGGAGTTTCTTTCCCAGATATAAAGAAAGCTCTTTTTATGTCAGGGCTTTGAGGGTAAAAAAGTGATTTAGAAAGGCAATATTGTCAATAAATAGGTGAAATCAGAACTATTAGCCCTCCTGAATTATTAACCTCGCTGTATATTTTTCATAATAGTTTTAAATACTCATTTCTAATAACTGATTTAATTTCTCTTTGTCATGATGACAGTAAATATTATTAGACTAGATATTCTTCAAGACACTATTATTCAGCTTAAAGTGACATTTAAAGGCTTCACTAGGTTAATTAGGGTAAAGTTAGGGTAATTAGGCAAGTCATTGTATATCAGTGGTTTGTTCTGGAGACAATTTAAAACTAATATTGCTTACGGGGGCTAATAATATTGAGGTTAAAAAGGATTTTAAAAATTAAAAACTGCTTTTATTTTAGCCGAAATAAAACAAATAAGACTTTCTCCAGAAGAAAAAAAAATGTTATTTTTTTATATTATATTTGAATTTTTATTAAAATATATTTTATTATTAATTGTTTTGTATTTTTATTATTTATTATTATAATTTATTATAGGAAATACTGTGAAAAATTCCTGAATCTGTTCAACATCATTTGGGAAATATTTGGAAAATAAAATTTACAGAAGGGTGAATAATTCTGACTTCAACTGTATATTGAAAGGTCCTTTGAGATGTGGGTCCCCAGAAACTTGAAGGATGAGACAGGCTCGACGGCCATCGAATAGGCTCACATGATCCCATCCACATCAATGGGATGGCCGTCGAGCCTGTCTCATCCTTCAAGTTCCTGGGGACCCACATCTCAAAGGACCTTTCCTGGACCACCAACATCTCCAGCCTGGTCAAGAAGGCTCACCAGCGCCTATTTTTCTTAAGGCAGCTTAAGAAGAACCAGCTGTCATCAGCCGTCTTGGTGAACTTCTACCGCTGCACAATAGAGAGCATCCTGACGAACTGTGTCACAGTCTGGTATGGAAGCTGCTCTGTTGCTGAGCGTAAGGCACTGCAGCGGGTGGTGAAAACTGCCCAACGCATCACAGGGACCACACTGCCAGCCATAGAGGACATCCAGAGGAAACACTGTCTGCGCCGAGCACGCAGTATTCTTAAAGATTCCTCTCACCCTGCCCACAGACTGTGTTCTCTACTGCCTTCCGGCAGGCGCTTCAGGCTCCCCCGGACAAAAACCAGTAGACTAAGGAACAGCTTCTTCCCCAAAGCTGTCTCCCTTTTGAACTCTACCCCCCACTGACTTTTTTGCCCCCCCTGATACACCCCCACTCTCCTCATACCTTATACTCCTCATCACTGCACTATTTAACATTTGCACATTTAAAATTTGCACATATTCATTGCACTACATTGCACAGATTTATTTATTTGAACTGTACACACCCACTGCACATGTACATTTGTAATTATGTTTATCTAACTGCACACTTCTGATTATTAATAGCAACCTGTACATATATCCATCTATTGTAAATCTCTGTTCATAGCTAACACAACCTGTATATAATGTTCATAGTACATCCATTTGTAAATATCACCATATTTTTCTATAACTGCACTTTATAACTTATACCTGTATCCTGCACTTGCTGCTATTGCACTCCTGGTTAGACCTAAACTGCATTTCGTTTCCTTGTACTTGTACATGTGTAATGACAATAAAGTTGAATCTAATCTAATCTAATCTAATCTAATATTGTGTTAATATACAGTACATTTTAGTACGGTTTTATTATACAGTATTATTAAAAATAATGCACACTAGAGGTGGTGACTGATCGCTACACCTTGGGTGTGGAATATTTTCTAATAAGCCAAAGGCCAGGAGTGAATTATTCCACTTTTTAAAGGTATAAAGGTAGTTATTTTTCAGTTTAAAATGTCTTAGAAAGGTAATAATTATTCATTCACTCATTTTCCGTAAAGACTTTAATTTGATGGTCTCTATTGCACATTTTGTTGATTAAAAGTTGCAATGCAACTACACACTAATTAATTTTCATTTGTGCATTAGTAGACTGTCTGCTTAATATCTGCTGATACTGCTCCTTCAACATTTAACCAGTGGTGTAAAGCAACAAATTACACACACTCCAATTACTGTAATTGAGTAGTTTTTCCTGGCAATTGTAAGTAGTTTTCAAAATATGTACTTTTACTTTCCCTTGAGCACATTTTTAGTGCAGTATTGGTACTTTTACTCCACTATTGTCCTTCAACCTGCAGTCACTACAGTACTTTCTTTCTTTCTGGTCTATGGTGATTGGCTAAAGTAGAAAAAAATCAGTCCTGCAATTTCTGTCCAATCAAATCACACATAGAACGTAAATCACATCATACTGAACAACCTCAAGACATGGGAGCTTTATAAACGCAGTCTAAAATCTTTACATACAATGACCCAGAGTCAGTTTATAGACTGCATGTCACTAATGAGAAAATGAAGGATGTCGACTGTATGATGACTGAAATCACCAAACAGGCCGAATGAAAGAAGGACCAAATGAAGGAAGAATTCAAAGAAGGACTGAAAAAAACTAAGGAAGGAACGAATGAATGAATGAATGAACAAAGGACCTAATGAAGGAAGGAACAAAGGAATGAACGAACGAATAAATGAATGAATGAACAAATGAAGGGAGGAACGAAGGATGGAACCAATGAATGAAGGAAGGAACAAAGAAACAAATGAAGGAAGGACAGAATGAACAAACAATGGAGGGAAGGAAGGAACGTATATAGGAAGATCACTAAATGCACTACAGAATGTTACGTTTACACATGCCTGCACAAACTGCATGTAAATGCATCAGCTTTTCACTGTGTAATGCTCACTACTCTTACTTTTGAAAGGGCTACTTATTACTCATACTTTAAGTAATATTTACAACAGATACTTTCACTCTACTTGGAATGAACCTCCAACTATTCCAGCATATGTTTTATGCAGCAGATGCCCTTCCGGCCGCAACCCAGTACTGGGAAACACTCATTCACACTCATACACTACGGCCAATTTAGCTTACCCAATTCCCCTATAGCGCATGTGTTTGGACTGTGGGGGAAACCGGAGCACCCGGAGGAAACCCACGCCAACATGGAGTGTATATCATTCTTTTTGTTCTATATGTAGGTTTTTGTGTGTGTGTGTGTGTGTGTTGAAGTGAGACGTTTGAGTTCCCTCCTCTGTTAAAGCATGACTGTGGGCCGAGCGGTGTTCTTCTCCCAGCAGACGCAGGAACACATGTGAACATGCATGCTGACCTTTCACGAGCTCCAGGCGAAAACACTCTGACAAACGAGAGTCAACAGCCAGCATCTGTGTGTGTGTGTGTGTTTCCCGAGTGCCGCGTCCTCGTGTAAGTTGCTTGATGTTGTCCGGCCTCTGAGCTGCTGAAATATACATATACCTGCTCTCAGCATCTGCTGACTGGAAAACTGAGAAACACACAGACACTGCACCCCGTGAACCACTGAGTCATGAACGCAGAAAAATAAATAAATGAATAAAATAACATTCAAGAGTGGAAGCACATGAAAAACGGAAAAGCTGACTGATGAAGAATTGAAATGAAGAAACATTATTTTTATATATGATGGTGTTTTCATCTTAATTATTTGTGCAATTGTTGTACTTTTATTGATTTGTGTTTCTTTTTTCTCTCTTGTTTATTTTACTTTATATTTTGGGTGTAAGAAAATCACATAAAGTTTGTACTATTTTTGTGTGCTGTCTATACACACACTCATTTCAAGTGTCTGGCTATAAAAGAATGGTAAAAATCATGACAACAAATGTTTGTTACTTTAATTTCAATCAGGTAAAAGGGTTTTAACTAAAAAAATCTATACAAATTTTGACTTAATGTTTTTTTTATTCACGTTGACTTGATTGTGATTATTGTGAAGTTGTGATTATTAGAAATGTTCATTTGATTTTAACTTGAAAATAGGATCAGCGAAAAATACAGCGTTGCTTCATTTTTAAATTAGTTAATTTTTTTATTTATGTTTATTATTGTATTTTATTTTAATATTGTTTATTATTAAATTTTTTGGGTTTTTTAATTTTATTACATTATTGTTTATTATTTTTTATATTTCATTTTATTATTGTATTTTATTTTATTATTGTTTATTTGATTATTTTTTATTTTTACATTTAATTTTTGTTATTGTTTATTATTTTAATGTTTGTGATTTTATTTTATTATTGTTTTTTTATTTTATAATTTTTAATTTTTTACATTTCATTTTATTATTGTTTATTATTTTACTGTTTGTGATTTTATTTTATTATTGTTTATTTTTTATTTCATTTTATTTTATTGTTTATTATTTTATTTTATTATTATTTATTTTTTATCTTAATATTGTTTTTATTGTATTTTATTTTATTATAATTTTTTATTTAATTCAATTTTAATATTGTTTAATAATTTTGTTTTATTTTTTATTATTTATTTAATTTTTATTGATTATTTTATTTTGTTATATTTTTTAATTAAATTACATTTAATTATTGTTTAGTACTTTTATTATTTTATTATTGTTTATTTTATTTTATTATTGTTTATTTTATTTTATTATTTTTTATTTTATTATTGTTCATTATTTTATTTTATTATTATTTATAATTTTTATTTCATTGCTTTTTATTTAATTAATTTTTTTATTAATTTTATTATTGTTAATTTTTTTATTTGATTATATTTTTTTTCTATTTTTATTTTATCTTATTATTATTTATTATTTTAATTTCATTATTATTTTTTGTTTATTTACTTTTTTTATTATTGTTTTTATTTTTTTATTTTATTATTGTTATTTATTGTATTTTATTTCATTATTGTTTATTTTTTATCATTATTATTATTATTCATTTATTTTCTTTTCGGCTTAGTCCCTTTATTAATCAGGGGTCGCCACAGCAGAATGAACCGCCAACCTATCCAGCAAATGTTTTATGCAGCAGATCACTGGGAAATATCCATACACACTCATACTCTATGGACAATTTACTTGCCTAATTCCGCTCTATAGCGCATGTCTTTGGACTTTTGGGGGAAACCGGAGCACCCAGAGGAAACCCACGCCAACAAGGGGAGAACATGCAAACTCCACACAGAAATGCCAACTGACCTAGCCAAGGCTCGAACCAGCGACCTTCTTGCGGTGAGGCGATTATTATTATTATTTTTTTCATTTTATTTACCTTATCTTTAGACCTGAGACTCAACAGAACACTCGAGTGTTTCATGTTTCTGCTTGGCTTAAAACAATAGCTGGAGACAAACCCTAGAGAGGGAGGATTTATACGGCCGCTCGCTGAACACATTTATCAAACACAAGCATGCAGACGTGTAGAAACACACACACACATACATGCATACACATACCTCGCCCTGACCCCAGACACTGCCATGTACAAGGACGGGTCATAGAAAACAAATACAAGACGTCTGATTCACAACCTAGTCAACACTAAACAGTCAACACTGAACCGTCAACACTAAACCATCAACATTGACAGGTATTAAGGCAGGACGGCTGGTGAAATACACTGCTCGATATGTCTTCTTCCAGACTAGTGGAGAGAAAACACCCCGAATACACATTTATGGGTTCATTCTGTAGCACTTTATCAATTTGTGTCTGGAGAATTCAACTTCACTGCAAATCTTGTTATTTTTCTACTGTACAGAGCACTGATCGCCCACACTTACACTCACCGGCCACTTTATTAGGTACACCAATCCAACTGCTTAATGCAAATTTCTAATCAGCCAATCACATGGCAGCATTTAGGCATGTAGACATGGTCAAGACAATCTGCTGCAGTTCAAAGCGAGCATCAGAATGGGGAAGAAAGGGGATTTAAGTGACTTTGAACGTGGCATGGTTTTTGCTGCCAGACGGGCTGGTCTGAGTATTTCAGAAACTACTGATCTACTGGGATTTTCACGCACAACCATCTCTAGGGTTTACAGAGAATGGTCTGACAAAGAGGAAATATCCAGTGAGCGGCAGTTCTGTGGGCGCAAATGCCTTGTTGATGCCAGAGGTCAGAGGAGAATGGCCAGACTGGTTCCAGCTGATAGAAAGGCAACAGTAACTCAAATAAGCACTCATTACATCCGAGGTCAGCAGAAGAGCATCTCTGAACACACAACACGTCCAACCTTGAGGCGGATGGGCTACAGCAGCAGAAGACCACACTGGGTGCCACTCCTGTCAGCTTAGAACAGGAAACTGAGGCTACAATTCACACAGACTCACCAAAACTGGACAATAGAAGATTGGAGAAACGTTGCCTGGTCTGATGAGTCTCCATTTCTGCTGCCACATTCGGATGGTCGGGTCAGAATTTGGCATCAACAACATGAAAGCATGGATCCATCCTGCCTTATATCAGCTGTTCAGGCTGCTGGTGGTGGTGTAATGGTGTGGGGGAGATTTTCTTGGCACACTTTGGGTTCATTAGTACCAATTGAGCATCGTGTCAATGCCACAGCCTACCTGAGTATTGTTGTTGACCATGTCCATCCCTTTATGACCACAGTGTCTCCATCTTCTGATGGCAGCAGGATAACGCACCATGTCATAAAGCATGAATCATCTCAGACTGGTTTCTTGAACATGACAATGAGTTCACTGTACTCAAATGGCCTCCACAGTCACCAGAGCTCAATTCAATAGAGCACCTTTGGGATGTGGTGGAACGGGAGATTGGCATCATGGATGTCATCTATGCCACAAAGGATTAAGGCAGTTCTGAAGGCAAAAGGGGGTCCAACCCGGTACTAGTAATGTGTACCTAATAAGGTAGCCGGCGAGTGTATGTTCTAGATATTGAAAACACAAGAATCCAGTACTCTTAAAACATGTCAAACTTTGCAGTAAATAAACAGTCAAAAATGACGACGTATACGTTTCTTTGCCCAATAAAAGGTTAAACACCGTATCCAATCAAACGCAAAGAAATGCATACAGTAGCAATGCATTGATGTATTTTCAGTGTGTGGCCTCTGCAGTTCCCTATGTAGGCAGCACACACTGAAGTGTTCTGGATCAGAGCTTCAGTTTCTCTCCATGAGGTCAAACTCACACTGAGCAGAAGCTCCAGACTCTGCAGGAAGAGCTTCAGGTGATCCGGCTTACAACACAGACACACACACATGATTACACACATCACATCACATCACGCTTTGAGGGATGAAAAACACAAGTGGCAGATGAAGAATAACTGCACATAAAGTGTTGAGGGTAAATCACAGAGCCAATTAGAACTGAAAGTGAATTATCCAATACGTCCCGAACACAATAGATTTATGTTCAACTTGTAGCTCAAAAGGTGAAACTAAACGCTAAATAAATGCATTAATAAACGCATTAAAAACAGTCAACCAAAACTATTAATGAACAAGAAATAAACAAATAAAATGCTTTAATAAATAAGTGTAGAAATAAATGCCTCAATGGGGATCAATAAATAAACACAATTCCACAAATTAACTCACTATTTATTTACTCACTATATAAATACTGTATATTATCATTTCCATTCTTTCTTTTTCTCTCATTTCTTTTTCCTTCTCTTTCTCTTTTTCTTTCTTTATTTGTCTCTGCTTTAATCTTTATTTCTTCAATTTTTTCTTTCTCTTGATTTTATTATTACTTTCTTTTTCCTTCTTTCTCTCTTTTTCTTTCTTTTTTTCTGTTTCCTTATTTCTTTCTTCTCTTTCTTTTCCTTCTCTTTCTCTCTTCTTTCTTTGTTTTATTATTTTGTACTTTTTTCTCTTTTTCCATCTTTTCTCTGTTTCTTTTTTAATGTTTGTTTCTTTTTCTCTTTGTTTCATACTTTTTTACTTTGTCTCTTTCTTTCTTTCTTGTCTGTTTTCTTCCTTTTCCTTCTCTTTCTCTGCGTTATTTCATTTTCTTTCTTCCCCTTTCTTTCTTTTTCTTTCTTTCTTTGTCTCTGTTTTACTCTTCATTTCTTAATTTTTTCCAGTCTTTCTCTTTTGTTCTTTCTTTCTGTTTTATTATTTATTTATTTATTTTTCTTCTCTTTTCTTTTGGTTTCATTCTTTCTTTTTCCTCTTTTTTCTTT
Organism: Danio kyathit; assembly: GCA_903798195.1. Taxonomy (NCBI): domain Eukaryota; kingdom Metazoa; phylum Chordata; class Actinopteri; order Cypriniformes; family Danionidae; genus Danio; species Danio kyathit. Next base: position 1,867,635 of record LR812537.1, read on the forward strand.
GTTTGTTTCTTTTTTGGCGACGCAGTGGCGCAGTGGGTAGCACGTTCGCCTCACAGCAAGAAGGTCGCTGGTTTGAGCCTTGGCTGGGTCAGTTGGCGTTTCTGTGTGGAGTTTGCATGTTCTCCCTGTGTTGGCGTGGGTTTCCTCCGAGTGCTCCGGTTTCCCCCACAGTCCAAACACATGTGGTACAGGTGAATTGGGTAGGCTAAAATTGTCCGTAGTGTATGAGTGTGGATGTGAATGAGTGTGTATGGATGTTTCCCAGAGATGGGTTGCAGCTGGAAGGGCATCCGCTGTGTAAAACATATGCTGGATAAGTTGGTGGTTCATTCTGCTGTGGCAACCCCAGATTAATAAAGGGACTAAGCCGAAAAGAAAATGAATGAATGAATGTTTCTTTTTTTCCTTCTCTCTTTTTCTTTTTTGTCTGTTTTATTCTTTCTTTCTTTCTTTTTTCTGTATCTTTCTCTTTTTTTCTTTCTTACTTTGTCCTTGTCTTTTTTTCTTTTTCTCTGTTTTATTATTTCTTTCTTGTTCTTTCTCTTTTTTCTTTTTCATTCTCTCTCTCTCTCTCTTTCTTTCTTTCTCTCTTTCTTTCTTTCTCTCTTTGTTTTATTATTTCTTTCTTGTTTCTCTTTTTTTTCTTTCTTTTTTCTGTTTTATTCTTTTTTTTCCTTTCAAATTTAAATAAACTGTATTGTTTTACTGTTTTACTGTTTTTCTGCGTCTTCAATAAAAAAGTGTGTGTGTGTGTGTGTGTGTGTGTGCGCGCACGCTGCGAGTCTTTCCGCAGATCAGCTGACTCTCACAAAGGCACCGCTGCACAATGCATCATGGGAACTGCGGTCGCAGCACAGATGACCCAGAATATTTTCTGCTGACATTCCTCAGAGGCGAGGAAATCTGTGTGCAAGCTAAAACTGGGTTACATAACACCAGCCTAATATAGTCATGCAGGTAAAGCTCTCCGAATGACTTATAAACAGCACACAGAGGCTCATTTCTCAAAAACACAAACACTGCAATAAAAGGAGAAGAAGAAACCTCTGCCATCTGAGACACTGGGCTGATGACACTGGGCTGCGTGGAAACACTGCATTCATTTCAGTGTGTAGAGATGAGGAAGCACAACTAACACTCACAGACAGATGAATGGACAAAACTTTAGTAATGCAGGGCAGAGCATTAAAAATAAATATGAAATAAAAATACAAACTAAAATTAAAAAAAAAAAAGTAAAGTTGCAAATTTTATTAAGTATTTTACAAGACAATCAAGTATTTCCTATATATTATATTATATTATTTCCTATATATTATATTATATTATATTATATTATATAATTTTTTATTATATTATATATTATATTTTATTATATTTTATATTATATTTTACTATCTTACATTTTACTATCTTACATTTTATTATATTGTATTATATTATACTCATTTTATATTATATTATTTTATATTATTTTATTTTATATTTTATTATATTATATAACATTATATTATGTTTTATTACATTATATTTTATTATATTATATTTTATTTTGTTTTATTATATCATATTATATTATATTATATTATATTATATTACATTATATTATATTTTATTATATTACATTATATTATATAAAATTTTATTATATTATATTGTATTATATTATGTTTTATTACATTATATTATATTTCATTATATTATATTTTATTATATTATATTTTATTTTGTTTTATTATATCATATTATATTATATTACATTATATTATATTTTATTAAATATTATTATATTATATTGTATTATATTTTATTATATTATATTATATTGTATTATATTATATTATACTATACTCATTTTATATTATATTATATTACATTTTATTATATTTTATTATATTATATTATATTTTATTATATTATATTAGAATTATTCTATTTACTTATATTATATTTTATTATATTACTTTATATTATTTTATTTTATATTATATTATATTATATTATATTATATTATATTACATTATATTATGTTTTATTACATTATATTACATTATATTTCATTATATTATATTTTATTATATTACATTATATTATATTTTATTTTATTATATTTTATTATATTATATTATATATGTACCATCCCAGTGACAGCTTGCATACCTTTATTTCTAAAAGTGTTGCCAAAATGTTTGCAAAACAATACAATTATATTTTGCCTTAAAGGGTCAGTTCACCCAAAAATGAAAATGTCCTCAGCATTTCTTCACACTCAAGTGATACTAAACTTCTGTTGAACACAAAAGAAGATATTCTGAAGAATGTTGGAAAAAAGAAATCTCTGGCATCCTTAGTAGGAACAAAAAATAAGATTATTTTCTGCTTTTTCCAGCATTCTTCAGTATATCTTCATTTGTGTTCAGCAGAAAAAAGAAACTCAAACTGGAACGACTCGAGGATGACAAATGACCATTTTCTTGGGGTGTACTGTCTCTTTAACAAGTAACAAAACACATTTTTTAACTGGAGAGATAAAGTATCCCTTTTTGCCAACACATGCATGTAAGAAATTAAGAGCAGAAGATATTAATGAGTGAACATATGCAGGAGAAAAGCCCCTAATGCATCAGTGCTGATCAGCCTCTGTGTGTGCGCTGTGTGTGTGTGTGTGTATGTTCAGTCCGCATGACCCACAAGTGCATTCAAACAGGCCAGCAGAACTGTTGAAGGAGCAATAAATGTTTCACGAGGAAGAGCTTTTAAAAACACATCCAACAGCGCTGGAACTTAACTTAATAATTATTTAAAAGCTTGTGTACATGAGTGCGTTTCCGCCATTTACTGTCTGTGTGTTTTAGAGAGAGAGAGAGCGAGAGAGAGAGACTGCGGTGTAATTGAAGAGGACAGAAACATGCACAGAAGAACAATCTCCTCCTCCAGTCCCATCAGCCCTGAGCTTCATTACACACAGACTGCTGGAGTTTCCCTTCTGCCAGACGGGAAAAGAGGAAAAGTCTTGCATCGCTGCGTCTCTGAACCTGCAGATCACGCTTTAATCAAACAACATCGAGAGCTGATGCAAAAACTGCATTAAAGCCAGGGGCGTAGATTTGGCATGGATGGAGGGGATGTGTCCCCACTAATATCCAGCAATTACTGAAATGTCCCCACCAAAAATGGAATCAACTTTAAAATAAAATAATGCTCCGTCTAACACATAAGGACAGTGTGTGTGATTGGCTGGACCTATTTATGCTGTTAACGACACCTATAATTAAGTTTAGATGTGAGAAGCACCAAAACAAGAATTTTTTCAGGAACATAACCATTTTTTTTTAATGTCTGATGGTAAATGATACTAAACGTTTACTATTTTAGGTCCGTTAGGATTACCTAAATCATTTACATTTGCTAAATGCCAGAATAATGAGAGAATTTTATTGAGAATTTTTTTTTAATTTCTAGACAGTCAAAAGTTTACACACATTTCCTTGGTATTTTGTTAGCTTTGCTTTTAAACTGTATAACTTTGGTCAAATGTTTTGGGTCTCCTTCCACTAGCTTCTCTCAATAGTTTGCAGGAATTTTGGCCCATTCCTCCTGACAGAATTAGTGTAACTGAGTCAGATTTGTAGGCTGTCTTGTTTGCACAAGCTTTTTCAACTCTGCCCACAAATTTTCTATAGGATTGAGCTCAGGGCTTTGTGATGGCCACTCCAAAACATTCACTCTGTTGTTCTTAAAGCACATTTTAACTAATTTGGCAGTATGCTTAGGGCCATGGGCTGTTTGGAAGACCCATTTGTGGCCAAGTTTTAATTTCCTGGCTGATGTCTTGAGATGTTGCTTCAGTATTTCTACATAATGTTCTTTCTTCATGATGCCATCTATGCTGTGTAGTGGACCAGTCCCTCCTGCAGCAAAACAGCCCCACAACATGATGCTGCCGCCCCCATACTTCACAGTTGGGATGGTGTTCCTAGGCTTGTAAGCTTTCCCCTTTGTCCTCCAAATGTAACACTGGTCATTATGGCCAAACAGTTCAATCTTAGCTCCATCAGACCTCAGGACATGTCTCCAAACATTAGTCTTTTTTCCAGTGTAATTTAGCAAATTTTAATCTGGCTTTTGTGTTGATTCTGGCTTGTTGATTTTCCCATGTTGTCACACAAGGAAGCAGTGTGTTTGAGGTTTTCCTTCAATACTATTCTACAGTTGTGCCTCCAATTAACTCAAATGTTGTCAATTAGCCAATCAGAAACTTCCAAAACCTTGACATCATCATCTGAGCTTTTTCAAAGGCAGAATAATCTTATTGTATGTAAACTTGACTTTCAAGAAAAGTTATAACAATTTCTCCAAAAATATCTCTCTCATTATTCTGCTGTTAGAGATTCAAGTTTTTTAAGTCAAGTTCACTTGGAGTCCACCATATAATATTAATATTAACCAAGGCTGTGCAATTAATCAAAAATCAGTTTGGATTTTGGCTTTCATGATTATGAAAAAAAAATAATCAGGATAAAATGGTTAAATTGCGCCAGATGTCTCTCTAAATTTCTCTACATTCATACCTCCTCAAAGCCAGATTGCAGTATAAGTCATGTGAATTGACTTTTGGGATGCGTTTCATTAATTGTCCTCTTATTATTAAGCATTTATTCATGTTTTTGAAAGCACAAAAGTAAATTAGTGCTGTTCTATGCATGCGCAATAGGGAATGCATGTCCCCACCAATGTCAAGAGCAAATCTACACCCTTGATTAAAGCAATTAATAATTATGATCTAAAAGGTCAGAGAACAGAAACATCATACAGTTGCCATGAAATGAAAGTTAAGATTGTTTAGTTTGTTTTCCACTATCGTGACGTACATCCAGAAATGCAGGGCAAAGCATTAAAAATAACTATTTAATTAAAATAACAACATCTTTAAGCCGAAAAGTTTAACAAGTATTTTACAAGAGAATCAGATCAAATGTAAGATTGTTTTGGTTTCCATTACCAGGACGCACATCCACTTGAAACGGTCCTGAAAGGATGGGGAAAAATGTAGGGCGGTGCATGATTTTATTCTTTGGGAACCAATTGGATTGTTGAAAGACAGGTGTTACTAACAAAATAAAGGAAGATTGACAAATAGACGAATTAAGAGCAGAAATAAGACACGCCATTATAGACTCGCCCTAAATGGCTGAAAGCCCCACCCTAAAGGACAGATAGACACTCCCCAAATGACTAATAGCCCCGCCCTAAAGGAATGATAGTCTCTTCATAAAGAAATGATAGCCCCGCCCAAAATGACTGAAACTGCGGTCACACTAGAGTTTGAGCTTGCGAAATTCTGTGGTACGGTGCTGCGAAAAAAGGCGAGATTAAACAAGATGATTAGACATTAAAAAAAGCCAGCGATTGGTCCATGTTTTAAATTTCTGTCCAGAGAGGTCATGTTTTGATCCTCGATTCGTCTCACACAGTCAAGTGATGCGATTTCGCAGGTCAGAGTTCACCAAGCTTGATCTTTGCAGCGCAGCGAGCTGCGAAACTGGACGCACGACCTTGCGTTTCCGGTCTGACGCATTTGCGTGCGTATGAATGGAAGTCTATGGGGAGAAAAGTCCAGTGTGACCGCAGCTTGGTAGTGCTGCTCTAAAAGACTAGTAGCCCCGCTTAATAGTGATGATTGATAGTGCCTCCCTAAATGATTGATAACCCCACCCTAAAAGACTGGTAGCCCTGCCAAAAATGGCTGATAGCTCTGCACTAAATGGCTGATGGTTCTGCCCTAAAAGACAGATAGCCACACCCTAAATGACTGATAGACCTGCCCTAAAGGACTGATAGCCTAGCCCAAAATGGCTGATAGCTCCGCCCTAAATGACTGATAGTCCCACCCTAAAGAACTGATAAACACGCCCTAAAAGACTGATAACTCCGCCCTAAAGGACAGATAGACCCGCCCTAAAGGACTGATAGCCTCGGCCAAAATGGCTCATAGCTCCGCCTTAAATGACTGATAGTCCCACCCTAAATAACTGATAAACACGCCCTAAAAGACTGATAACTCCGCCCTAAAGGACAGATAGACCCGCCCTAAAGGACTGATAGCCTCGGCCAAAATGGCTGATAGCTCCGCCTTAAATGACTGATAGTCCCACCCTAAAGAACTGATAATCCTGCCCTAAAAGACTGATAGCTCCACCCTAAAGGACAGATAGACCCACCCTAAAGAACTGATAGCCTCGGCCAAAATGGCTAATAACTCCGCCCTAAATGACTGATAGCTCCGCCCTAAAGGACAGATAGACCCGCCCTAAAGGACTGATAGCTTCGCCCTAAAGGACAGATAGACCCGCCCTAAAGGACTGATAGCTCCGTCCTAAAGGACAGATAGACCCGCCCTAAAGGACTGATAGCCTCGGCCAAAATGGCTGATAGCTCCGCCCTAAATGACTGATAGTCCCACCCTAAAGAACTGATAATCACGCCCTAAAGGACAGATAGACCCACCCTAAAGGACTGATAGCCTCAGCCAAAATGGCTAATAACTCCGCCTCTAAATGACTGATAGTTCCACCCTAAAGAACTGATAATCCCGCCCTAAAAGACTGATAGCTCCGCCCTAAAGGACAGATAGACCCACCCTAAAGGACTGATAGCCTCGGCCAAAATGGCTAATAACTCCGCCCTAAAAGACTGATAGCTCCGCCCTAAAGGACAGATAGACCCGCCCTAAAGGACTGATAGCTCCACTCTAAAGGAATGACAGTCCCGCCCTATATGGCTGATAGCGCTACCCTAAATTACTGAGAGCTTCACCCATGTGACCAGGAAATGAAGAAAAGTTGTTTCGAGAGGGGAGGGAACGTTAGAGCGCATGTTAAAAAAAAAGGCGTCTGATGGAGTTTCATGTCTATAATCAGGTTGACCCAGTGTTATGTATATGATATACGTGTCTGGTGTAGATGCAGATTGAGACTAGTATTAACGTTTCGAGTGTAAAATATATTCCAGCTCTGGGACGGGAAATCCGCTCTGGAGCCGCTTTGAAGCTGTGAAAGAGCAGATTGCTGCTTAATCAAAGGTCTCATGGTGTTTGTTTATTTTCTAGAGCTGGTGAACACATTACAAAGAGCATTAATTGCTTGGGCAGCAGCCCAACACTCACCGGCACACACACACACACTTACAGGGTTTTCATGTTTTATGGTCTCTCCATAGCTGCAATGATGTTTCTACACTGTACACACGGTACATTCTCTCCTTCTATCTCAACCCTACCCCTAAACCTCACAGGAAACAATCAGCATTTCACATTTTCATAATAATAATAATGATAATAATAATATTAATAATAACCATAATAATAATATTATTATTATTAATAATAATATTAATAATATTAATAATAATAATAAAAATAATAATAATAATAATAATAATAATAATAATAATAATAGTTGCTAATAACTGCTATTTTTGCAATATTTTGTATATAAATTGTACTTATTTTCAAATATTTCCCAAGTGCTGTTTAACAGAGCAAATACACTTCCAGTATATATTTTTTTCTTCTGGAAAATTCTTATTTATTTTAGTTTGGCTGGAATAAATGCAGTTTTTAAATATTAGGGTCATTATTGTTATTATTATTTTTGTTATTTATTTATCATTACATATTATTAACACTTCACAGGCCACTTCACATAATTTTGAGTTTACTCTGTGTTTAACATGTTAATTGCTGTGAAATCCAAACATTAACCTGTATGGTAAAATGTGATTTGCATATATTGCCATATATCAGATTATTATAGGAGTATTCAGAAAATAAAGTCCCCACAAGGTCAAAAATTACTGCTATTTGGAGATATTTGGTGTCTACAATGTGACACAAACACACGCACACTCACATCCCATCAGCAGAGACTGTGCTGCCATCAGCCTGCCCAGGGGATCAACACACTGACCGTCCTGCTTCTGACACACACACACACACACACACACACACACACACACACACACACACACACACACACACACACACACACACACACACACACACACACACTGCAGTGGTTCTTAACACCTGACCTGCTCATCAGTCTCTCTGTGCCACCTGTGGAATAAAGGAACTTAAAGTCAGCATGAGATATTCTCTAGTATAACAGTAACATACTGTATCTGAACATACTCCAGCGCTCCACTGTAGCCTGTGTACAGCCTTACGGAGTTCTGTCAGTACTGTGTTGTCAGTGATTCTTCCCCCACGCTTTACATTCACACAAATAATCCACTTTTTTTTCTTTTCTGTGTTGCATTAGTGTCTGTCACCCATTAAAACACATTCAGATGTTTGTTTGGTGCTGTCAGACTAGCTGAAGCATGAACTGAAAATGCTCCGCCCCTTCTGAAAAGGGGGTGGGGATCAGCAGCTCATTTACATTTAAAGAGACAGTGTGATTTTGCGGCTGCCCAAAAAATATAATAGTATATTAATAATAAGATAGACTTAAAAATGGTGGGTTATTGTAACTGACAAATATAGAGAACACTGGGTTAAAATGTGTGCTTTAAATACAATTTAAAAAAATTACCCAATTTTGGGTTTGTCCATAATTGACCCAACATTAGGTTACAACAGCCCAGAAATTTTTAGAGTGTATATAAATTATTCAGAAATCATGCACTTGTGAAAAGAGCAGGTCCATGCATCTGTCACTCATTAAAACACATTCAGACACTTGTTGCGGTCAGAGTAACGGAGGCATCAATTGTAAAGGCTCCGCCCTTTTTCAAAAGGGGGTGGGGATCAGCAGCTCATTTACATTTAAAGAGACAGTGTGATATTGCTGCTGCCCAAAAAATATAATAATATATTAATATAGACTTGCTGGGTTACTGTAACCCAAAGTTTGGTCAATTATAGACCAAGCCAACCACTGGGTTAAAAAGTGTGCTTTAAATTCAATTTTAAAAAAAATGTACCCAATTTTGTGTTTGTCCATAATTGACCCAACATTGGGTTACAACAACCCAGCAATTTTTAGAGTGTATATAAATTATTCAGAAAAACATGCACTTGTGAAAAGAGCAGGTCCATGCATCTGTCACTCATTAGAACACATTCAGAGGCTTGCTGTTTGTTGCTGTCAGAGTAGCTGAGGCATCAATTGTCAAGGCTCCGCCCTTTCTCAAAAGGGGTGGGAATCAGCAGCTTATTTACATTTAAAGCGACAGTGTGATATTGCTGCTGCCCAAAAAATATAATAATATATTAATATTAATATAGACTCGCTGGGTTACTGTAACCCAAAGTTTGGTCCATTATGGACCAAGCCAACCACTGGGTTAAAAAGTGTGCTTTAAATTGAAGTAAAAAATAAAAATAAAAATTTGAATTTGTCCACAGTTGACCCAACGTTGGGTTAAGACAATCCAGAATTTCTAGTGTAAATAAATTCTTGAGAAAAATATGCATTGTGAAAAGAGCAGGTCCATGCATCTGTCAATCATTAGAACACATTCAGATGCTTGTTGTTTGTTGCTGTCAGAGTAACTGAGGCATTAATTGTAAAGGCTCCACCCTTTCTCAAAAGGGGTGGGATTCAGCAGCTTATTTACATTTAAAGAGACAGTGTGATATTTCTGCTGCCCAAAAATAATAATATTAATATATATAATATATATAATAATAATATATTAACATCATTATAGATTCTAAAAAAAATGGTGTGTTATTGTAACCCAAATTTCGGACAAATATGGACCAAGCCAACCATTGAGTTGAAAAGTAAAAATTGACCCAATATCGGGTTACGACAACCCAGCATATGTATACAAATTGTTCATAAACACATGCTATACGCTTATTTCACGCGACCGCCATTTTAGAACACGAAAGCGAGGCTGAGGTGGGAAGAAAGCCGGAAGTATAGGATCAGCACTGTAAACATTGCAACAATATGCTGTGTGCTATAAACCTCCAGCTGTTGCTGCGACTTCAAAATGCAGAAATGGTGGAAACATCACTTTAATATCATTCAGTTCAGTTTAATATAAACAATTAAAAGCATATTAGGCGTCAAACAACATCATAATCTCTTTAAGAGTGATACACTTAAGTGTCCTCCTAGACTTCAGTCCAGGGCAGCAGGTAAACACCGTGGGGACGCTTCCCTGCTTCAGCCTATGTAACCCGGTGAGTGATAAAACACTGCAGTCCTCTGTAGCACATCTTCGTGTTGTCTGTAAGTGTTGTCCCGGTACTGAAGTTTTAAAAACATCAATTTCCCGCTAACATTTATGCGCCGCTGAGCGCGCTCATAAACACCGCTGATTTGCCGTAGTATTCACCAGTGCTCAACAGAATGATTGTGAAGGTTATCAGCGCGCTGCTCTTCACAGATTGAAAACACACATAGACGGATTTTGGAGCGTTTTAAAGCCGTGAAGATCAGCGGATTCATCAGCGAATCGCTCGTCTGTGTTTGCACTCAGTAAACAGCGGTGAGGTGAACTGATGACAGCCAATCAGAGTGGTTTCTGTTGAGCACGTGAACACAATGGCCAATCAGCGCTGTTTAAGAACTCCATGAACAGTGTCTTAAATGTTAACGAGAAATTTGCGTTTTTTTATATTTCATTACGGAAATTTTGTATCGTGACAAGTCTAATATAGTTAAAGACTCAGTTCATTAACTTGAGTTTGATGAATGGCATCTAAAATGTGTGTTTGGGAAAGAAAACGTTAGTTAAGTAGTGCCATTTCCCTTAACTTAGCTGAAAATGAGGTCAAATATCCCTTTTTATTTTCACTATTCATTCAGAACGGACCTTAGGGTCACTCGGAAGGCACTGAAATCATAAATTTTTGTCACTTTCTCTTCGCTGATAAGATATACAGCCAGGTACACAACATTCCTGTGTGACTCAGTCTATACTTCCGGGTTTCTTCCCACCGCAGCCTCGATTTCGCTGTTAATAATGGCGGCCGCGTGAAATCAGTCTATTATCACTACCAGTTTTGCATCCTAGTTGAGAATCAGTCGAATCATGATCAGCAGGAACATCAGGAATAGTTACTGAACAAGGTTTATCTAGTGTTCATTTACATCTGATTGCAGATGCTTGAATTTATATAATTTAACATGTAATATACAGGCAGTGCAGAATTATTAGGCAAATGAGTATTTTGAGCACATCATCCTCTTTATGCATGTTGTCTTACTCCAAGCTGTATAGGCTCGAAAGCCTACTACCAATGAAGCATATTAGGTGATGTGCATCTCTGTAATGACAAGGGGTGTGGTCTAATGACATCAACACCCTATATCAGGTGTGCAGAATTATTAGGCAACTTCCTTTCCTTTGGCAAAATGGGTCAAAAGAAGGACTTGACAGGCTCCGAAAAGTCAAAAATAGTGAGATATCTTGCAGAGGGATGCAGCACTCTTAAAATTGCCAAGCTTCTGAAGCGTGATCATCCAACAATCAAGCGTTTCATTCAAAATAGTCAACAGGGTCGCAAGAAGCGTGTGGAAAAACCAAGGCGCAAAATAAACTGCCCATGAACTGAGAAAAGTCAAGCGTGCAGCTGTCAAGATGCCACTTGCCACCAGTTTTGCCATATTTGAGAGCTGCAACATCACTGGAGTGCCCAAAAGCACAAGGTGTGCAATACTCAGAGACATGGCCAAGGTAAGAAAGGCTGAAAAACCACCACCACTGAACAAGACACACAAGCTGAAACGTCAAGATTGGGCCAAGAAATATCTCAAGACTGATTTTTCTAAGGTTTTATGGACTGATGAAATGAGAGTGAGTCTTGATGGGCCCGTGGCTGGATCGGTAAAGGGCAGAGAGCTCCAGTCCGACTCAGACGCCAGCAAGGTGGAGGTGGAGTATTGGTTTGGGCTGGTATCATCAAAGATGAGCTTGTGGGGCCTTTTCGGGTTGAGGATGGAGTCAAGCTCAACTCCCAGTCCTACTGCCAGTTTCTGGAAGACACCTTCAAGCAGTGGTACAGGAAGAAGTCTGCATCCTTCAAGAAAAACATGATTTTCATGCAGGACAATGCTCCATCACACGCGTCCAAGTACTCCACAGCGTGGCTGACAAGAAAGGGTCTAAAAGAAGAAAAACTAATGACATGGCCTCCTTGTTCACCTGGTCTGAACCCCATAGAGAACCTGTGGTCCATCATCAAATGTGAGATTTACAAGGAGGGAAAACAGTCCACCTCTCTGAACAGTGTCTGGGAGGCTGTGGTTGCTGCTGCACGCAATGTTGATGGTGAACAGATCAAAACACTGACAGAATCCATGGATGGCAGGCTTTTGAGTGTCCTTGCAAAGAAAGGTGGCTATATTGCTCACTGATTTGTTTTGGTTTTGTTTTTGAATGTCAGAAATGTATATTTGTGAATGTTGAGATGTTATATTGGTTTCACTGGTGAAAATAAATCATTGAAATGGGGATATATTTGTTTTTTGTTAAGTTGCCTAATAATTCTGCACAGTAATAGTCACCTGCACACACAGATATCCTCCTAAAATAGCTCAAACTAAAAACAAACTAAAAACTACTTCCACAAATATTCAGCTTTGATATTAATGAGTTTTTTGGGTTCATTGAGAACATGGTTGTTGTTCAATAATAAAATTAATCCTCAAAAATACAACCTAATAATTCTGCACTCCCTGTAATTGTACAATACAAATGATATGTAATATAATTGTCAGCACTGCAGTGTTCGAAACAGATGTTGTGTAATACATTAAATACAGTAGCATGCAGTATACACTGCACACTGTTAACCATTTCTACCTACACTCCCTTAAACAAAAAAAACAGCTTCACTACATGAAAAAAAACATCTCTTTTATTAAAAACAGCCCGATGCATTTTGCGCCTCTTCCGTAAATGCATGAATGACTGAATCCTAAAGTGTTTCTGCCGTCTCACCACATCATTTCTCTGCCTTCCGAGGTTCTCTCCTGGATTGCTTCACTAAAGCGCACCCTTTTCTCCCACTTCTGGAGAGCATGGGGAAGATAATTTGTTATTATTAGTGAAAGCAGAATTGTGTTTTTAACACTGTTTTCATGTCACAACCCAACGCAGAATTGCCTTTGGGCCCGAAGCCGCAATAAAGATAAATTAGAAATAGATTGCACAAACTGTTTCCATCCATAACAGTGAGTGTGTTTTATTTCATTTCTCCAGCACACTCACTAGGTTACGCCGCCTCCTCCGCACAGGAACAGTGTCGTGGTTTGTATGTGAGGCCTGTGGGTTTCATCTAATGCAGCGTTTCGCATTAATCAGCGCATGCCGCTTTCTCTGAGGTTTTAGGATCGTGCTCCTCTATGCATTGACACCCGTGCTCCACTGAGGACGCTCTCAGCCAATCAAGGGTTGGTTTGAGGCGCTGGGGTTTCCTCGCAGTCACCTGACCGCCGTGGAGGACACAAGAGGACACTGGGAAGGACGCTGCGTTTGCGCTCGTCTGGGGAACGGGATAAAAATACTGAGCTGACAAGCCAATTAATCAGCTTTCAGGGCACTGCGGTGGAGAGCATCCACCAAAGGGCATCAGGACACTGTCTCTTTAAGAAGAGGAAAATGTGATGATCATCACTGCTTTCACTCACATAATAACGACTGCGTTTTAGAAATGACGAGGTTTCGAAAAGGATTTTCAACAGTGCCAAAGTGGTGTTCTTGGTAGGTAAAAAAAATGTATTATATTTAAAAATGCATTAAGCACAGAGTTGTTAGTGTGTATGTACAGTGCTCAGCATATATAAATACACCCCTCACAAATCTATCTATCTGTCTGTCTGTCTGTCTGTCTGTCTATCTATCTATCTATCTATCCATCTATCTATCCATCCATCCATCCATCCATCCATCCATCCATCCATCCATCCATCCATCTCTCTCTTTTAAATTCATATTTTAATAGGAAGCTCTACAATATTATATTTGTGCATATACATTAGATTAGTCAGTACTGAAGCCAAATCTGGAGCTTATCTAACAACATAACTTACGATAACCATCCAAAAACTAGTACAGCCAAATTTATATGTTATAGAAAAATATTAAATACAAGTTTAAAAAGAGGAAAAATCAAGAAGCAAAAACATAAATCAATTTAGTTGAAATTTTGTAGGTTGTAGTTTATTTTTGCAATATTTTGCTTGAATTTAATTGTATTTTCTTTCAAATTCTAAATATATTTGGTGACTAAAATATTATTTTAATAAATGTATCTGTTTAATAAATCTGTTTGGTTTAAATGCACCAAAATGCATTGCCTATATTTACTAAGAAATGGAAAGAAATATTCATTTTCAAAATTGGGTGAACTCAATTATGCTGAGCACTGGATATCAAAATACTGAGCTGACAAGCCAATTAATCAGCTTTCAGGGCACTGCGGTGGAGAGCATCCTCCAAAGGGCATCAGGACACTGTCTCTTTAAGAAGAGGAAAATGTGATGATCATCACTGCTTTCACTCACATAATAACGACTGCGTTTTAGAAATGACGAGGTTTCAAAAAGGATTTTCAACAGTGCCAAAGTGGTGTTCTTGGTAGGTAAAAAAATAAATTATATTTAAAAATGCATTAAGCACAGAGTTGTTAGTGTGTATGTACAGTGCTCAGCATATATAAATACACCCCTCACAAATCAATCAATCTGTCTGTCTGTCTGTCTGTCTATCCATCCATCCATCCATCCATCCATCCATCCATCCATCCATCCATCTCTCTCTTTTAAATTCATATTTTTAATAGGAAGCTCTTCAATATTATATTTGTGCATATACATTAGATTAGTCAGTACTGAAGCCAAATCTGGAGCTTATCTAACAACATAACTTACGATACAACAACTAGTACAGCCAATTTTATATGTTATAGAAAAATATTAAATACAATTTTAAAAAGAGGAAAAATCAAGAAGCAAAAACATAAATTAATTTAGTTGAAATTTTGTAGGTTGTAATTTATTTTTGCAATATTTTGCTTGAATTTAATTGTATTTTCTTTCCGTTTCTAAATATATTTGGTGACTAAAATATTATTTTAATAAATGTATCTGTTTAATAAATCTGTTTTGTTTAAATGCACCAAAATACATTGCCTATATTCACTGAGAAATGGAAAGAAATATTCATTTTCAAAATTGGGTGAACTCAATTATGCTGAGCACTGGATATCAAAATACTGAGCTGACAAGCCAATTAATCAGCTTTCAGGGCACTGCGGTGGAGAGCATCCTCCAAAGGGCATCAGGACACTGTCTCTTTAAGAAGAGGAAAATGTGATGATCATCACTGCTTTCACTCACATAATAACGACTGCGTTTTAGAAATGACGAGGTTTCGAAAAGGATTTTCAACAGTGCCAAAGTGGTGTTCTTGGTAGGTAAAAAAATAAATTATATTTAAAAATGCATTAAGCACAGAGTTGTTAGTGTGTATGTACAGTGCTCAGCATATATAAATACACCCCTCACAAATCAATCAATCTGTCTATCTATCTATCTATCTATCTATCTATCTATCTATCTATCTATCTATCTATCTATCTATCTATCTATCTATCTATCTATCTATCTATCTATCTATCTATCTATATATCTTTCTATCTATATATCTATCTATCTATCTATCTATCCATCCATCCATCCATCCATCTCTCTCTCTCTTTTAAATTCATATTTTAATAGGAAGCTCTACAATATTATATTTGTGCATATACATTAGATTAGTCAGTACTGAAGCCAAATCTGGAGCTTATCTAACAACATAACTTACGATAACCATCCAAAAACTAGTACAGCCAAATTTATATGTTATAGAAAAATATTAAATACAAGTTTAAAAAGAGGAAAAATCAAGAAGCAAAAACATAAATCAATTTAGTTGAAATTTTGTAGGTTGTAGTTTATTTTTGCAATATTTTTCTTGAATTTAATTGTATTTTCTTTCCATTTCTAAATATATTTGGTGACTAAAATATTACTTAATAAATGTATCTGTTTAATAAATCTGTTTTGTTTAAATGCACCAAAATACATTGCCTATATTCACTCAGAAATGGAAAGAAATATTCATTTTCAAAATTGGGTGAACTCAATTATGCTGAGCACTGGATATCAAAATACTGAGCTGACAAGCCAATTAATCAGCTTTCAGGACACTGCGGTGGAGAGCATCCTCCAAAGGGCATCAGGACACTGTCTCTTTAAGAAGAGGAAAATGTGATGATCATCACTGCTTTCACTCACATAATAACGACTGCGTATTAGAAATGACGAGGTTTCAAAAAGGATTTTCAACAGTGCCAAAGTGGTGTTCTTGGTAGGTAAAAAAATAAATTATATTTAAAAATGCATTAAGCACAGAGTTGTTAGTGTGTATGTACAGTGCTCAGCATATATAAATACACCCCTCACAAATCAATCAATCAATCTGTCTATCTATCTATCTATCTATCTATCTATCTATCTATCTATCTATCTATCTATCTATCTATCTATCTATCTATCTATCTATCTATCTATCTATCTATCTAATTCATATTTTTAATAGGAAGCTCTTCAATATTATATTTGTGCATATACATTAGTTTAGTCAGTACTGAAGCCAAATCTGGAGCTTATCTAACAACATAACTTACGATACAACAACTAGTACAGCCAATTTTATATGTTATAGAAAAATATTAAATACAATTTTAAAAAGAGGAAAAATCAAGAAGCAAAAACATAAATCAATTTAGTTGAAATTTTGTAGGTTGTAGTTTATTTTTGCAATATTTTGCTTGAATTTAATTGTATTTTCTTTCAATTTCTAAATATATTTGGTGACTAAAATATTATTTTAATAAATGTATCTGTTTAATAAATCTGTTTTGTTTAAATGCACCAAAATGCATTGCCTATATTAACTAAGAAATGGAAAGAAATATTCATTTTTAGAATTGGGTGAACTGAGCTGAGCACTGGATATCAAAATACTGAGCTGACAAGCCAATTAATCAGCTTTCAGGACACTGTCTCTTTAAGAAGAAAACATCATGATCATCACTGCTTTCGCTTACATAATGACAATTGCAATCTTAAAAATAACAAGGCTTCAAAAAGGGATTTTCAGCAGCAACAAAGTGGTGCTCTTGATATAAAAAAGTGATTTAAAAACAATGCATTCATTTAAAAATGCATTAAGCACAGAGTTGTTGGTGTGTATATTAAAATACTGAGCTGACAAGATAATTAATCAGCTTTCAGGACACTGCTGTGGAGAGCATCCTCCAAAGGGCACCAGGACACTGTCTCTTAAGGAAGAAGAAAATGTGATGATCATCACTGCTTTCACTCAGATAATGACAATTGCGTCTTTAAAATGAACAAGGTTTCAAAAGGGGATTTTCAGCAGTGTCAAAGAGATGTTCTTGGTACAGAAACAAATATTTAAAAATGCATTAAGCACAGAGTTTGTTAATGTGTATTTATAATAAAATACTGAGCTGACAAGTCAATTAACCAGCTTTCAGAAGGACACTGTCTCTTTAAGAAAACATGAGGATCATCACTGCTTTCACTCAGATAATGATGACTAAAGCATTCGATCAAAATCAGAGAAGCTATTATTATTTCTTATAATATTATTAATGTTCTTGGTAGCAAAATGTAAACAGTTTTTAAAATAGTTTTTTTTTTAAAATATATATTTTATTATTTATATATATTTTATTATTTATATATATTTTATTATTTATATATATATATATATATATATATATATATATATATATATATATATATATATATATATATATATATATATATATATATATATATATATATATATATATATACACAGTTGCAATCAGAATTATTAGCCCCCCCTTTGAATTTTTTTTTCTTTTTTAAATATTTCCCAAATGATGTTAAACAGAGCAAGGAAATTTTCACAGTATGTCTGATAATATTTTTTCTTCTAGAGAAAGTCTTATTTGTTTTATTTCGACTAGAATAAAAGCAGTTTTTAATTTTTTAAAACCCATTTTAAGGTAAAAATTATTAGCCCCTTTAAGCTATATTTTTTTCTGATAGTCTACAGAACAAACCATCATTATACAATAACTTGCCTAATTACCCTAACCTGCCTAGTTAACCTAATTAACCTAGTTAAGCCTTTAAATGTCACTTTAAGCTGTATAGAAGTGTCTTGAAAAATATCTAGTCAAATATTATTTACTGTCATCATGACAAAGATAAAATAAATCAGTTTTTAGAGACGAGTTATTAAAACTATTATGATTAGAAATGTGTTAAAAAAAAACATTTTTCTCCGTTAAACAGAAATGGGGGGGGGGGACCAGGGGGGCGAATAATTCTGATTGCAACTGTATATGTATAAGTTATTTATTTGTAATGCAAGTAAAGATTGATGCTTTGATTATTTTTAAGTGATTATTTTAAATGTGAAAGGATCTTCAGGGAATTTTTCAATGCAATTTAATGGATTTTTAAAAGATATTTAATTAAAAACCAAACGTCAATTTATTTTTAAATTGCAGCATAAATCAAATAAAAGAAAAAATAGGCACAAAGGTGTTTTTAATAAATGCAAGAGGGGGGGGGGGGGTGCAGAAATCCATACTATTACTGTATTTAAGAGCTTGGGTTTCCCAAATACAGTAACATTTCACTTAATAAATTGGGGGGGGGGGGGGGGGGGGAATACGTATGTCTTAAATTACATTGTTTCATAACTTGTTCTTAAAAGAGAGAGATATATATAAATAATCTGGTCTTAATTAGCATTCTGAAAAAAAAGCATAAATCTGTGCTTAAATCATTGCGATCCCAAATAACTTTTCACTTATCAGTTCTTTAAAGTCTCTGCTTTATTTTAGATATATTTTTAGATTCTTAGATTTGTTTTTAATCCATGCTTCAATAATAATTTCATCAACTTCATAAATGAATAATTATTGACAAAATTATACAATTTTCAAAAGAGCAAACGAGCAATACCTACAAATGTTTTTAAACTTTAAATCAAACAGTAATGCCAAAAATACAGTATATATATTAAAAGTGCAGGAAAACTGAAATGCTCTTTTAGTATTTGATCTGCAACCTACTCCACATCTTCATTCTCTATGACATGACTCTGAGCTCCGGCAAAGGCTCAGGACTCAATGATCTGCCTCATGATTATGAGTTTGTGCGTTAAACCGAAGCGGCCGTTTATCAACATAATCACTGCACAACACAACATGACTGATCTCCTGCTGCTGACGCTTTCTGCTAACATTACATAAAGATTTTTTGCATGAACACCTTCAAAGATATACGAATGTGTGCATATGTAAAATGTTTCAAGAAATATTTCACAGATTGATTGGTCACCATTGACTTCCAGCCCACAGTCACCATTGACTTCTATAGTATCTATTTCTCTCTCTGCTATAGAGCTCAATGATGACCATCAACTGTTTGGATATCAATATTGATCAGTATATCTTCTTGTGTGGTCAACAGAAGAAAGAAACTAAGGCTTAGAAGAAGTAAAGGAAGGACAGAGTTACTTTAACATTAGAAACTGCCAGTATACTGATATATTTTAATCCACACTGCAATAAAATGCATTTCTTACTGGGAGTTTGTCCTGTTTCTAGTCCGAATATCTAAAAATTATTAAATCAAGAAGCATTTTCTAGAAGAGTAAAAAATATTGTCTTGTTTTCAGAAATAATAAGTGAAAATGAAATGAGTTTTCCTTAAAACAAGCTAAATAATCTGCCAATGGGGTAAGGAAAATAATCTTGTTTTTCATTTTGACATAATATTTATGAAAATTCACTTAATTTTGACTCATTATTTCTTTAAACAGACTATATTTATGTAATATTAATAAATGAGGTGTGTTTATATGCAATTTAGGGGTGTTCACATAAAGTTAGAGCAGCTCACTGTGGTATTAACTTAGCAATCAAATGTAAACATGGCATGCATGACAGAGTTACAAGTGCAATGTTTGCTCTACATTTAGTGGTCACGATACTGAAATTCCATACGAATCGGTACTGAAATTTTCAGGCATCCATTTCCCGCTAGCATTTGAGCACGTTCTTAGACAGCGCTGATTTGAATAACAACATTTGCTTTGATGCATTGTTAGATTTTCATTTTTTTTCTCCATAATTTACTGTTGGTGGCTGTTTTTTTGCCCCTTTGACTTCCATTATAAACACATTTGATGGTGCATAAATACAGTCTTTGCTTTTGTTTACTCCATGTAGTTCAGAGAGCTGAGATGCATATTTTGATTTTCTCAGACACATCAAGGTAAGTGCACAAAGGTCACTCTCACACACTCACAAACAGACAGACACACACTTTAAGTTGCTGTTATACTCCATATAAAATCCAGAAACTAAGCTTTTTTTTTTTTTTTGCACAATACCTAAATGCAGGCCCGGATTGGCTAATCGGGTGGACCGGGAGAATTCCCGGTGGGCCAGTCCGTTTTTTGGCCGCGAGTGCCGGTGTCCCTAGCTGCTTGCACTCTCAGCAGTCGCACTTTTTTCATTTATTTATTTATTTGACCATAGCCTCACTCTTTTTATTCATTATTTTACCGCAGCTCCGCTCTTTTTATTATTTTTTATCTCACAGCCCCGTGAGCAAAATGCAGCCTGCAGGTTAATGATGACGTAACTATCATTCGACCCCAAACAGCGGCACCTTAGTGAATATAAGAATTCCAATAATTAATATTAATGAATATTACACCTGCTGAATGAAAACCAGATGATTCACTACAGTAATAAATCTGACATGACTTGATCAGAAATCTAAAAAGGGGAGAAAAAGATTAAGCCAGCAATATGAAGTAATACTGTGGTTAAAAGAGTCTTACAGATAACAGTGCAATTCTTCTTTTTTTTTTTTTATTCCAAACGCAGCAGCATAACAGCACCGGTGTGGTCCAGTGGTCAGCACGTTGCGTTCTGACGCAGCTGACATGAGTTCGAACCTCACTTGAGTAATTTATTAATTTTTTTCCTTTTTAGTGTTAAGACAAATAATACTGTTTGGGTTACTTATTTCGGTGTACATATTTTATTTGTATTTTTTGTGTGACCACCGTTACAAAGGACTGGATATCTACAAAGAATTGTGCACAGAATATATATTCAGACATTGCAGGAAAGGACGTTGTGCTGTTTTAAAGAATAGTGTTGGAGATTTAGCTCCCCTTTAATGTTCTCATATTTATGAAAAACATTTGAAGTTCTAAAGCAGCTGTTTCCTTGAAAAGACGTGATAGTGTCATTAGAAACTGAATTGGAAATGACCTTATTTTAATATAGTCAGTCGTGAACTGAGGAGAGCCGGTCTAAGGCTTGAAACTCCAGGGCTGAAAATGAGTCCCACTCCAGGCCTGCCTAAATGTACAGTATAATGGTGCCAACTGATGATCAACAGTAAAAATGACTAATTTTACCTCTTAATCCCAAGGGAAAACCACCAACAATCAAAAGTGCATGATTATATGCTGTCGTGATTTTGTAATAAAAAAACATGTAGTTATAATGGAAGTCAAAAGGGGAAAAACAGCCACCATTTTAATTTGGGCTTTTTTTTAATGCAATTTTAACATGGATTTATGCCTTTTGTTTTAAATGAACGATTAGCCCTTTAAAATGCAATTTAGGCATGGATTTGTTTTCTTTTAATTATAGGTGGGCATAGATTAATTTTTTTAATCTAGATTAATCTAGATTAATTTCGAAATTAATCTAGATTAATCTAGATTAAAATGGCTAATTTGAATTCTGCCGAAGGCATTCAGAATATGTGTGCTACCCAAATAATAAGTCTTTGACAACAGGTTTCTCAAGCCGGGTGGCGCATTATACCAGGGTCTCATCTCCAAAATGTTTCCAAAATGCATCACAAACTGCTTGAGAAACTGTTCTACTATGATTATTGGTGATGAAAATAAATGATGTTCAATAAGATGTACTCGTGTTTACTAACTGTTTATTCAGGTAAACATGAATGTTGAACTGTAGGCCTACATAAGCTCCAAACAGCAAATTCTGATGAGCTTAATCTGACTAAAGTCATCACTGAACTAAACAGAAATGGAATTAAGACGTGGAGTATGCAGATATTAGTGGCGTTATTGAAGTAAACACAGCGGTCTTTAGGACCTTTCGCCATATTTTCCGACAAGGTCCACACGCGGCTGTCAGAAAGGACTGCACACACACATACATAAACACACACACACACACATCGTGAAATGCGGAAGTTTTTTTTCTTACCATTTGGCATGCGTCATTAAATTCCATAACTCTCTCACCTGTCCTTACTCCGTATTTGCGTCTAATACCCCAGTTTGTCACGAAGGAATAAATGAAAAGTGAAACTGCCAAACTGCAGTTAGAGCCTCTGCTGATTTGATTCAAAAAGAGCAGACGGCTCACCAGTCAGGTATACATCCGCGGTAATATATCAAGGTGAAAGCCATCATAGCTTGCGTAAAATAGACCCAGCTCCCAACCCAACTTTGAGAATAGATTAACGGCGATATTTTTTTTTATCGCGCAATAAGAGTCTCGCGTTAACGCAGCACGTTAACGCCGTTAACGGCCCAGCACTACTTTTAATGCAATTTAACAACAAATATAGAAATAAATTAAATATATTTTTTTATTTTAAAATGTAATCTAAACAGATTTTGTTATGCAACCCAAGTACAGATTAGTTTTATAACCAACTGAAATATTTCCCCTGCACTGGTAAACATCACTATAATCAGCAGTTTGTGAAGAAATCTGTTTAAATTATATTTTAAAAGAAAAAAAGCTTCAATTTAATAAATAAAAAACTGCAAGAATTGCATTAAAAGAAAACAAATCCACGCCTAAATTGCATTTAAAAAATGGTTAAGCTGGATATAAAACAAATCTGTACTTTGAATGCAAACATTTGCATGGATTAATGCATTAATAACAACAAGCAAAGATTGTAATAGAAGCATTTGGACATTTTAATTTTTGACTTTTTTCTGAATGCAATTTAAACATGGACTTATGCTTTTTGGTTTAAATGAACGTTTAGCCCTTTAAATGCAATTTAGGTGTGGATTTATTTTCTTTTAATACAGTTTAAAAGCAAAAAATTATTTTATAATTTTTTTTTTTTTGTTTGTTTAAACAGATTCTTAATGTTTAACGTTGAATGTGGTAATGTTTTTCACCAAATCACTGACATCATTTATGAATTTGGCAATTAAAGTGTTAAAATCCTGTAATATTCCAAGCAATTTAATAGTTTTGATCAGGACTGAGGTTGATTAACAGATTTATGATAAAAAAAAAAGTGAAAAATATTGATCTGACGCATTTTTACAGCAGTTAAATTCACTGGATGTTTTCATCCCAAATATAACAAAAGGGTAGTCAATTTGCCCAGAGTGTATCATTGAGGGGTTTTTTTTTATTCAAAGCATTTTCTCAAAATGTGTCAAAATAAGATTTGTCACCAAAAATCAATCCGCTTGCTGAAACAAGAAAAAGTTATGGCCAAATTAAGACACAAAATCAACCTAGAGTGAATGAAAACATCCCCAACATCACATAAAGGTTAAAGAAAACAGAACTTAAATGTGACGATTTTATAACTTCATACAGACGCGCTTGAGCTGGGTGACTGAATATTAAAAGTCCTGCTGCAAATATCCTATATGAGTCACATTAAACTGGACATTCATTTACACACAAATAAAAAAAGACTCAATTCAGAAGATTCTTCAGACTCATGCACAGTCTCTGACCGAGGATTGAGACACAGCCATTGGTCTTTATATGGCTGAAGTTAAACCTTAAGCGCCGCCTGCGATCAATCAGCTGTTTCGCATTCAGGAGGAGTTTTCAGGGCTGAAAAATCCAGCGTCTGCGTGTGTTCCTCTGTCAGCGGCTCCCGGACGAGCCCCCAAATAAATGAAAGCAGTTCCACTCGGCTGACTGCTGCCGCCTCTATTCCCAGCCTTGATTTAGAGCCACTTTTTTTCCTAATGGACTGTTTGTGAGACGGGTTTCAGACTGCATAGCGGCATAGCCACCGATCACCAAACGCTGCAACAGGAAAGCTTCTGCCGACCTTCGGTACGCCGCATCAGTGTTATTAGCATGAAATGACATATATACGATCCCAGTTCTGCTCTTTAAAAATAGTGCTGATGATCCGTCACAAACTACTGATTATAATGATGTTTAGCAGTGCAGGGGCAATGGTTAAGATGGATATAAAACAAATCTGTGCTTTGAATTTGAATATTAGCATGCATTAATGCATTAATAAAAACAAGCAATTTCAATTTTTGACTTTTCTGAATGCAATTTAAACATAGACTTATGCTTTTTGTTTTAAATGAACTTTTAGCCCCTTAAAATGCAATTTACTGTAGGTGTGGATTTGTTTTCTTTTAATACAATTTAAAAACAAATTGAATTAAATATATATATTTTTTCTTTTAAAATGTTATCTAAACAGATTTTAATGCAATTTAAGTACAGATGTGTTTTATATTCAGCTTAAATATTTCCCATGCACTTGTAAACATCATTATAATCAGTAGTTTGAGAAGAAATCTGTTTAAATTATATTTTAAAAGAAAAAAGAAAAGAAAAAAAAACTGTAAAAATTGCATTAAAAGAAAACAAATCCACACCTAAATTGGATTAAAAATGGTTAAGATGGAAATAAAACAAATCTATACCTGGAATGCAAATTTAGCATGGATTAATGTGTTAAAAAAAAAAAAAACAAGCAAGGATTGTAATAGAAGGGTTTGGACATTTTGATTTTTTAACATTTTTTTGTGAATATGTTAAATAAATACGTTATGCTTTTTGTTTAAAATTAACTTTTAGCCTTTTAAAATACAATTTAGATGTGGATTTATTTTCTTTTAATGCAGTTTAAAAGCAAACAAAATTAAATTTAAGATTTTTTTAAAATGTAATTTAAACAGATTTTTTATGTAATTTAAGTACAGATTTGGTTTATATCCAGCTTAAATATTTTCCCTGCACTGGTAAACATCATTATAATCAGTAGGGTGTGAAAATATCTGTTTAAATAATATAAAAAAAAAAAAGATTTTTTAATTTAATTCTAGAAATTGTAAAAATTGCATTAAAAGAAAACAAATCCACATCTAAATAGCCTTTCTAATGGCTAAATTGATAAATAAAGGTTTCATTTGGATTCAGAAAAAAAGTCCAAGTTAAAATGTGTAAATCTATTGGGATCCTTGCTTTTTTCATGCATTAATCAATGCTAATATTTGCATCCAAAAATACATTTCCTGCTTCTAAAAAACAAACACATAAATCTATATTACAGTTCAAGCTTTCATATAAAAAGCTGCATTAAAAGAAACCACAAATAAATGTAATTTAGCAAGCTGCTTTAGAAAAAAACGACTGACAAAAGTATACATGTGAATATATATAATATATAATATAATATAATATAATATAATATAATATAATATAATATAATATAATATAATATAATATATATTAGCTAATATATAATCTTACATGAACAAGAATATGAATAAATAAATATTTAAAAATTCTTTATGATTATTGGGTTTCACATGATTCTTCAAGCCATGCAGAGTGTTTTTGTAAAGTAATATTAAAAATAAGAAAGTTCTTCAAACAGAGTTGGGTCTGGTAAAACATTTATCACAAGATCTCGATCAGCCTTCAGAAGAGTCTGCTGTAATGTGTGACGGGTGGATGTTTGATATTGTGAGTGATGGAAATCACATTTCCACTTTTTGGAGAAAAATAAAAAATGACAAAACAGGGCGTCTAAATGTGAGCTATTTCCAAAATCTGAATGAATACAAATATTCTTAACAAAAGCTAAAGAAATCCAAATATCAGTTAGTGCAATAATAATATTAATAAAGTCGAAATAAAGGGACAAGAAATTCACATTCTGTTAATTAAATGGACTTAAACATGAAAAATGCTTACACTGACTTAAAAAATTGTATTTGAAATATGTTACAATTTGTGCAGTTTTGTTTGTTCATTTTAACCTGTGCTTCAATTGTGTTTTAAAACAAACCCAAAGCACTAAATCTATGTTACACAGCCTTTTAATATACAACTTAGGTGTGTTATTTTAATGCAAATTAAACAATGCAATTTCTGTTTGCTTTTTCTTTTTTAAAAGCAAAATAAATACAAATAATAATAAAATTAATAATTTATGAAATATTTTTTTATTATATTGTTCTTATTTTATTAATATTAAATTATATTTTGTTTATTGTCTTAGAATTATGAATGATGAAATGATAAAAAAAAGTACTTATTTCATAAAAAACAATTTCAGACATCTGTACTTTTAAAACGAATCCAAAGCACAAAATCAATGTTGCACTGCCTTTTTCAAATACAAATTAGGAATGTTTAATATTATTATAATTATTTATTAGAAATTATTAATTATAAAATATTTTCTACTATACAATTTTTTTATTTAATTAATATAAAATAATATTTTGTTTATAAAAATGATAAAATAATAAGAATGTGCTTATATTTAATGAACAATTGACCCAAATATGTACTTATGAATATTATTAAACATATTAAGCATGTTAAAACAAATCCAAAACCTTTTTAATATACAAATTAAGAATGTTTTAATGCAAATAAACTTGATGGAATTTATTTTTGATTGTTTTTTATTTTCAATTTAAACATTAAAATAATAAATAAATAAATAAATAAATAAATAAATTATAAAAGATTTTTATTATAACATATTAGATTATTTTTATATTTAATTTAATTTTAATAAAATATTTTTTATTATTATTTTATAATTAAAAATGATAAAACAATAGAATAAATTGCTTATGTTTCATTTTTTTAAAAAACTGCACAAATCAGTACTTACAGTTGCAATCAGAATTATTCGCCTCCCTTTGAATTTTTTTTTTCTTTTTTAAATATTTCCCAAATGATGTTTAACAGAGCAAGGAAATTTTCACAGTATGTCTGATAATATTTTTTCTTCTGGAGAAAGTCTTATTTGATTTATTTCGACTAGAATAAAAGCAGTTTTTAATTTTTTAAACCCATTTTAAGGTCAATATTATTAGCCCCTTTAAGCTATATTTGTTTTCAATAGTCGACTCTACAGAATAAACCATCATTACACAATAACTTGCCTAATTCCCCTAACCTGCCTAGTTAACCTAATTAACCTAGTTAAGCCTTTAAATGTCACTTTAAGCTGTATAGAAGTGTCTTGAAGAATATCTAGTCTAATATTATTTACTGTCATCATGACAAAGATAAAATAAATCAGTTATTAGAGATGAGTTATTAAAACTATTATGATTAGAAATGTGTTGAAGAAATCTGCTCTCTGTTAAACAGAAATTGGGGAAAAAATAAACAGGGGGGCGAATAATTCAGAGGGTTAAATAATTCTGATTGCAACTGTATATACATTATTAAACATATTAAGCATATTAAAACAAATCCAAAACCTTTTTAAAATACAAATTAAGAATGTTTTAATGCAAATTAAACATGATACAATTTATTTTTGCTCTGTTTTTATTTTTAATTTACACGTTAAAACTAAATAAATAAAAATAATAAATTATAAAAACTGTTTATTATATCATATATTGAATTATTTTTTATTTTATTATAAACAAATGTTTTTGTAAATATTTTATGATAAAATAATAGAATAAATTACTTATATTTCATTTTTAAAAACCGGTACTTATTATAAATAAATTATCTGTGCTTAAATTGCACTACAAAAGGCCAAAAATAAGGAGAGAAAGTTAAAGTAAAGCAGTCTAGCAGCAGAATGTTTGGTTAGTGAGCTGGTTCTCCTCCAGGCACGTGTGGAGTTCAGCTACTGATGGATCCTTTGGTAATTGCCATTAGCACAACAAATGTGCTTTCTTGTAAGTCTCTTTGGCTGGAAAGCGGCTGCCAAAAACACAGACGTAAATGTAAATACAATTCAATTAGCATGTAGCTGGAGCGTGTACCGCGGTTCTCACTGTTTACTCTGGTAAGCGGCTCCGTCTGGACGCCTGCCAGAGCCGCTTAATTGCACAGGGATCGTTTGGAGTAATTAGGCAACGAGAATCTCCACTAGCTTTAACTAAAAATCCTGTCAGAGAGAAGCTCATGTTATCAGGAAAACACACGACACCGCTTCATTCACAGGAGACACACTCACTGATAACAAACACTCTCATGTCAATTACACACGCTTATTGTGTCCATTTTTTAAAGCGGACCTATATTGTGCCCCTTTTAACAAGATGTAAAAGAAGTCTGTGATGTCCCTAGAGTGTGTGTGTGAAGTTTCAGCTCAAAATATTACACACATAATGTTTTATAACTTTTTGAAACAGCCCCTTTAAGGCTTTGATCCTAATTTGTTTGACTGTCGCTTTAAATTCAAATGAGATCTTGAAAAGAGGGTGGAGCTAAAATGCCTATATATCAGCATAGTGGCAGATTCAAAACAGCTGCTTCTCACTCAGGACTGTTTATGCTAATGAGGGAGAGATGGTCACTAGTGGGCGGGGCTTCCTCTCTCTGATGACATCATACAAAGGGAGAATGTCAAACAAAGTGTTTCTGTAGACGGTTTTTATCAAGTCTGATTACAGAAAATACAATTGATTCATTCGTACCATTAAAAGCTGGTTATATTCACACACTGCTGACACACAACTGTGTTTAAACCCCTTATAAAAGTGATTTGGGCATAATAGGTGCCCTTTAATCCAACAGACTGTAAATAGTGCAAATTTAAAGTCCCACTGAAATCAAATGAATGTTATTTAGTGTATCAATTTGTTAGTCTTAAGGTGACCTGTAAGCTATATTGTGTTGCAAAACAAAGGAAATTTTAGATTTAGAAGTATAAGCATTCACAACATACAGCTTGTCAATTCCACCCATATCAATCAGTGTCTGTTTATGACATCACATTCTCAGCAGATTTTCCGACCAATCAAATGCACTCTAGTATCTGAAGTGGCTACTACTCAATAGTCCCATTAGTTTCAGCTGAAATTCACAAACAAATCTGCATTTAAAAAAATGGAAACATAATACTTTAATATATAAACAAATATATCAAAATGAACATTTTAAAAGCATATATAATAATAAAAAACAGATAACAAGCCCTCTCATGTCAATTACACCTGCTAATTATGACCATTATTAAACCAAAAGCAGACAGTAAATAGTGCAGATTTAAAGTCCCCCTGAAATCCTGTGTTGATTTCAATATATTAGGTCTCAATGTTATCCCTAATCTATTGTGTGCTCCAAAACAAGGACAAAAATCTGATTTAGTAGATGTACAAGTGTTCGAAACACCCAGCTTATCAATTCTGCCCATATAAGCAGTGGCAGTTTATGACATCACATTCTCATCAGATTTTTTGGCCAATCAAATGCTCTCAAGTATCTGCAGTGTCCCGCCCCATACAAAACATCACCGTGGTAAAAGCAAAACGCTATTGGCTATTTTTAAAAAGAGGGAGGGGCTAGCAAATAGTCCCGTTAGTTCATGTCTCAGTTAAAATTACATTACATTAAATTACATTACATTAAATTACATTAAAACAATAATAATAATAATAATAATAATAATAATAATAATAATAATGAAATGCACTAAACACTATTGGCTATATATTTTTTTAAATAAATACAACTTTGTTTGTTTATTTGTTCTTTTTAACATGTGCTTAAATTCCATTATAAAACAAATGCAAAGCTTAAAATCCATGTTTCACTGCCTTTTATAAAAAAAGTAAACTTTATGCAGTTTTTGTTTGCCGTTTTTGTTTTTTAATTTGCACATTTACATCACAAAATAAATTTAACTAACATAAAGTTTGCTTATACTTCCTTTTAAAAATCATACACAAATCTGTGCATAGAAATTTAAATAAAAAAAAAATAGGAACAAAAAAAATTTAAATTATTAATAAAAATGTATACAAATAAATCAAAACTTGCAGTTAAAAAAGTGCTTAAAAACATAAATAGCACAATTTTGTTTTACCGTTTCACATGCAAGTTTGAAAACATGATCATTTCTTTCTTTTTGTATGCATTCATGCAAAATAAATAGACATAAATAGTTGGCTTGTATTGCATTTCTTAGCATGCACCTCATAGCATCTTTCCCAATGACAGTTTACACACTCATGGGATCCACCGAGAATAAATTAAGCCTGTTTGATAGTGTGTTTCTTATAAACACAGACTTCTGTAAGGCTCATTTACACAGAAATAATGCATGTGTGAACTTAAAAGTCTGACAAGGTCTAAATATAAACAGTCAAGCTAACGTTACTGCATGCAAAAAGCAACACAATCATTAAAAGACTGAAGGAGGATGCTATTTTTCCCACAATAAAGCTTATAAAGAGGTTTTCTGTGTGTGTGTGTGTCTGTGCTCAGACCCTGCTCACACTGGAAACCTCCAGGATGTAAATATACGAGACACGTGACCCGCGCTCACAGCAAACAGTTGACGCGCATGCTAATAGCTAATTATAAACTATGGGGATTTATTTACCTGGAAAAGCTATTAGCCTCCCAAGACCTCCGTGGCCATCAACACCAAATTAACTTCCCTGTTCAGCCGGAGGGAGGAAAAGAGAGGAGGAAAGAGAAAGAGAGAGAGAGAGACAGCTTTTTTTTTTGTTAGTTAATTTACTTTGTATATACTGTAGTATATCACTGTTTATTTATTTTACAGATCTTTTCTTGTTTCCTTTTTTATGTGCAAGTCATGCCAATGAAGCTTATTTTAATTTGAGAAAAAGAGAGAAGTGGAAGAGGAAGACGAAGAGGAAGCAAAACCTACTCACATTGAAAGATGTGCAGTTTGTGAAGCTCTGACACACACTGGACTGTAATGTGTTTATTTTGCGGCCACAACCTAGAATTAAATTAAAGTTAAATTAAATTAATAAACAAAAAAAAAATAAGCATATAAAATATAAACATGCAACTTAAAAATAAACAAAAATATGTGGATAAAAATGAACACCTTTGCATAAATACACAACTTGTCTATACAGGGAGTGCAGACTTTATTAGGCAAGTTGTATTTTTGAGGATTCATTTTATCATTGAACAACAACCATGTTCTCAATGAACCCAAAAAAACTCATTAATATCAAAGCTGAATATTTTTGGAAGTAGTTTTTAGTTTGTTTTTAGTTTGAGCTATTTTAGGAGGATATCTGTGTGTGCAGGTGACTATTACTGTGCAGAATTATTAGGCAACTTAACAAAAAACAATATATCCCCATTTCAATGATTTATTTTCACCAGTGAAACCAATATAACATCTCAACATTCACAAATATACATTTCTGACATTCAAAAACAAAACTAAAACAAATCAGTGACCAATATAGCCACCTTTCTTTGCAAGGACACTCAAAAGCCTGCCATCCATGGATTCTGTCAGTGTTTTGATCTGTTCACCATCAACATTGCGTGCAGCAGCAACCACAGCCTCCCAGACACTGTTCAGAGAGCTGTACTGTTTTCCCTCCTTGTAAATCTCACATTTGATGATGGACCACAGGTTCTCTATGGGGTTCAGCTCAGGTGAACAAGGAGGCCATGTCATTAGTTTTTCTTCTTTTAGACCCTTTCTTGCCAGCCACGCTGTGGAGTACTTGGACGCGTGTGATGGAGCATTGTCCTGCATGAAAATCATGTTTTCTTGAAGGATGCAGACTTCTTCCTGTACCACTGCTTGAAGGTGTCTTCCAGAAACTGGCAGTAGGACTGGGAGTTGAGCTTGACTCCATCCTCAACCCGAAAAGGCCCCACAAGCTCATCTTTGATGATACCAGCCCAAACCAGTACTCCACCTCCACCTTGCTGGCGTCTGAGTCGGACTGGAGCTCTCTGCCCTTTACCGATCCAGCCACGGGCCCATCAAGACTCACTCTCATTTCATCAGTCCATAAAACCTTAGAAAAATCAGTCTTGAGATATTTCTTGGCCCAGTCTTGACGTTTCAGCTTGTGTGTCTTGTTCAGTGGTGGTGGTTTTTTCAGCCTTTCTTACCTTGGCCATGTCTCTGAGTATTGCACACCTTGTGCTTTTGGGCACTCCAGTGATGTTGCAGCTCTGAAATATGGCAAAACTGGTGGCAAGTGGCATCTTGGCAGCTGCACGCTTGACTTTTCTCAGTTCATGGGCAGTTTATTTTGCGCCTTGGTTTTTGGTTTGGTTTTTCCACACGCTTCTTGCGACCCTGTTGACTATTTTGAATGAAACGCTTGATTGTTGGATGATCACGCTTCAGAAGCTTGGCAATTTTAAGAGTGCTGCATCCCTCTGCAAGATATCTCACTATTTGTGACTTTTCGGAGCCTGTCAAGTCCTTCTTTTGACCCATTTTGCCAAAGGAAAGAAAGTTGCCTAATAATAATGCACACCTGATATAGGGTGTTGATGTCATTAGACCACACCCCTTCTCATTACAGAGATGCACATCACCTAATATGCTTAATTGGTAGTAGGCTTTTGAGCCTATACAGCTTGGAGTAAGACAACATGCATAAAGAGGACGATGTGGTCAAAATACTCATTTGCCTAATAATTCTGCACTCCCTGTAATAGAAAATTAACCAATATATAGACACACATTTTTATTTTTATATTTAACGAGAAAGACTTCTGACATGAAAAACATTTTCTTTGCGTAACTATATGCATACTATATACTCTAAATCAGGGGTGTCCAAACTCTGGCTGTTCCTCAATTCCAAGAACGCAGAGAACGGCCTTGCGTTCTTGTGGAGACCGGACTTGCCAGGTGTTCTCGGAAGAACGAACTCGGGCGACCACGAGAACAGAGAACGCGTCCTGTGAGGAATGAGATGCTGCATTCTTCCTGATGGTCACGTGACCTTCACGCATTTTAAATGGATATTTATTTAAACATTACAGCATTCACACAACGATTTATTGTTTTTCCCCTTTTCAAAATATATACTATGCATAAAAACATTATAAATATACGTTGCACAATATAAATAAAACAGATTTAATAGGAATTTCAGCAAACAAACACCCTTAATGTGTTTATTCCTTTATTAAGATGTCCATGGTAATGTTTATATTCACCGTTTCATTTAGGGAAGCTCCTGAGGTAAATAAGTGATCTCTCTGAACTTTAATAATGAATCTACATAAAATCCTGCGCTTCTCATCTATAGTTGCAATGACTTCTGGCACTTCTAGAGCGAGATCGGTGCTCAAGTCTGCATCGGTGCGTCCTCGATATCAAGAACACATCCGGGAAGTTTCACGCGTCCTCTGTTCTTGCGGTCTTGAGTATTGGACCCGAACTTGGGCAGCTGATGATGACGTTACACGAGGACGCAAGACCGCTGAAGAACGCATATTGAGAAACAGCCTCTGACCTGGAGGGCCGATGTCCTGCATATTTGAGTTCCAACCCCAACTAAACACACCTGAACCAGCTAATCAAGCTCACTACTAGAAACTTCCAAGAAGGTGTGTTGAAGGAAGTTGGAGCTAAACTATACAGGACACCGGCCCTTCAGGACCGAGTTTGGACACCCTTGCTCTAACTATAATATACTACGGCTTTCTATTGTTATACAATCATAAGCCTCCAGATTTCACTGTATAAACACCAGATTTGAAGGTTTTGGATGTCTGGTACTTACTGGAATTATTATTATTTTTTACTGATGGAAAATAAATGTTAAATAAAGCATAAAATATACATTTTTAATTAAATATATAGTTCTTTTAGAGGAATATGAATAAAAAAAACATTAAAAAAATGGAAAAAAAGTTTATGTCCCTTTTAGAGCTACAATTCAACAGTGACTACGTTTACATGGACATCAGTAATCGAATTATTTGCCTTAATCTAATTAAGAGAATAATAAGATTAAGGTGTTTACATGAGATGCTTTTTGAATGTTCCTTTCATGATCGCGTTTTACATCTTGTAGCTCATAATTCGATTAATATCATTGCGTCACTGCGCTATGCGCATTTCGTTTGGAGTTTCATGTCATTTCGGGTGTTTCAATTTTAATTTGTCGACTTTAACTGCACTTTCATTTTCATGTACGAAGATTTCATGCATGTCCACCGTGTCAAACGAAATATTGGATGCAACTATGAACTGCTGGAAGAGTTGTTTTAATGGAAGTTCATACCGCATGCTGAATGGAAGAAAAAAACCTCCGCATTTCACGATGCAGGTGTCTGTGGTCTGCACTGACTCAGTAGGTGCAAAGAGTGTCAATCAGCCGTGCATGTGTTTGGTTTTGTATTTGGGCCCAAATAAATATGTTGCCGTTTTTAATCGTTTAAGTTAAGCCAAAACTATCACAGCACTGCTGCTTCAGCGATGCTCACGCTGACGTGCTGCTTCTGCGTGCATTATGAAAGCTCTAATCTGCTAACATGGACGCCGAAAAAAACAAACGCTGCTCACGCTTGCAGTGTGAAACAGGCTTAATGGTGTGACGTCATGTGAAAACTATCACTGTTAGTTGAAGCTGGTCACCAGTTGATTTATCCAAGCTTTTTAATCAACATGAGACAAAAATAATGTCCTATAAAAAGATAAAAAGGGAAGGCAGTGTTTGAGGCATCACTGCACCAGGTACTGAAGGTGTCAGTCGAGCTGAAGATGCTCCAGACAGCACCATTATCTCTGACCCAGAGAGAATTTAACCCAGCCGCTCATGTGACTGATTATTTCCTCGACCCAACGGCCCTGTCAGAAGTGCTTTGGCTCTGGTGGACATATTAAGAAGATGGATTTGCTGGACGCTGGAGACAGCAGAGCTCAGCAGCACTTAACACCGGCAGACGGACCAATGCTTTACCTGTAACCTTGATGTTAAGCAGGGGGGAAAAAGGCTATTTGGAAACATCTAAACTGCTAGTCTGGATTATTGTGAAGTGTGCATTGCTTTAGCTGGATTAAGAACACACTGGGAAACACAAAAGTCTTTTTTTTGGTCACGCATTACATTACGGTTAATGTATTTACTAACATGAACGATACCTGTACACCATTTATTAATCATAGTTCAACGTTTATATTCTGATGGCTACTTCCAGCAGGATAACCCACCATGTCATAAAGCGCTG
The DNA here is from genome assembly GCA_903798195.1 of Danio kyathit. NCBI lineage: Eukaryota > Metazoa > Chordata > Actinopteri > Cypriniformes > Danionidae > Danio > Danio kyathit. Next base: position 1,902,955 of record LR812537.1, read on the forward strand.
TCATCTCAGACTGGTTTCTTGAACATGACAATGAGTTCACTGTACTCAAATGGCCTCCACAGTCACCAGATCTCAATCCAATAGAGCATCTTTGGGATGTGGTGGAATGGGAGATTGGCATCATGGATGTGCAGCCGACAAATCTGCAGCAACTGTGTGATGCTATCATGTCAATATGGAGCAAAATCTCTGAGGAATATTTCCAGTAGCTTGTTGAATCTCTGCCATGAAGGATTAAGGCGGTTCTGAAGGCAAAAGGGGGTCCAACCCGGTACTAGTAAGGTATTAGCAGCCAATGACTATCGAAGTACAACACTGCTTATAGTCAACTCATTAAATAGCACTGATGTTGTTTTGAAATCATACATACATGCGATTTCAGACCCAATATTCAAAGTAGAGTAGTGAACAAAATAAGGACGAATGTGCAAATATAAAACCCATCAATGCTACACTGCAATGTTGACAAATGCTTAACAACGCCTGTTGGTAGCTGAAAAGTCACTGTTTTTCACAATGCAACACACTCCACTTTAAATACAGAACACAATTATATTAATGTGTGCTTCTAAAGCATTGTTAGTTCACTGCACTGGAGAGTTTTCCCTTAAATAAGCCAAATAGTTCAGCTTTACCAAATATCAAATGCACCACATGCTTGTTTGGCTATTAACAGGATTAATATCTAAATTAGACAAAGACAAAATGAGAATCAGAATCTTACCAGGCAAGCTTATAATGGAAAAAACACTTCAGAAATAATGGATATGAGGTCAGTTAACAACACACAGGTACAATTACAGAGAGAGAAACTAACAAAGAGACCAAACAGGAACATAGGTAACATTTCAAAATAAAAGACATGACTGAGCAAATAAACTTGAGATTCATGCACAATGCATGTTTATAATACATGCTGTGCACATACACTCTAAGGAAAATGCTGGGTTTTTGTAACCCAACGCTGGGTCAAATATGGACAAGCCCAATCGTTGGGTTAAAAGTGCAATTTAAATGTATCTGAAAAAAATAACTCAGCATTGGTTAGTCTATATTTGACCCAATGCTGGGTTACAACATTTTTTTAGAGTGTGCAATAAAATAGAATACATAAAAAATAGATAAATGAATAAAAAATAAAGTAAAATAAAATCTAAGAACACAAGTTTATCCACAAAGTAATAAAATAAAAATAAATAAACAAAAAGAAATACAATTAAAATAAAACATTTAATTTTAAAAAATAAAAGAAAATAGTAAAACTAAATTAAAAATAAATTAAATAAAATCTAAGAACACAAGTTTATGTACAAAAAATAAAATAAATAAATAAAAAATAAAACTAAAAATGAAATTAAATATAATAAAATAAATTATTTTGCTGTACACAAAGTCTTTATTAAATTTTATTATTTTAAGCACTTGCAAATTCCTGCTTTTTCCACAGTTTATCCACAAAATAATACAATTAAATTAATAAAAAATTAATAAAAAATGTAATTATTCATTCATTCATTTTCCTTTCGGCTTAGTCTCTTTATTAATCCGGGGTCGCCACAGCAGAATGAACCGCCAAATTTTTCAGCACGTTTTTACGCAGCGAATGCCCTTCCAGCTGCAACCCATCTCTGGGAAATATCCACACACACTCATTCACACTCATATGCTACGGACAATTTTAGCCTACCCAATTCACCTGTACTGCATGTGTTTGGACTGTGGGGGAAACCGGAGCACCCAGAGGAAACCCACGCGAATGCAGGAAGAACATGCAAAGAACATCCACACAGAAATGCAAGGCTCGAACCAGCCGAGGCTCGAACCAGCGACCTTCTGGCTGTGAGGTGACAACACTACCTACTGCGCCACTGCGTCGCCCCTAAAATGTAATTAAATAAAAAATAAAATAAAAAATAAAATAAAACTAAACTAAATAAAAAAAATTTAATTAAATCTAAGAACACAGGTTTATGTACAAAATAAAATAAAAAAATAAATTAAATGAAATAAAATAAGAAATAAAATAAATTAAATGAAATAAAATAAAATAAGAAATAAAATAAATTAAATGAAATAAAATAAAATAAATTAAATGAAATAAAATAAATTGTTTTGCTGTACACAAAGCCAATGGAGTCTTTAATTAAGTTTATTGTTATAAGCACTTGCAAATTCCTGCTTGACTAAAAATATCTAAAAACACTTTTATCCCCAAAATAATAAAATAAAATAAATAAATAAATAAAAAATAAAGCAAAATAAAAGATAAAATTAAATAAAATTAAACAAAAATAAAAATGTATAAAATAAAAATGAAATAAAAAATAAAATATAAAATAAATATGTTTGGCTGTACACACAGCCAATGAAGTCTTTAATGAACTGCGTTTTAAGCACTTGCAAATTCCTGCTTGACTAAAGATATCTAAGAACACAAGTTTATCCACAAAATAAAATAAAAAGAAAATACAAAATAAAATATTAAGACTCAATACAACAAAGTTTTAGAGGAAAGCTTACTTTTTTCCTTGAAACAAACACAAAAGAAACACAATTCATATCCACTTATCCTCATTTCCCATGACATAAAATAAAAAAAGCAGCTAACACACAACACACAGCAAAGTTTTGGGAAAAAGACTTTTCCTTTCCTTTTTTTTCTTGAAACAAAGACAAAAGCAACAGACAATTCACATGCACTCATCCCCCATTTCCTCATGACATAAACACTAATGGTCTGATCCACCTGATTGCGTTTGATTTTTCACATGCAGTTGTGGAAGTGACAGATAAAAGCGTGTTGAAGCACTTCTGGGCCGCTCTCTGCCCGTATCAGCGCTTCAAACCTCCCGTCCAAACTGCTGCCTGTAAATATTTGATGCCTCTGCAGCTCATTCTGGCTTTTTCTGGAGTTTTCTCTGTGTGTGGTTCCGACCCGAGCACTACACGCTCACAGATACACTTTACCACGAGACAAATACAAGGAAACAGCTTATGAATTAGAGATCATACCTTGTGCTGTAAAAACACATGGCTCTTATCAACACAACGTGCTCCAATGAGGCCTTCAGAAAGAGGACTATCGTCAACACGTGTATATACTCCATAGATAGATAGATGGATGGATGGATGGATGGATGGATGGATGGATGGATGGATGGATGGATGGATGGATGGATGGATGGATGGATGGATGGATGGATGGATGGATAGATAGATAGATAGATAGATAGATAGATAGATAGATAGATAGATAGATAGATAGATAGATATACTGAGAGATAGATAGATAGATAGATAGATAGATAGATAGATAGATAGATAGATAGATAGATAGATAGATAGATAGATAGATAGATAGATAGATAGATATACTGAGAGATAGATAGATAGATAGATAGATAGATAGATAGATAGATAGATAGATAGATAGATAGATAGATAGATAGATAGATAGATAGATAGATAGATAGATAGATAGATAGATAGATAGATATACTGATAGATAGATAGATAGATAGATAGATAGATAGATAGATAGATAGATAGATAGATAGATAGATAGATAGATAGATAGATAGATAGATAGATAGATAGATAGATAGATAGATATACTGAGAGATGGATGGATGGATGGATGGATGGATGGATGGATGGATGGATGGATGGATGGATGGATGGATGGATGGATGGATGGATGGATGGATGGATAGATAGATAGATAGATAGATAGATAGATAGATAGATAGATAGATAGATAGATAGATAGATAGATAGAAGGGCAATTGATGGATAGGTGGATGGATGGATGGATGGATGGATGGATGGATGGATGGATGGATGGATGAATGGTTTGATAGATGAACAGGTGAATGGATGGATGGATGGATGGGTGGGTGAATGGTTTGATAGATGGATGGATGGATGGATGGATGGATGGATTGGTAGATGAACAGGTGGATGGATGGTTTGATGGATTAATGGGTGGTTTCGTGGATGGATGGATTGATGGATGGATGGATGGATGGATAGATGAATGGATGGATCGGTGAATGGTTGGATGGATGGATGGATGATGGATTGATGGATGGGTGGTTGTGTGGATGGATGGATGGATGGATGGGTGAGTGGGTAGATGGATTGATGGGTGGATGGATGAGTGGGTGAGTGGGTGGGTGGTTGGTTAGATGAATGGATGGATGGGTGTGTGGGTGGTTGGTTGGTTGGATGGATGGTTGGGTGGGCAGGTGGATGTATATTTGGATGGGTGGATGAATGGATGGATGTATGGGTATGGTTGGATGGATGGATGGATGGATGGATGAGTGGGTGGGTGGGTGAATGATGGAAGAATGGATGGACGGAGGGGTGGTTTTGAGGGTGGTTGGGTGGGTGGTGGATGGTTGGTTAGATGGACGGATGGGTGGATAGATGAATGGTTGGGTGGGTGTATGGATGGGTGGGTGGGTGGGTGGATGGAGGATGGGTGGATGAATAGGTGGGTGGATGAATGGATAGATGGGTGGATGTTAGATGAATGAATGGGTGGGGGAATGGATGGGTGGATGGATGGGTGGGTGAATAGATCAGTGAATAGTTGGATGGATGAATGGATGGATGGATGGATGGATGGGAGGGTGAATGGTTTGTGGATTAATGGGTGGTTTTGTGGATGGATAGATAGTTGGATAGATGGATGGATGGATGGGTGAATGGTTTGATAGATGGGTGGATGGATGGGTAGATGAAAATGTGGATGGATGGATGGATGGGTGGATGAATAGGTGGGTGGGTGAATGGATAGATGGGTGGATGTTACATGAATAAATGGGTAGGGGAATGGATGGATGGATGAATGGTTGGATGGATAGATAGATCAGTGAATAGTTGGATGGATGGATGGATGGAGGGATGAATTGATGGGTGGTTTAGTGGGTGGATGGATAAATGGATAGATGGGTGGGTGATGGAATGAATGGATGGATGGGTAGGTGGGAGGATGGATGGATTGATGGGTGGTTTTGTGGATGGATGGATGGATGGATGGATATATAGATGGGTGGATGTTTAAATGGATAGATGGGTGGGTGAATAGATGGACGGGTGGGTGGATGGATTGATGGGTGATTTTGTGGATGGTTGTATGGATGGATGAATGGATAGATGGCTGGTTTTGTGGATGATGGATAGATGGGTGGATATGGTGGGTGGGCGGATGGATGGTTAAATGGATGGATGGATGGGTGGGTGGATGAACGGTTGGATGGATGGATGGTAATGCCTTTATTTCCCTTTCAGGTTTTGCTAAAGTTTCTCTCCTCTAATCCGACATCCTCACACCAATAACTCTGAATAAATCACTCATCACACAGGTGAAGAATCGGCCTGTGAGTCCAGCACAGGAGAGGTTTTCAGCTCCCGCTGCACACAGTAACGGAGGCTGTTTTCCAGAGGAGATTCATGAGAGTGTTTGCTTTACCGCGGTACAGGCCTCAGGGACACACGAGCGGCTGACAAAGATAAAGTGAGATCGGCTGAAGAGGAGAGAGAACAGAGGGAGGGTTTGAGTCTGTCATTTCCCGCTCTGTGATCAACAGCCGACACTTGAACCCTCCACCAGTCCCACATCCGCCGGTCAAAGAAAAGCATCATCCACTTACACAGTAAAGGAACCAGAGACATTTACAGTGTCTGGACAGCTCTGGAGGACACTAACATACACTAATATTCAATAATTCACAGGGTTACTACAAGGCATGGGCCAGTATAAGGTTCTGGCAGTATGATAACCTTGGATAATAACAACTTTTTCCCCACACTGAACACAATATATTTTATTCTAAGAAGCATTTGAAGTATTTTGGAGCAGTAAACATGTCAGGCTAAATCATTCAAATAAATCACTGACTTCTGCTGTCTTCATTAGGTTCAGAAACTGTTCAGCTCTTAAGCATACTTGGATGTTGGTTTATAAGCGATTTGTTTTTCAGATGTGTTCTGCATCGCTGCCTGAACAGTAGATTTTGATGTGGAGGCTCATTTTCTGCAGGAGATACGATTGACTTAAATAACTAAATAAAATAGTCGGTTTTAAAACTTTGACTTTTCCAAACCGCGGTAAACCTTGAAACTGTTTATCATGCCTGCTCCATATAGTACTGTGTGTTTCACTGTAAACTGAAGGATTTTTTTTTCTCGCTGTGACAAAGCTGTTCCAGTGGTTGCCCGAGGACCTGGTCTTACATGACACGGCCTCTTTTCCTTCACTCTCCATCAGTTTGCAACCCGTTTTCAATGTGCCGTTTCTTCTTTCCCACTCAAGCGTGAGATGTCATTTTTGACCATCAGCAGAAGTATGGCTTACATTCAGGCTAAAAGAGACCATAGTGGATCATGTCATGTGAAAAAAGGATAATCAGTTTGTCAGGTTTATGTGCCTTCTAGCTTTTCTTAGGATTTATAAGAATAAATAATAAATTAAAATGATGGATCCAGAAAAAAAACAATCCAATCTCATGAGGAAACGTAACTATTTTATCAGAAAAGTATCTAATTTGTGTAAAATAAATCCAACCGCCTCTAAATCATCATACATATTAATAAATAAACTACAACCTATTTTAACATGACGATGCAAAACCACATTCTGCACACATTACAAAGTCCTGCTGAGGAGGAAGAGGATACAGGTACTGGACTGGCCTGTCTGCAGTCCTGACCTGTCTCCAATAGAGAATGTGTGGCGCATTTTGAAGTGCAAAATGCATCAACAAAGACACCAAATTATTGTCCACCTTAAGACTTGTTTGCAGGAAGAATGGGACAAAATGACACCTGAAACACTTCATCACTTGCTGTCTTCAGTCCTTAAACGTCTTTTAAGTGTTGTGAAAAGGAACGGCAACATTACAGTGGTAAATGCTTTACTGTTTCAACTTTTTTTGAAATGTGTTGTAAGATCCAAAATTTAAATACATGTTTATTTAAAAAAAACAACAACAAAACAATAAAAATCGTGAGGAATACATTAAATAATGTTTGTTGTATCGTCTGCAATGAAATACAAGTCAAAGTAAATCAATATTTTCTTTTTTTAAGCATTTTCCATAGTGTCCCAATGAGGTCTATTTCACTGTGGTGGCCTCTGAAATAGAAACTAAGCCACAGGAAAATGAATGAATGAATGCTGTCCCAACTTTTTCTGATTTGGGGTAGTAAATAACTAAACAAAAACGGTATGAATGACTGTCAGATTGCATCGTAAAAACAGAAACAAAATTATTAAAATAATGAATTAAAATAATTGATTGGGAAAGACAATTTTTTTAAAAATATTCACAGAAACAAATTTTTATAAAAAACAAACAAACAAATAATTCAGTGTCCAGTTTATAAGAGCTAAAGATCTATTTTGGTGCACTTTGCTCACCGCAACTCTCTGATTGGTAGTCTTGTCTGAATAGCATTATGGGAAATGTAGTTTTCTGAACGGTTTGGTTGAATTTCAAGATTTTTAAAACCTTCTTAAAAGCTTGCAACACATTTCAGCAAGTCAGCAAAAATTTTAATGACAAACAAACAAACAAACAAACAAACAAATAAATAAATAATTCAGAGTCCAATTTATAAGAGCTAAAGATCTATTTTGATGCACTTTGCTCTGCTATTTTCTGATTGGTATGAATAGCATTATGAGAAATGTAGTTTTTTAAATGTTTGACTGAATTTCAAGATTTTTAAAACCTTTTACAAAACTTGCAACAAATTTCAACAAACCCGCAAAAAATGTTAATTACACACAAACAAACAAACAAACAAACAAACAAACAAACAAACAAGTCAATAAATAAATCAGTGTCTACTTTATAAGAGCTAAAGATCTATTTTAGTGCACTTTGTTGACTGCAACTCTCTGATTGGTAGTCTTGTCTGAATAGCATTATGGGAAATGTAGTTTTCTGAACGGTTTGATTGAATTTCAAGATTTTTAAAACCTTCTTAAAAGCTTGCAACACATTTCAGCAAGTCAGCAAACATTTTAATGACAAACAAACAAACAAACAAACAAACAAACAAACAAACAAACAAACAAATAAATAAATAAATAATTCAGAGTCTAATTTATAAGAGGTAAAGATCTATTTTGATGCACTTTGCTCTGCTATTTTCTGATTGGTATGAATAGCATTATGAGAAATGTAGTTTTTTAAATGTTTGACTGAATTTCAAGATTTTTAAAACCTTTTACAAAACTTGCAACAAATTTCAACAAACCTGCAAAAAATGTTAATTACAAACAAACAAACAATCAAACAAACAAACAAACAAGTCAATAAATAAATCAGTGTCCAGTTTATAAGAGCTAAAGATCTATTTTGGTGCACTTTGCTCACTGCAACTCTCTGATTGGTAGTCTTGTCTGAATAGCATTATGGGAAATGTAGTTTTTTAAAATTTTGATTTTAAAACTTCTTAAACTAAACCCACAATAGTGTACAACCACCAACAGGTGCTTCCTAACCAGTGGGCGTCGTTTTAACAGGTATATGCTAATGAGGAACTGAGTGGGCGGAGAGACAGCAGGAAGGATCCGCCTCCAGCAGGTGGTTTGACAGCAGTGGTGCTCATTGGCTCTTCCTTAGGGCATAACACACACACGCACACACTATGTAGACTTCTCCTGTAGGCCCAAGGCTGCCTTGCAGGGGTGACAAGCGCTGACTGAGAACTCTGTAATTGGAATGACCCTGAACTCACACACACACATACACACGCACACACACATTCCTCGTCTCCTGCTTTAGATAGATTGTCAAACTCCCAAACTCCCGCTGCTCATTTGCTGATGTGCATGACCGTGTCCAAGAGGCAGCAGCACTTGAGACGCAACCAAATTGATGGAGCTTCAGTAAATGCGTGTGTGTGTGTGTGTGTGTGTGCGGGCCCGTACATGAGGAGCCGACGTAAAGTGATTTGTGATATGACACGCTCTGCTCGAGTAAGAGGGAATGGAGTGTGTTTCTGGGGTCTTTGGGAATCGTTCGGCACCTGTTACAGAAGCCCCGCCGTGCGCTAGTTCAGCACTTTTTAGATATCAAAGTGAAATCTAATGAAATCTGACAGGTTAGACCACCAAACGCTCAATTTTCTGCAAGTCAGAGTCAAATCTGAAGCCTTCGCCTTCGTGTTTTGATGGAAAAGTCATGTTGGAAAAGTCTTGACTCAGACCTTCCTAATAAATTGTTGTTGAATAAACCATGTCTTCTTTCAAACTTAGCAGCTCCGATATAAAAAAATATGGATAAATGAGGCTTGCTGTAAAATACAGGCAAAAAGCCAAATAGTATGGCAACACGGTGGCTCAGTGTCGCCTCACAGCAAGAAGGTCACTGGTTCGAGCCTCGACTGGGTCAGTTGGCATTTCTGTGTGGAGTTTGCATGTTCTCCTCGTGTTGGTGTGGGTTCAGTCCAAACACATGCACTATAGGGGAATTGATGAACATAGTGTACGAGTGTGTGTGTGTGAATTTGAGAGTGTATGGGTGTTTTCCAGTACTGGGTTGTGGCTGGAAGGGCATCCTCTGTGTAAAACATATGCTGGAATGGTTGCTGGTTCATTCCGTTGTGGCAACCCCTGATGAATAAAGGGGCTAAGCCAAAGGAAAATGAATGAATGAATGAATGAATAGTGTACATAAGGGTTTTCCAGTCTGTCAGTCAGTCGACAGCAGCCTCTGGTGGATTTACATGAGAACAGCAGGCGCTAATGGCACTCGCGAAAGTAATTTGAGATCTGAAAAAGCGTACACAGCGGCCTCTGGTGGATTCACGAAAACAAAAACTGCAAAACAACATATCTCCTGGGTTGTTTTTGGCGCTCTCCAGAAATGCATATAGGGGTACGTAATCAGAATGAGCCTGGGTTGCATTGTTGATGGCGCTTACTGTAGTAATTTAACTTGAATTTAAACATTAATCAAAATGTAAAAAAATTAATTAAAGTAAACATTTACAAGGCAGACCTGTCATAGCACCTGTATTTGCTTTTGCTAAACTACATTATTCATAATGCTCTACAAAATGTCCACCAATCAGAGGGCAGAGGAGCAAAGACTCCACCCATATATGAAGCACCAAAAGCTTACGTAATCATATCTCCTTACTTACCCCTAGGGACGTTTATATCGAAGTTGATATTTAGCCGCACCATGTTGCTGTTTCGTAACATCTAATTTTTACAAGGTGTGTCATTAGCCCAACGCTTAACCCCCAACCTGGAGGATCAGGACACACACATACACTACGGACAATTTAGCTTACCCAGTTCACCTATCGCCCACTGACATCCCCACCCTAAAGAACTGATATCCCCACCCTAAAGACTGATAGCTCCGCCCTAAATGACTGATATCCCCGCCCTAAAGGACTGGTATCCCCACCCTAAAGGACTGATATCCCCGCCCTAAAGGACTGATAGCTCCGCCCTAAATGACTGATATCCCTGCCCTAAAGAACTGCTAGATCCGCCCTAAATGACTGATATCCCCGCCCTAAAGGACAGTTAGCTCCACCCTAAATGACTGATATCCCCACCCTAAAGGACTGATATCCCCGCCCTAAAGGACTGATAGCTCCGCCCTAAATGACTGATATCCCCGCCCTAAAGGACTGGTATCCCCACCCTAAAGGACTGATATCCCCACCCTAAAGGACTGATATCCCCGCCCTAAAGGACTGATAGCTCCGCCCTAAATGACTGATATCCTCGCCCTAAAGAACTGATATCCCCACCCTAAAGACTGATAGCTCCGCCCTAAATGACTGATATCCCTGCCCTAAAGAACTGCTAGATCCGCCCTAAATGACTGATATCCCCGCCCTAAAGGACTGGTATTCCCACTCTAAAGGACTGATATCCCCGCCCTAAAGGACTGATAGCTCCGCCCTAAATGACTGATATCCCTGCCCTAAAGAACTGCTAGATCCGCCCTAAATGACTGATATCCCCACCCTAAAGGACTGATATCCCTGCCCTAAAGGACAGTTAGCTCCACCCTAAATGACTGATATCCCCGCCCTAAAGGACTGGTATCCCCACCCTAAAGGACTGATATCCCCGCCCTAAAGGATTGATAGCTCCGCCCTAAAGGACTGATAGCTCCGCCCTAAAGGACTGATATTCTCACCCTAAAGGACTGATAGCCCCACCCTAAAAGAATGATATCCCCAAGCTAAAGAACTGATATCCCCGCCCTAATGGACTGATAGCCCCACCCTAAATGACTGATATCCCCATCCTAAAGGACTGATAGCTCCGCCCTAAATGACTGATATCCCCGCCCTAAAGGACTGGTATCCCCACCCTAAAGGACTGATATCCCCGCCCTAAAGGACTGATAGCTCCGCCCTAAAGGACGGATATTCTCGCCATAAAGGTCTGATAGCCCCACCCTAAAAGAATGATATCCCCAAGCTAAAGAACTGATTTCCCCGCCCTAATGGACTGATAGCCCCACCCTAAATGACTGATATCCCTGCCCTAAAGGACTGATATCCCCGCTCTAAAGGACTGATAGCTCCGCCCTAAAGGACTGATGGCTCATCCCTAAAGGACTGATATTTTCGCCCTAATGGACTGATAGCCCCACCCTAAATGACTGATATCCCCACCCTAAAGGACTGATATCCCCGCCCTAAAGGACTGATAGCTCCGCCCTAAAGGACTGATATCCCCGCCCTAAAAGACTGATAGCTCCGCCCTAAAGGACTGATATTCTCGCCCTATAGGACTGATAGCCCCACCCTAAAAGACTCATATGGCCAAACTATAGCACTGGTATCCCCGCCCTAAATTACTGATATACCCGACTGGTATCCCCACCCTAAAGCACTGATAACTCCACCCTAAATTACTGATATCCCCACCCTAAAGGACTGATAGCCCCACCCTAAAGAAACTTCACATGACCAGAAGTGAAGGAAAGTTGTTTCATGACGGGAGGGAAGTTGATGATGATATTTGATTAAAGATTATGTGGAAAAATGTGTACAAAATAATAAGGTGCACAGATATGTCACTTATAACAAGCATAACTTTATACATAGAAAAATAAGAAGAGCACATTTAAATTTTTTACTCCTTTTAAACTCAAACTACAGTGCAACACAATATTCAGCATATTATAATTAATACATGGAGGAGGATATTTTACCTGCTCCATAAACCCAACCATGAACCAAAGCGTTGTTTTGTCAGATGTGGTGGGCCTAAAACTGAACACGGAGCTCTAACACTTGTCACACCACATCTAGTTTTCAACAGCAAAGACCCTTTGGTTTCCACACATCTGAGCTGCAGATGCTGATTTTAGCAAGACATCTGTCATTTTAGTCGTTCTTTGAGGCTGGATCCTTTGCAAGACGCTCGCGGGCACGTTTAATGCACATTTTTAGAAGTTGTCAGGATCCTGCTGGTGAGCTTTTGGTTACAGACCACCTATCCCATCTGCCTCTCACCTTGCTGTCAGATTCTCCCGCGTTTCACGTCGTTATTCCGAAGCTTCATCTTTATTCTGTGTAAAAAGCATCTGTTGATGGATTTTTGGTTAGCGGCACTTGTAAGCGCATCGTTTTCTTTGCTCCGCTGTGTTGCATTTAATTACAAATTCCACTTGTTCTTGTGTTGTGGAGGAGCTCTTCAAACGGCACGCGCTGGGCCATACAACAGATATAATTTTCCATTTAAATTGAATCTTCTGTTTGAGTAATTGGGCCAATCCCACATCGTTATTTCCCTTGAAACTGCAGCGCCGACTCAGTTTATCTGGAGATTTGTGTACGTGTTATTATTTTATCATGCGGTGCGCAATAATTCAGTCTCTTTGTGGGCGGCTGTCCATCTGTGGATTTAAAATACATTTATAGTTTAATACATTAAACAGCGTCTCTGTGACAGTAAAAACCTACAAAGGACATTAGGTCTGGGTATTAAATTTGCATAAACATAGTAGCTATTCCTTGCTGTTCATCACCGAATTACGTGAATCACTTACAGTGCATCAGGAAAGTATTGATAGCGCTTCACCTTTTCCACATTTGTTTATGTTACAGCCTTATTCCACAATGGATTAAATTGATTTATTGCCTCAACATTCTACACACAATCCCCCATAATAAGTTTTTGAAATTGTTGCAGATTTATTAAAAATAAAAAAGCTGATAAATCACATGTACATCAGTATTCACAGCCTTTGCTCAATGCTTTGTTGATGCACCTTTGGCGGCGATTACAGCCTCAAGTCTTTCTGAATATGACAACACAAGCTCGGCACACCTGTCTTTGGGAATTTTTGCCCGTTCCTCTTTGCAGTACATCTCAAGCTCTATCAGGTTGGATGGGAAGCGACGATGTTCAGCCATTTTCAGATCTCTCCAGAGATGTTCAATAGGATTTAGGTCTGGGCTCTGGCTGGGCCACTCAAGGACATTCCCCGAGTTGTTGTGAAGCCACTCCATTGATATCTTGGCGGTGTGCTTTGGGTCATTGTCCTGCTGGAAGATGAACCAGTCTGAGGTCAAGAGCACTCTAAAGCAGGTCTTCATTCAGGATGTCTCTGTACATTGCTGCATTCATCTTTCCCTCTATCCTGACTAGTCTACCAGTTCCTGCTGCTGAAAAACATCCCCACAGCATGATGCTGCCACCACCATGCTTCACTGTAGGGATGCTATTAGCCTGGTGATGAGCGCTGCCTGCTTTTCTCCAAACGTAACGCCTGGCGTTCACTCCAAAGAGTTCAATTTGAGTCTCATCAGACCAGAGGAATTTGTTTCTTATGGTCTGAGAGCCCTTCAGATGCCTTTTGGCAGATTCCAGGCGGGGAGTGTCTTCAGTCTGGCCACTCTACCATACAGGCCTGATTGGTGGATTGCTGCACAGATGGTTGTCCTTCTGTAAGGTTCTCCTCTCTCTACAGAAGAACGCTGGAGCTCAGACAGAGTGACCATCAGGTTATTGATCACCTCCCTGACTAAGGCCCTTCTCCCCCGATCACTCAGCTTAGATGGCCGGCCAGCTCTAGGAAGAGTCCTGGTGGTTCAAACATCTTCCACTTACAGATGATGGAGGCCGCTGTGCTCAGTGGAACTTTCAGAGCAGCAGAAATGTTTCTGTCACCTTCCCCAGCCTTGTACCTACAGACAATTCTGTCTCGGAGGTCTACAGACAGTTCCTTTGTCTTCATGCTTGGTTTGTGCTTTGACATGCACTGTCAACCCTGGGCCCATATATAGACAGGTGTACGCCTTTACAGATGAACCTGAGCTCAATGTAGAGCTTCACGCCAAAGGCTGTGAATACTGATGTACACGTGATTTATCAGCTTTTTTATTTGTAATAAATCTGCAACAATTTCAAAAACTCTTTTTCCACATTGCCATTATGGGGGATTGTGTGTAGAATGTTGAGGAAATAAAGGAATTGAATCCATTGTGGAATAAGGCTGTAACATAAACAAATGTGGAAAAAGTGAAGCGCTATCAATACTTTCCAGATGCACTGTATAAGTAATTAACGTACTGTTAAACAGTTTAAACATATTTTTACTGTAGCGTTTTTCCAGTTTTTGTAACCTTTAAAAGTCACTGACATTTTTTACTAAATATAAGAGGCCAGTAGCCGCAGATGTATGCCTTCTAGTCTTTCCACAGGTTTGATGGAGCTGTCAGAGCTCCCGTTCTCACCCGTCAGCACTCATGTCTCTGCTTTAAGCTGAAGAAAAGAGGAAAAGCCAGGGATGGAAATGAATTCTCTCCACCCTGCCGGTGAAATGTCAGAGAGTGCAGCCGGTTAACGGCGACAATGAGGGCCCTTATCACCTGCTAATTGAAATCCAATGAGGTGTGAAAGAACCCTCTAAAAAAAATTCACAATCAACAGGAGCATCACGCGCAGCCTCAACCACTGAGAGTAATTTGATTTTGACGTCTCTCCCTCTTGTTAAAGATCCATCGCTGCCAATTATGGCGTGAGATTGGGTTTCACGGCGCGCCTCGGCCTCCGTCGAGCCTCAATCGCTCTTACACGGTCAGGATCCACACTAACGTCTAATAAGGGCACTTACTATTCAGACTAACACGCTATACATGCATGCTTTGATTCTGAGTGAGAAAATATCCACTACAGGTAAAAGACCTGCTTGAATAGGGCCTGTTAAGGAGGTCAAATGTTTATTTTAAATATAGGAATATATATATAAGTTCAATCATTCATTTTATTTTCGGCTTACTCCCTTTATTCATCAGGGGTCGCCACAGCAGAATGAACCACCAACTTATCCAGCATATGTTTTACACAGCGGATGCCCTTCCAGCTGGAACCCATCACTGGGAAACACCCACACACACTACGGATAATTTAGTTCATCAATTCCCCTATAGCGCATGTCTTTGGACTTGTAGGAGAAACCGGAGCACCCGGAGGAAACCCACACCAACACGGGGAGAACATGCAAACTCCACACAGAAATGCCAACTGACCCAGCAGGGACTCGAACCAGCAACCTTCTTGCTGTGAGGCGACAGCACTACCCACTGCGCCACCCTATATATTCAAGTTGATAATGAAATCTTAAGGTGCGTTCGACTTCATGCAGCGCTGCGCAGATCGATCGAAATCTGTCTTAAAGCGGTGCAGGCCGGTTAGAAGTTTTGGCCGGATTGATGCTGCGCTGACGGCATGTGACTGTCACATGTGGCATCAAAGTACTGCGACAGCGCTCCGAGATCAGACGATTGAGTCAGCCCGCGCAGCACCTGAAGAGCGCCTGCTGGAGCTGCGATGACATCACTGATGTTACACGATTGGCCGAGTTCACAGCATGACAACAACCACGTGTGTTGCGGGTTTATTACTGGACAAATTCCGATTCCCATATTTTAAAACAAACAATTAAATGTTCATACCCTCTCTATCTTGTAATGCTTGTATGCTTATTAAAAGACTACAAATATTTTACTGCAGAATCATCTTTTGTTAAATAATTTGTTCATAATGTCTAGATTGTTTGAACAGGTTTATTCAGCCTTTTTTATACAGACTACTGTATTATACATTTTAGTGAATGACCAAATATTAACTCAAATAAGTCTTACAGACTTATAATAAAATAACTATCATCATTGATCCTGACACACCCCTATGAAGATTTCTTAACAAATTAAGTAAAAAATATTTTATTAAATATAAAATATATGATTATAAAATATTTTATTTCCTGTTAAGCCGTTTATGCAGAAATGTTAAAAGTGTCATTGATGTACCTGCGCTTTGTGGGTATTTTCTATTTAGTTATTGTGCTCCTTTTGTTCAATCTCTATGGATTAAAGTGCTTTTAAAAAAATGTTCTTATTATCCAAAATAATCATTGTTTAAGACTTAATCAAAACACCTTGTTTTTGGGTTTTACACTAATATATATTGGAAAGTTATATATTTATGAATGTAAATAAATGTAAACCCTTTTTAGCATATTCAAACAAGCACTGGAGCAGTATTGACACACCATTCAACATCTAGTAGCCCAAAGACTGATGTTAAAACTCCAAGAATTTGTGCTTATTGTTTTGTTTAATAGGCCTATTTGTGGATATTTAATTCCTTTTCATGTGCTCTCTCGTTTCCCCTATTTCTCATGTGTTTGTTTTGTAGGCTACTTAAATTTAATTCATAATTCCCTTGTTTAAAAATGAACTATAGTTTGTAGAGATTGTGTTCTGTTTTATTTGTACTGTAAATATTTTGTTGTTATTGCAATAAATAAATAAATGATCCCGCCATGTGATCGGTCATCATGACAGCAGCAACTTCGAGCCCCGAAGTGTCCGGCTTGACGGCTCCGTTTTCAACTCCGCCCCCGCACGGCTAATCTCGTTGATCACCGGCTGCAGCTGTGCTTCATGTCGAACGTACCTTTAATGTAAAGTTTTGAACTTCTTTGGATGAGTACGCTGTAAAAATAGATTACTTGACTTAAAAAAAGTGATCAAACCTATTGCCTTAAATAGAGACAAGTTCACTTTATGTAAAAATAATCTAAGTAAACCCATTGTAATTTGAGACTGTTAAGTTGACTTAATTTTTATAATTATGCACACAGTTCCTTTACTTAACAATTTTAAAGAGATAGTTCCACCTAAAATGTAAATGCTGGCATCATTTTCCCACCATTTACCTGTTTCAAATCTTTATTTAGGTGTTAAATTAAACCTAAACCTATATTAGAAGTTTTTTTCTTCTGTTGAACACAAAAGAAGATATTTTGAAGAATGTTAGAAACCTGTAACCATTAACTTCCAATATTTGTTTTTCCTACAATGAAATTGAATGGTTACAGGTTTTCTGTCATGTTTTCACTCTACTAAAGAGACACGCTGGGTCGCAGGAGTTATCAAAATACATGGATTTATTTATGAACGCTCACTGGAGACATTGGACCATCAACACACAGGAATCAAGGGGTGATGACAATTCAAGACTAGACAAAGAACGAACTGAACACAGGAGTTTAAATGCACAGGAACTGATTGAACAGATTACGTACAAGGTGAAACTAATGAACATTAACAAACAGCGGGAAAACGGAACCAAAGAATCACATGACCGAAACAGAAAGCACATGGAGCACGCATAGGGAAATCACATGACACAAACACAAGAACCTGACATTTTCAGCTTTATTCAAAATATCTTCTTTTGTGTTCACCAGAAGAAAGCAACTCATACAGGTTTGGAAACACTTGAGGGAGAAAATATACTCAGAGTGAAGTGTGACTTTAAGGCAGTTTTTGTTTAATGGGGACCTATTATGCCCATTTTAACAAGATCTAAAATAAGTCTCTGGATGTCCCTAGAGAGTGTGTGTGTGAGTGAAGTTTCAGCTCAAAATACCACACTAATAATGTTTTCTATCTCTCTGAAACTGACCCTTTTAGGCTTTGATCCTAATTGTGGTGTTTTGGTGGCTGTCGCTTTAAATTCAAATGAGATTGTGCTCTTTTCGGAAGAGGGCGGAGCTATGAATGCCTGTGTGTCAGTATAGTGGCAGATTCAAAAACAAGACTAACGTCCTATGCTAATGAGGGAGAGATGGTCACTAGTGGGCGGGGCTTTCCCCCTCTGATAAAAAAAAACACGTCTTCAGGTCTCTTGCAAATGTTCCTTCAGGAGACAGCATTTACAGGTGATTTCATTTCTGACTTTGCATCAGTCTTGATTTGCTCTGCATTAAATCTATGATCTCGGCTCTGGTTTGTGCCGTTTTTGTATTGTCTGCTCTGCTGATGTCCTCGTCTCTTTCTTCTGTCTGTTTGAACTGAAGCGTCTCCTGAAGCGTCTTTGATTCTGTCCTCAGGTGAAGGAGAAAGAAAAGCTGAGCGGATCCACAACACCATCATTACAGACAAGAGGCACAGAGCGCTGCGATCCTGATCAAAATCACACACACAGCAGATTCATAACGGTTTAGCTGCAAATATTGCGTTAACGTATTGTTATGTTGTCTGTTTATGAATAGTCGAATCGCCTTGTGAAGTATAATTAGGTCAAATATTTTTTTCATCAACTATCACTCTAAAAATGCATGTTGGGTTATTTTGTTCCCAATTAAATTCCAAATAAAGTTTATATTTGACCCATGGACCATCTTCATCATCATCTCAGCATCACCTCTGGGTTGATCAGGTTTGCATTGAGCAGTGTTATGAAGCAGTTGATCAGGAATAAACACACTCTTCAGACTGATGCAGATCCAGAAGCAGCAGCAGACAGTGACGGATCAAGCAGCATATTGAAGCAGAGCGACGCCGC
Source organism: Danio kyathit (assembly GCA_903798195.1). Lineage (NCBI taxonomy): Eukaryota > Metazoa > Chordata > Actinopteri > Cypriniformes > Danionidae > Danio > Danio kyathit. The sequence continues at coordinate 1,921,820 of LR812537.1, forward strand.
TGACAGACGCTGGAGGAGGAGGACACACACACCTCCGCGGTGACCCATCCGTCTGCTGCTGAATGCAGATGGGGGACAGAAAGACCATCAAACCCTCATGCTGAACACCTCACAGTCTCTGCTGGAGCACGTTTACTGACAAACACACCTTTTAAAGTACATTTAGAACCCAACTGTTAATATTTTTGACCAAACATCTGGGTTAAAACATCCCAGTAATTTTTTTTTTTTGGAGTGAAATGCTGGGTTGTTGTAACTCAACATCCAATGATGGGTCAAATATGGACACGAACAACAGTTGGGATCATTTAAAAAATACATTTAAATGACTCTTTGTCCATATTTGACCCAACATTTGAGTTAAAACAACCCATAAATATTTATTCACAATTTTTAACCCAATGGTTGTGTTTGTCCATATTTAACTCAACGTTTAATTTAAAACAACCTATATATATATACAGTATATTAGAGTTATAATATGCGGGGTTGGGTTGAAATAACTAGAAGTTGGATTAAATATGGACAAACCCAACCATTGGGTTAGTTTTTAAAAATGACACTAAAATCACGTTTGATTCTTATATGTAATCTACAATGGCTTGTGATAAATAAGAGCAGTCACACACAGTCACGTCTACATTCTGCTGCATGTGTGTTCCTGTGAAGGCGTGTGTTTAAATGCATGGAGTGTGTGTGTGAGGTGAAGAGGGTCACCGTCATGCCATGCGCTCACGTTCAGCCTGAGGACAGCCGGCGTCCCACGAGAACATGAATACAGCGCCGTATACCTCATTTCCCAGAATGCATATTCCCACAACCGCCCCCTGATCCTGTTTGAGGACGTGTGAAAGTTGGACAGAAATCAGGCTTCCTCCATTACAGCTCTGCTGTCTGTATTGGCAGTGACAATCAGTTTCACACACAGATAATGTTATATATGATCAAAGATTCCTACAGTGAATTATTATTTGGCACTAGAGCACACTTTATCAACACAGGGTCATTGTGAAAACGTACCCCCGTATACATTTCTGAAGAGTGTGAATTATGTAGCCAGAGCTATGTATGGGTGCATTCGTCAATATAACGAATGCTTTGAGGCGGTATGTCGCCGCCAATGGCTTTTGTTTTTTTTTCGTGCTACCAACTGACATGTGGATGGCTTTTCTGCTGTTACCAGTTTGTCCAGTGGCTCGCCATGTACGTCGGCGGACTTGAGAAAACATAAAATAGACAAGTAAATAACAGGCTGCGAATGTGGTAAGAACTGAAAACATGGTAAAAATCAGGCGGCCATGAGGACTTTTCTTTTTCTGGATTGCTTTTGAAAACACTATTGGTTGGGTTTAGAAAAGGGGGTGGGTGGGTGGATCAGTCAGTCGGTTAGTCAGTCTTAGCAGGTCATGAATTGGTTTAAGTTGGTTTAGGCTGGTTCTAAGCAGGTCATTAGTTGGTTTATGTTGGTTTAAACTGGTTCTTAGCAGGTCATGAGTTGGTTTAAGTTGGTTTAAGCTGGTTCTTAGTAGGTCATGAGTTGGTTTAAGTTGGTTTAAGCTGGTTCTTAGTAGGTCATGAGTTGGTTTAAGTTGGTTTAAGCTGATTCTTAGCAGGTCATTAGCTTCTTTAAGCTGGTTTTTAGCAGGTCATTAGTTGGTTTAAGCTGGTTCTTAGTAAGTCATGAGTTGGTTTAAGCTGGTTCTAAGCAGGTCATTAGTTGGTTTAAGTTGGTTTAAGCTGGTTCTTAGTAGGTCATGGTGTTGGTTTAAGTTGGTTTAAGCTGGTTCTTAGCAGGTCATTAGCTTCTTTAAGCTGGTTTTTAGCAGGTCATAAGTTGGTTTAAGCTAGTTCTTAGCAGGTTATAAGCTTGTTTAAGCTGGTTCTTAGTAGGTCATGAGTTGGTTTACGTTGGTTTAAGCTGATTCTTAGTGGGCGTAAATTGGTTTAAGCTGATTCTTAGCAGGCCATGAGCTTGTTTAAGCTGGGTCTTAGTAGGTCATGAGTTGGTTTAAGTTGGTTTAAGCTGGGTCTTAGTGGGTCATGAGTTGGTTTACGTTGGTTTAAGCTGATTCTTAGTGGGCGTAAATTGGTTTAAGCTGATTCTTAGCAGGCCATGAGCTTGTTTAAGCTGGGTCTTAGTAGGTCATGAGTTGGTTTAAGTTGGTTTAAGCTGGTTCTTAGTAGGTCATGAGTTGGTTTAAGTTGGTTTAAACTGGTTCTTAGCAGGTCATGAGTTGGTTTAAGTTGGTTTAAGCTGGTTCTTAGCAGGTCATTAGCTTCTTTAAGCTGGTTTTTAGCAGGTCATTAGTTGGTTTAAGCTGGTTCTTAGTAGGTCATGAGTTGGTTTAAGTTGGTTTAAGCTGGTTCTTAGCAGGTCATTAGCTTCTTTAAGCTGGTTTTTAGCAGGTCATAAGTTGGTTTAAGCTAGTTCATAGCAGGTTATAAGCTTGTTTAAGCTGGTTCTTAGTAGGTCATGAGTTGGTTTACGTTGGTTTAAGCTGATTCTTAGTGGGCGTAAATTGGTTTAAGCTGATTCTTAGCAGGCCATGAGCTTGTTTAAGCTGGGTCTTAGTAGGTCATGAGTTGGTTTAAGTTGGTTTAAGCTGGGTCTTAGTAGGTCATGAGTTGGTTTACGTTGGTTTAAGCTGATTCTTAGTGGGCGTAAATTGGTTTAAGCTGATTCTTAGCAGGCCATGAGCTTGTTTAAGCTGGGTCTTAGTAGGTCATGAGTTGGTTTAAGTTGGTTTAAACTGGTTCTTAGTAGGTCATGAGTTGGTTTAAGTTGGTTTAAGCTGGGTCGTAGTAGGTCATGAGTTGGTTTAAGTTGGTTTAAACTGGTTCTTAGCAGGTCATGAGTTGGTTTAAGTTGGTTTAAGCTGGTTCTTACCAGGTCATTAGTTGGTTTAAGCTGGTTCTAAGCAGGTCATTAGTTGGTTTATGTTGGTTTAAACTGGTTCTTAGCAGGTCATGAGTTGGTTTAAGTTGGTTTAAGCAGGTTCTTACCAGGTCATTAGTTGGTTTAATCTGGTTCTTAGTAAGTCATGAGTTGGTTTAAGCTGGTTCTAAGCAGGTCATTAGTTGGTTTAAGTTGGTTTAAGCTGGTTCTTAGTAGGTCATGAGTTGGTTTAAGTTGGTTTAAGCTGGTTCTTAGCAGGTCATGAGTTGGTTTAAGTTGGTTTAAGCTGGTTCTTAGCAGGTCATGAGTTGGTTTAAATTGGTTTAAGCTGGTTCTTAGCAGGTCATGAGTTGGTATAAGTTGGTTTAAGCTGGTTCTTAGCAGGTCATGAGTTGGTATAAGTTGGTTTAAGCTGGTTCTTAGCAGGTCATGAGCTTGTTTAAGCTGGTTCTTAGCAGGCCATGAGTTGGTTTAGGATGATTCTTATGATGTTAATGGTGTTAGTTGGTGTCAGTGGCAGAATAAAAAACTGTTTAGTTTAGGATTAGTTTTAGGTAAATTATCCATTTATATATTTCTGTTAGAAACCACTAGGACAGTGAGTTCATTGGCTGTTTTACAAAAGACATCCGTTCTGGGTTGGTTGGTGGATGTTAGTTTCAGGTAAACCATATTTCTTTAATAGACGGATGGTTGTATAGACAGAGTTGATTTCAGGTCATTTCTCTTTTTACAGATAGTCATGTGTTCAGTTCTCTAAAATAAATGCACTGTAAGTCAGTTTGGTTAAAAGCGTCTGTCAGATGTAAATGAGTTCTGTCCAGCTGTGATATGGCCAACATAACAGTCTTCAGATATTCATCCTGCACAATTTCCTTCATATCCAAGTATTTTGCTGAAGGCTTTTCTCCAGAATGTGAAGCATGAGATGTATGAGCTGTAGCACCGACATGCTGGATTACAAGCCTTCAGAAAACAGAGATGACTGAGAGAAAGTGTCATCTCAATTTTATTCTTTTAGCCACTTATTAGTGTACAATTGTATGATAAATGCCTTAATAGTAACATATATATATATATATATGCATTAACATATTTTGCATTAACATACTACAGTGTAAATGCTTATTTCATTAAATAACATATACACACAAACATAAATATAAATAAAACATTTCACTCAGAAATTGAGGGATAAATACATTTCAGAAACAGTTTAGAAGAAAAGAAAGCAATATACTGAATTCAGGGTTGTTTCTAGACTTTTTTTCACTAAAGGCAAGATTATTGTTCACTAATATCATATTTTGTTCTTTTAAACTTTCATTATTTTTTTCATTTAGTTAAATGTTTATTTATTTATGCATTTATTCATTTTAAAATTGATTTATTTCTGCTTTTTTATTTTTTACATTATCAGTCTACAACACAGAAATGAGGTAGGTGGTTCTTCATTCATTTTCTTTTCGGCTTAGTCCCTTTATTAATCTAAGGTCGCCACAGCGGAATGAACCGCCAACTTATCTAGCACATGTTTTACGCAGCGGATGCTCTTCCAGCTGCAACCCATCTCTGGGAAACATCCACACACTCATTCACACTTATACACTACAGACAATTTAGCCTACCCAATTCACCTGTACCGCATGTCTTTGGACTGTGGGGGAAACCAGAGGAGCACCCGGAGGAAACCCACGCCAACGCAGGGAGAACATGCAAACTCCACACAGAGGCTCGAACCAGCGACCTTCTTGCTGTCAGGCGACAGCGCTACCTACTGCACCACTGCGTCGCCCACAATTTCTTTTTATTCATTTATTTTTAAAATAAAAAATATAAATAAATAAAATGGTGTCAGATATATATATATATATATATATATATATATATATATATATATATATATATATATATATATATATATATATATATATACACACACACAAATATTTATTATTTTTTAATAAAATTAAATATAATAAAATGCTTTATTAAATAAATATTTATAACTTTTTTATAAAATAAAATATTTGTTAAAATTTAATTAAATAAATGTGACAATTATATATATATATATATATATATATATATATATATATATATATATATATATATATATATATATATATATATATATATATTATTTTTAAGAAAATAAAATGTAATAAAATGTTGTAATAAATAAATATTTATAATTTTTTATTAAAATAAAATGAAATAAAATCTGAAATTATGTATTACTATATTTTATTTTTACATTATCAGTCTACAACAGAAATGAGGGAGGCGGTTGAAATAAAAAATATAAATTAAATTGAATTATGTAAAAAATAAATATAAAAATAATTGTTATTTTTTAATTATATAAAAAATAATAAAATGCTTTAATAAATAAAAAATATATAAATTATTTTAATTAAATAAGATATTTTATTTAAATGAAATAAAATAAATGTGACAATTCATAAATGCATAAACAACAAATAAATATATGAATTAATAAAAGTTTAATTAATAAAATGAAATAAATGAAATAGTATTTTAGAATTATCTTTAATTAGAAATACAGTAAATTAGTTTTTATTAGGTCATATATTACTTAATTTAGCCTAAAATATATTTTACATTTATTTATTTATTTGACACATTTACATAATAAAATGATCCATTTATTGATTGACTAATTCTTTTTTAGGTTTGCTCCTCCATAGCAGTGTAATAACACCCATCGTCCATCCTTCTGTTGTTCTGAGTGTGAAGTAAAGAGCAGCAGTGCTGGTGTGTGTTATTGTGTGTGTGTTTTCTGTAGCATCACACCAGCGAGCGCTCCAGACACGATTATCTTCACGGCTCTGGGCAAACATGGCATGCTGAGGAAGCCTTGTGCTCATTACAAATCTCATTCACGTCTCTTTCTTCACAAGCGTCCACACTGATCGCCCACCAGTCATTCACGCACACACACACACACACACACACACACACACACACACACACACACACACACACACACACACACACACACTGCTTTAATGTGAAAGAAAAAGAACATTAAACAAGACCTCTGGCGGATCTGCTTCATTTCTGTAAATGAGCCCTTTGGCCTCTGGAGTGACTTCCAGGTGGAGTTGATGGTATTATTGTCTGGTGCCGTGAGGTTATTAAACTGGAGCTGCTCAAATTATGAGTGGAGAAAATCTTCAGCAGGTGAGTAAAGCATGGCAATTCATCTAACACAGGTGAATAATCATGACTCAGCACTTCTAGAGAACCAGAACAACACCTGGAGCAGACCCGTAATGGAAACTGCACAGCTGGGAAATCAGATACAGTGGTTAATTGGTTAGTTACTGGGATGCTATCTGAAATCGCCCCCTATACCCTTAAAAGTGATAGTTCACCAAAAAATTCAGTCATTCATTTTCCTTCGGCCTAGTCCCTTAATTCATCAGGGGTCACCACAGCGGAATGAACCGCCAACATATCCAGCATATGTTTTACACAGCGCATGCCCTTCCAGCCGCAACCCAACACGGGGAAACATCCACACACACCCAGATCAACTTCTATAGTTGTTGTGTTACCATAGCAACTGTAGAATCACCACAACAGACCAACTTCTATATTTCTTGTTACCATAGCAACCCCAGAATTACCACAATAGATCAACTTCTATAGTTGTTGTGTTACCATAGCAACCGTAGAATTACCACAACAGATCAACTTCTATAGTTGTTGTGTTACCATAGCAACTGTAGAATCACCACAGTAGATTAACTTCTATAGTTGTTGTGTTACCATAGCAACCATAGAATTACCACAACAGTTCAACTTCTATAGTTATGTTACCATAACAACTGTAGAATCACCACAACAGATCAACTTCTATAGTTGTTGTGTTACCATAGCAACTGTAGAATCACCACAACAGATCAACTTCTATATTTCTTGTTACCATAGCAACCCCAGAATTACCACAACAGACCAACTTCTATAGTTGGTGTGTTAGTACAAATGTTAAATGTTAGTGTTAGTGTGTGAGTGTGAGTGTGAGTGTGTGTGTGTGTGTGTGTGTGTGTGTGTGTGTGTGTGTGTGTTTGATCAGGTGTTGTGTTTGATGCTCTGCTCTTCTCTCTCCATCATCACTTCATCTGTCAGTGGATTGATCAGTCAGGTCAGTGTTGTGTTCTCCGGTTCCTCCAGTCAATCACACCGTCAGCAGCATTTTCTGACGCTCCATCACAGTCCTGAAGACACTACTTCTGTAGCTCCACTGCTTATGGAGCCATTTTTAAAACAATACACAACAGCACACACACACACACACACACACACACACACACACACACACACACACACACACACACACACACACACACACACACACACACACACACACTATCATCCGAAGCTCGCTGACAGCGCCGCTTGTTGACATGCACTGCTTTCAAAGCACAGCAAAAGTCTGCATGATGGGTGGTGAGACATCCTTCACATCTGAATTTTCTAGTATTTGGTAAATTACTTTTGATTTAACTTTAAAAGGGGAACTATTATGCAAAAATTACTTTTATAAGGGGTATAAACTCAGCAGCAGTGTGTGAATTAACAAATAAACTAAACTGTATTATTTATAATCACACTTGAAGAAAACAGTCTGCAGAAACACTTTGATTGACATTCTCCCTTTGTACGTGTCATCAGAGGGGGAAAGCCCCGCCCACTAGTCACCATCTCTCCCTCATTAGCATAAACAGCAGCTCTGAGTGAGAAGCAGCCGACTGTCCATTAGCCTTTAGAGTGTTTGAGCTGCTGAAGATAATGTCAGCATAGACTAAGAGGATTATAGATGTGGAGTTTTAGATGAAGCACAAATGAACAGCGACAGGATAGTCTGTCCATATAGATTGTCAGAAGCATGAAGCACACATGCACACCTGACCAGCACTGAGACCACTAGTCCTATTTTGAATCTGCCACTATGCTGACACACAGGCATTTGTAGCTTCGCCCTCTTCTGAAAAGAGCACAATCTCATTTACATTTAAAGCGACAGTCACCAAAACGCCACAATTAGGATCAAAGTCTAAAAGGGTCAGTTTCAGAGAGATAGAAAACATTATTAGTGTGGTATTTAGAGATGAAAACTTCACTACACACTCTAAAGACATCAGAGTTACACTCATCGGCCACTTTATTAGGTACACCTGTCCAACTTCTCGTTAACGCAAATTTGTAATCAGCCAATCACATGGCAGCAGCTCAATGCATTTAGGCATGTAGACATGGTCAAGACGATCTTCTGCAGGTCAAACCGAGCATCAGAATGGGAAGAAAGGGGATTTAAGTGACTTTGAACGTGGCATGGTTGTTAGTGCCAGACAGGCTGTTCTGAGTATTTCAGAAACTGCTGATCTACTGGGATTTTCACGCACAACCATCTCTAGGGTTTACAGAGAAAAAGAGGAAATATCCAGTGAGCGGCAGTTCTGTGGGCGCAAATGCCTTGTTGATGCCAGAGGTCAGAGGAGAATGGCCAGACTGGTTCCAGCTGATAGAAAGGCAACAGTAACTCAAATAAGCACTCGTTACAACTGAGGTCTGCAGAAGAGCATCTCTGAACACACAACACGTCCAACCTAGAGGCGGATGGGCTACAGCAGCAGAAGACCACACCGGGTGCCACTCTTGTCAGCGAAGAACAGGAAACTGAGGCTACAATTCACACAGGCTCACCAAAACTGGACAATAGAAGATTGGAGAAACGTTGCCTGGTCTGATGAGTCTCCATTTCTGCTGCCACATCCGGATGGTCGGCTCAGAATTAGGCATCAACAACATGAAAGCATGGATCCAACCTGCCTTGTATCAGCGGTTCAGGCTGGTGGTGGTGGTGTAATGGTGTGGGGGAGATTTTCTTGGCACACTTTGGGTCCATTAGTACCAATTGAGCATGGTGTCAACGCCACAGCCTACCTGAGTATTGTTGCTGACCATGTCCATCCCTTTATGACCACAGTGTCTCCATCTTCTGATGGCAGCAGGATAACACGCCATGTCATAAAGCGCCAATCATCTCAGACTGGTTTCTTGAACATGACAATGAGTTCACTGTACTCAAATGGCCTCCACAATCACCAGAGCTCAATCCAATAGAGCACCTTTGGGATGTGGTGGAACGGGAGATTGGCATCATGGATGTGCAGCCGACAAATCTGCAGCAACTGTGTGATGCTATCATGTCAATATGGAGCAAAATCTCTGAGGAATATTTCCAGTAGCTTGTTGAATCTCTGCCATGAAGGATTAAGGCAGTTCTGAAGGCAAAAGGGGTCCAACCCGGTACTAGTAAGGTGTACCTAATAAAGTGGCCGGTGAGTGTATGTTTGCATCTTATAAAAAGGGGCATAATAGCTCCCCTTTAACACTATAACACAATATAGTCACATAAATAGCTATTCTAACTGCTCATATTATAGTTTTTGGCATAAGAATAGATTGTTAGTCCTTCAGAGGTACTAGTCTAAACCACTGTATATAGTTAAATTACTATCATTTACATGCAGTCTGATGATGATGATGATGATGTAGTCTTCTCACATGCACAGTTTCATTCACAGTCTCCGTTTTTGTTCTGCCGGTCGTCCTCAGAAAACATCATTTGGAGGGAGAATTATGGAATAAAGAAGCAGTGTGCATTATACAAATTGATGTTATACAGCCTAAATGGATATTGATCGCACATGCCGATCAAAGAATGAATAAATGCAGAGCAAATAAAGCGTGCGCTCGCTACAGCGGGTGAAAAACCCAACTGAAAACAGCAGAGAGCATCAATATTGGAGCAGAATCATGAGCAGAACCGGCAGTGTTTGACTTCAGGTAATGTTCAGGTTAATGTCAGAACATTCAGGATGGGGATTTTCTCACTTAAACTCGTACTGTAAGCTGTAAACTCTCTGTGCAGTCTGCTCTTTCTGTACAAGTCATATTTAATAACCTTTCTGTTCAATATTAGATGCTGTTTTCAAAATTGCTCTTGTGGTTTAGCTATTTTTATAGTTCATGAGTGCTTTAGAGGATTTTTTTTACAGAAGTTGTATTGTTTGCTTTGATTTGATGGTATATGAAATATAGTTTTTTTAATATATAAATCGGGCGATGCGGTGGCACAGTGGTTAGCACTTTTGCCTCACAGCAAGAAGGTTGCTGGTTCAAGCCTCGGCTGGGTCAGTTGGCATTTCTGTGTGGAGTTTGCATGTTCTCCCCGTGTTGGAGTTTCCTCCGGGTTCCCCCACAAGTCCAAAGACGTGGTGTAGGTGAACTTGGTAAGCTAAAAAAATGTCTGTAGTGCATGTGTGTGAATGAGTGTGTATGGGTGTTTCCCAGTGATGGGTTGCAGCTGGAAGGGCATCCGCTGCGTAAAACATATGCTGGAATAGTTGGCGGTTCATTCCGCTGTGGTGACCCCAGATTAATAAAGGGGAATAAGCCGAAAAGGAAAATATAATTGTCATTAAACATTGTTTTGTATGGACCCTGATCTTATTTTTATGCCATTTTATTAAAATCAAGCTAATTTAATAATAATGAAAGTAATCTCAGACACACATTTTATGTGCCCTGATTATTTTATTTATTATTCTTTAATTAAAAAAGTAATACTGGATACACATTTTCATTTCATGGGCCCTGATTTTTAAATTTAATTAAATTAAATTTATTTATTTGTTTATTTGTCTGTTTGTTTGTTAATTTATTTATTTAAATATTATTTATTTATTTATTTTATTTTTAATTATGAAAGTAATACTGGACACACAATTTCCTTTTATGGGCCCTGTTTTTTTTTTTTTATTTATTTGTTTGTTTATTTATTTAAATATTATTATTATTTTATTATTATTTATTTTTAATTATGTACGCGACGCAGTGGCGCAGTAGGTAGCACTGTCGCCTCACAGCAAGAAGGTCGCTGGTTCGAGCCTCGGCTGGGTCAGTTGGCTTTCCTGTGTGGAGTTTGCATGTTCTCCCTGCGTTCGCGTGGGTTTCCTCCGGGTGCTCCGGTTTCCCCCACAGTCCAAAGACATGCAGTACAGGTGAATTGGGTAGGCTAAATTGTCCATAGTGTATGAGTGTGTCTGGATGTTTCCCAGGGATGGGTTGCAGCTGGAAGGGCGTCTGCTGCGTAAAACATGTGCTGGATAAATTGGCGGGTTCATTTCATTGTGGCGACCCCAGATTAATAAAGGGATTAAGCCGAAAAGAAAATGAATGAATTTTTAATTATGAAAGTAATACAGGGCACACAATTTCATTTTATGGGCCCTGTTTATGTATTTATTTATTTATTTATTTACTTATTTATTTGTTTATTTATTTCAATATTATTATTTTATTATTATTTATTTTAATTATGAATGCAATACAGGGCACACAATTTCATTTTATGGGCCCTGTTTTTTTATTTATTTATTTATTTATTTATTTGTTTATTTCAATATTATTATTTTATTATTATTTATTTTTAATTATGAAAGTAATACAGGGCACACAATTTCCTTTTTTTAGCCGTGATTTGTTTTATTTTATTTTATTTATATGTTTGTTTATTTATTTAAATATTATTATTATTTTATTATTTATTTTAATTACGAAAGTAATACTGGGCACACATTTTCATTTTATGAGCCCTGATTATTTTTTATTTTTTTTTACTTGTTTATTTATTTGAATATTATTATTATTTTTTTTTTTTTAATTAGGAAAGTAATACTGGTGTCATAATCACCAGGGATCTAATCCTTGTAGATCACTGGTAAACCCGCCGATATATGGACTACAAGTTCCGTCTTGCACCTGGCACACAGCTGTTTCTGTTTCAGTTTGATTACACGCGCGCGCACACACACATAGCCAGAGGATGGTTACGGACTGATTACATGGACTTTAAATGCAACGCACACCCACACACATCTTTGCTGAGTCTTGTTTAACTGTTTTGTGAACGTTACAATGCGTTTCCCTTGCCTTGTCGGTTTTGACCCTCGCTTTGTTTTAGTGTTTATTCCTGTCTGCTGCCTGCCTTCTGACCACTCGCCTGTTATTTGACTACCACTCTGGATTCTATATATACCTGTTTGCTCGTGTTGACCATTGCTTGCCTCACCATTCCTGATAATAAAACCTGCATTTGGATCCACACTCCGTTGTCAGGATCTCCTCACATTACAACTGGACACACATTTTCATTTTATGTGCCCAGATTATTTTATTTTATTTGTTTGTTTGTTTGTTTGTTTGTTCGTTTACGAAAGTAATACTGGACACACATTTTTTATTTTATGGGGCCTGATTTTTTTATTTTATTGTATTTTATTGCATTGTATTTATATATACAATATATATATAAAAAAATTATATATACTGTATATTCTTATCTTTTTTTATTTCAAAACAAACAAACAAGCAAACGTGGTTCATTTTTGCTATTGGTCAGCTTCAGTCTGTCCCTCAGCTGGTCCACCAGTTCTCATAGTAGCCCAGTCTGTGTTTTCATTCGGTGAATGTCTCTCTCTCTCTCTCTCTCTCTCTCTCTCTCTCTCTCTCTCTCTCTCTCTCTCTCGCTGTGCAGCTCAGTGCGGGTGGCAGTCATCAAACGGCTGTCATTGTTCATATCTCATGAAGAGGTGAGAGCGAAACACAAACAGGCTGTGACACGACACGGCCGCCGTTAAGTGACAGTGTGTGATCCCAACACCACCTTCTGCAGACCTTTAATAAGACTGAGCCCTGCTGTCAGCACTGCTGGAAGAGCACTGGAAAAAAATAAAATCACCCTCAAGTAAAAGTACCCAAATATATAGTGCAAGTAGAGTGAAACTATTCATTCATTCATTCATTTTCTTTTCGGCGTAGTCCCTTTATTAATCTGGGGTCGCCACAGCAGAATGAACCGCCAACCTATCCAGCATATTTTTTTTTTACGCAGCGGATGCCCTTCCAGCTGCAACCCATCACTGGGAAACCCCCATACACTCTCATTCACACTCATACATTACGGACAATTTTAGCTTACCCAATTCACCTGTACTGCATGTCTTTAGAGTTGTGGTGGAAACACCCGGAGAAAACCCACGCCAACATGACGAGAACATGCAAACTCCACACAGAAATGCCAACTGACCCAGCTGAGGCTCGAACCAGCGACCTTCTTGCTGTGAGGCGACAGCGCTACCTACTGTGCCATCGCGTCGCCCCAGAGTAAAACTATCTGTTGTAAATACTAAAAGTATGAGTAAAAAGACCTTTTAAAAGTGCTCCAGATTAGTGAGTAGCGAGTACTGCACTGTGAGTGATCGATGTGTTTACTGTACATGCAATGTGTGTGTGTTTGTAGAAACGCAATCTTCTGTAGTGCATTTAGTTATTGCTTACGCCATTTCATTCATCATACAGTAGGCATCAGTCATCCTCTCATCAGTGTGTTGTATTAATGGTTATTGCAAAATGATATCTCAGCAGTGATGAGCAAACACAGCAGCCGCATCTGATCATCAGCAGAAACATCAGGAGACTTCAGTGTGTGAAACGTGAAGGTGAAGATTTCTTTCAGCTACACCACAGCCCCAGGGTGCCCACTGTACTGAACAAACTCATCCCAGAGCAGGAACACTGACCTTCATCATCATCACTGCAACCTTCATCATCACTGCAACCTTCATCATCACCGTAACCATCATCACCGCAACCTTAAACACCTTCATCATCATCACCTTCATCATCACTGCAACCTTCATCATCACCACAACCTTCATCATCACCACAACCTTCATCATCAATACCTTCATCATCAACACCATCATCATCAACACAACCTTCATCATCACTGCAACCTGTATCATTCACACCATCATCATCATGACCTTCACCATTACCATCATCTTCATCATCACCACAACCTTCATCATCAATACCTTCATCATCACCACAACCTCTCATCAACATGACCTTCACCATTATCCATCATCTTCATCATCCCCACAACCTTTATCATCACCAAGACCTTCATCATCAACACCATCATCATCAACACAAGCTTCAACATCAACACTTTCATCACCTTCATCACCTTCATCATCAACACCTTCATCATCACCACAACCTTCATCATCACCGCAACTTTTATCAACACAATCTTCATCATCACAGCAACCTTACTCATCACTGTAACCTTCATCATCGCCGCAACCTTCATCAACACCTTCAACATCATCATGACCTCATCATTACCACCACCTTCATCATCACCAAGACCTTCATCATCACTGTTACCTTCATCATCACCAAGACCTTCATCATCACTGTTACCTTCATCATCACTGCTACCTTCATCATCACTGCTACCTTCATCATCACTGTTACCTTCATCATCACTGCTACCTTCATCATCACCAAGACCTTCATCATCACTGTTACCTTCATCATCACTGCTACCTTCATCATCACTGTTACCTTCATCATCACTGCTACCTTCATCATCACCAAGACCTTCATCATCACGGTTACCTTTATCATCACCAAGACCTTCATCATCACGGTTACCTTTATCATCACCAAGACCTTCATCATCACTGTTACCTTCATCATCACTGCTACCTTCATCATCACCAAGACCTTCATCATCACGGTTACCCTCATCATCACCGCAACCTTTACAATCATCAACACCTTCCTGATCAAAACTTTCACCACCACCACCTTCTTCATCACTATAAACTTCAACATCATTATGACCTTCATCATCACTATGACCTTCATCATCACCATGACCATCTTCATCAATGGCACCTTCATCATGATCATCACACAGATCATTCATCACTACAGCCTTCATCATCACCACCACCTTCATTATCATTACCACCTTCATCATCACCATGACCTCCATCATCACCGCCACTTTCATCACCATGACCTCCATCATCATTATGAACTTCATCATCAACACCACCTTCATCATCACTGCCACCTTCATCATCACCGACCTTCATCATTACCATGACCTTTATCATTACTGCCATCTTTATCACCACCATGACCTTCATCATCACCGCCACCTTCATCTTCACCATGACCTTTCATCATGATTATGAACTTCATAATCTCCATGATCTTCGTCATCACCGCCACCTTCATCACCACTACCACCTTTATCATTACCATCTTCTTAGTCCTCATCCTGCACAACAAGTCTAATGGTAAACTTATCACTTCTATGACTGTGAGTTTCCTTCGCAGGGTGGCAGGGCTCAACCTTATAGATAGGGTGAGGAGCTCTGGAGGAGCTTGGAGTAGAGCCGCTGCTCCTCCACATCCAGAGAAGTCAGCTGAGGTGGCTCGGGCATCTGTTTCAGGTGCCTCCTGGACGCCTACCTAGGGAGGTGTTTCAGGCATGTCCCACCGGGAGGAGGCCTCAGGGAAGACCCAGGACACGCTGGAGGGACTATGTCTCTCGGCTGGCCTGGGAACACTTTGGGATCCCCCAGGAGGCGCTGGAGGAAGTGTCTGGGGAGAGGGAAGTCTGGGGTTCTCTCCTAAGACTGCTGCCCCCCGCGACCCGGCCCCGGAAAAGCAGATGAAAATGAGATGAGACAATAATCATTATCTGGTAAAAAATGCAACAGGTTTTAAAAATAATTAACCGTGTAGCCTCTTCTGATTTTCAAACTTTATACATTTAGATTTTATAGTATAGTTGATGGTTTTTCTTTGACATTCTTTAATTAATTCTATAGAAATTTGACCTGTTTAGACATGTCTCTTCTTTAAGAATCTGGGTTGGAAAAGCAGCGCCGCTCGTGTAAAATGAACAGAAAATATTTGTCTCATATAATATTTAGTTGGAGCTCCTGAGGTGGAAACAAGGCATTTTCTGAAGGTTAAGCACCTCTTTTCACATTCCTTTAAGGTTTTCCAGCCACATCTTTTCGTGAAAAGTGCCAGATGTGAGACATATTTGGGGCTGATTGTGTTAAGCAGGCGATATCAACACAATCCAGCTTCTTGTAGATGTGTGATGTGAGAGGTTTTTCCTCATGTGGTGTGAAAGGAAGATCTGCTTCTGGTTTCTGCATCCACACTCACATTGATCTGAGCACTTTAATGAGCTCTGTTATTGGACTGGTGTAATAATAAGACCACCGGTGACCAGTCTCACTGCTTCTCCTGATCACTTCTTCAGGACTTATAAAACAGATACTCCAATATATGCTTAACTATGTACTTAAATAGAATCTTTTGGGCCTCATTTTAAGACTATAACTCGGTTTCATTGAGAAATATAATTAAAATCTGATTAATAATGTGCAATTGCCTGCACAACAAAAAAAATGTATTTCTATAAGGGATGAAATTATTATATAAACTAAACATTAAAAATGTAACATTGCATTTTGCAATTTTGTAATCTAAACAATTAATTTAAACCAGCTTAAACTAGCTCATAACCTTCTAAGAACCAGCTTAAACGCATGACCTGCTAAGAACTAGCTTGAACCAGCTTAAACCAGCTCATGACCTGCTGAAAATCAGCTTAACCAACTTAAACCAGCTCATGACCTGCTAAAAACAATCTTAAATCAGCTCATGACCTGCTATGAACCAGTTTAAACCATCTTGAACCAGATCATTACCTGCTAAAAACAATCTTAAATCAGCTCATGACCTGCTATGAACCAGTTTAAACCAGCTTGAACCAGATCATTACCTGCTAAGAACCAGCTTGAACCAGCTCAGCCAGCTCCTGACCTGCTAAAACCAGATTTTACCAGAATAAACCAGCTTGAACCAGTTTAAACTAGCTCATTACCTGCTAAAACCCAGATATAATCAGCCTAAACAAGCTCATGACCTACTAAGAACCAGCTTGAACCAACTTAAACCAGCTCATGACCTGCTGTTTGAACCAGTTTAAACCAGCTTAAGACCTGCTAAGATCCTGCTAAGAACAAGCTTAAACCAGCTTAAATAAGCTTAAACCAGTTCCTGACCTGCTAAAACCAGATTCAACCAGTATAAACCAGCTTGAACCAGTTTGAACAAGCTCATAACCTGCTAAGAACCATCCTAAATTAGGTCATGACCTGCTAAGAACCAGCCTAAACTGGCTTGAACAAGCCTAAACCGGCTCATAACCTACTAAAAACTAGCTTACATCAGGTCATGACCTGCTATAAACCAGCTTAAACTAGCTATTGACATGCTAAGATCCTGCTAAGAACCAGTTTAAACCAGCTCCTGACCCGCTAAAACCATATTCACCCAGTATAAACCAGCTTGATCCAGTTTAAACCAGCTCATAACCTGCTAAGAACCATCTTAAAACAGTTAATGACCTAGTAAGACCCAGCTTAAACCAACTTTAACCAGCTCATGTCCTGCTCAGAACTAGCTTCAATCAGCTCATGACCGGCTATGAACCAGCTTCAACCCGCTTGAACCAGTGTAAACCAGCTAAAACCAGCAGCCATGCTTTAAAACCCATGCTGTTTTCCATTTAAAGAAGCAAAATAATCTTGAATTGTTTTGTGTTTGAAAACCTAAATTAAGTTCATTGCTCTGACTGGTCCTTCACATCTGTTCACTAGCGTACGTGTGCATGTAGAAAAACTGCTCCAGCAGTGTTTATTGAGGACAGGTGAGAATGAGAGTCTAATGAAGCGCAGAATATTCATCAGCCCAAACACTCAACTGATCATCCAGACGTTTCTGCGTGAAGAAAAATGCCCTCTCTGCTTCAGCCAATTGATTTTTGTTCTCCATTCTGCTTTTTCTATGGCTAATACATCTAATTGTAAAAGGCAGTGGGGCTTAAAAAGGGTTCTCTCCGTGTGTGTGTGTGTGTGTGTGTGTGTGTGTGTGTGTGTGTGTGTGTGTGTGTGTGTGTGTGTGTGTGTGTGTGTGTACGACCTCAACACTGTGAGAAACACAAGGTTGGTTTACAGTAAAAGCATCAGGTGAAGGAGGGCAGATGTTGTCAACTGCTGGATTGTAAGTGGCTTGTAATAGGACAAAAAATTCTGCAACTAAACACAACAAACTCACAATTCTGACTTTTTTCTCAGACTTATGCGATGTAAACGAATTACGAGCCAGAAATTCTCTGAATTCAAAATCTGGCAACATTCATAGATTTTTTAAGACATCACTTTTACAGAAAATAAATAAACTGAAGAGGATTAGAATATTTTAGATCAAAAAGGTCAGGATTTTTAAAATACTTTTATTATAATTTTTTTTATTATTCAGTTAATGTATTTATCTATTTTACTGTCTTACGTATCGTTTGTATATTGTATTTTTATTGCTAATAGATGTGTAAAAGTTTGTTGGAGCAAAACTTGTACGTCAGTGTGTTTAAAATAATAAAGAAAATAAAAACATTATCTGAATTCTGACTTTATATCATGCAATTGTGACTTTATTTCTCAGAATTTTACATCTAAGTTTACATCTCACAATTCTGAGAAAATAGTCAGAATTGAGAGTTTGTATCAGGCGACTCTGAAATATAAAAAAAGTCGCAATAACCTTTTAAAAAAAATTTTTTTAGTTCCATATATTGTATCTCAGAGAAATATTGTCCTATACTAACAAAATATCACAATTACAATTGTTTTTAATCTTTTTTATTAACAAAAAATATTTTTCTTTACTTTTAAATGTTTTTATTAACTTCAAATTTGCAGTTAGATATTTAGTAAATTTCCTACTTTATATCAAAACTTCATTTTTTTTTAATTAATAATGTGCACTGCATAGGTCAAATAAATGTGCACTGCATAGGGGGCTAATAGTATTCATATTAAAAAGAGAAAAATACTGCTTTTGTTCAAGCCCAATTAAAACAAATAGAACAAAATCTCCAATAGAAAACATATTGTATATCCAAAAATTGTTTATTATAGAATATTATATATCCAAATGCTGTGGGAAAATTCCTTGCTCTGTTAAATATCATTTGGGATATATTTAATAAAAAGAAATAATAAATCACAGGAGGGCGAATAAATTTGACTTCAACTATACGTATATCTATTCAAGCAACCCAACCTCATTATTGATACATAGCCCTGTATACAGTTGAAGTCAGAATTATTCGCCCCCTTTACATTTTTTTTTCTTTTTTAAATATTTCCTAAATGATGTTTAACAGAGCAAGGAAATTTTCACAGTATGTCTGATAATATTTTTTCTTCTGGAGAAAGTCTTATTTGTTTTATTTCGGCTAGAATAAAAGCAGTTTTTAATTTTTTAAAAGCCATTTTAAGGACAAAATTATTAGCCCCTTTAAGCTAGATATTTTTTTGATAGTCTACAGAAAAAACCATCATTATACAATAACTTGCCTAATTACCCTAACCTGCCTAGTTACCCTAATTAACCTAGTTAAGCCTTTAAATGTCACTTTAAGCTGTATAGAAGTGTCTTGAAGAATATCTAGTCTAATATTATTTACTGTCATCATGACAAAGAGAAAATAAATCAGTTATTAGAGACGAGTTATTAAAACTATTATGATTAGAAATGTGTTGAGAAAATCTGCTCCCCGTTAAACAGAAATTGGGGGGGAAATAAACAGGGGGGCGAATAATTCAGTGGGGTTAATAATTCTGACTTCTGGACATTTCTGGAGATCGTGAAATACACCCCAGGAGGCTTTTTTTGCAGCACCAGAGGGCGCTGTGTATGCTTGTTCAGATCTCAAATGTCTCTCGCGAGTGCCATTCGCACCTGTTGTTCTTGCATAAATCCACCAGAGGCCGCTGTCGACTGACTGACCAACCAATTCCCCACTCACCCCCTTCCCTAAACCCAACCGTTAGCGTTTTAAAAAAGAATTCAGAAACATCCATACGTACCTCTGGCTACATAATTAGCACTCTCTAGAAATGTATATACAGTAGGGGTACATATTCACAATGAGCCTGTGTTGCATATAACAGTAATGGTGTCAAATATGTTGATTTCACCTATACAGTGGTCCCTCGGTATTGACGGGAATCCACACAGTACTTTTTTTACAATTATTATAGATGTTTTAAGGCTGTGAAACTCCTCACTATAAACACTCTCAAAAGTTCAAACCTTCATAGACAGTTAAGTCCAGTATTATAAAATGAAACCAAAGATCAAAACTATTTGATCTTCGTTTATTTATTCCGTAATGGCGCCCTACAGCCGCATAACTTCTACCTTCTTTTAGCATGACCAGAAGTTCAACTTTTTGTGCGATGGTTAGCATCTTCCTATGCCTTTTGGGTGCCTTTGACAGTGCAGAACATTTCGTCGACATTGTGGGGAGAAAACTTGCAAACATTCAGTCCAGCACTTCAGAGTCTCACCGCTAGCGATCAAAGATTTATGTAAATTTGGCAAGCTGAAAGCATTCTGTACCGTACAGGAGACACGGCATGGAGGAGAATGATTGACAATGGTCTACAGCCAATCAGGACGCAGAACAATCCGCTAAACTGCGAGGCCGTGAAAAGTCAACCGCATTATAGCGAGGGATCACTGTATATAGCAGACTAGGGTTGGGCGATGTTGACCAATTTGGCATTGTACGATGTCTAATGTGAACATCGGTGATGGATGATGGTATCGTCGTCGTAGGCGGTGTGAGGGTGGTTGTTGTTAAATATCAATTAATTCATAACAAATTTAATAATTGTAGCCTATCGTTTTCACTACCTGACCCACATGGTCTTTGCTTTACCCATAACCAAATCATAAATAAATAAAGTTATACACAAATTACCACCTGTCAATCACTTTTTTTCCGCGGGATTCTGGCATGATCAGGCGGAGTGATCTGTGTCATAATGGCTTTTTCCCCACAGCTGGTGGCGGAGACCAGACGAGAGTTCGTTTGGAGTTCACTGTAATTTGTATTGTGATTGATGATAACTTCCTTATTTTATTACTATTATTATGAGGAAATAATAACAAGTAATGATGCTAGGGCTCGACCGTTTCGGCGTATGCGCCCGAAATTTTATGCGACCTAAAATATATATTTGAAAGCATTTGTGCTAGTGCATAAATTGTTGCCGTGCGACCTGTTTTCACTGCAAAATCCTCACCGCACGCGCGGATTTAGGAGACATTTATGCAGGATGCATCTTTGCACCTAAAGACGCCAAACGGAATGCTTGCCCCTCCTTTGTGCTCTTCTTATTGGCCCACTGCTCTAGAACTGAACGCGATTGGTTAATATCAGCTGTCAATCACTCAGTCAACGCCTTCTGCCTTCACATGACAGGAGCTGCAACTGCGGAAATGTGAAGCGCTGACAGATTTAGAGAAACCATAACGTTACTAATAATGGCACATCTTATTAGTGATCATGTGCTGAATGTTAATCCACCATTTACACTTTTCCAAGAGAGGATAAAAGACTTCCAGTGGCTTCAAGTCCGCTATGAAAATAACTAAAGCCTTTCACTGTAGAGTCTGTGGGACGGGGTTTACAGGTAACAGCGTTTGTCACTGAATCCACCCATTTTAAGCGCGAGAGGTGCTGTATAATCCTCACGATGTATTTAATCCTCACGATGCTGTCAGCCGTGCAAACGGCAGCTATAAGTATAATATAACACAGCTCATGAAAAGACCGTTATTGCTATTAAGATGACATGCAAATAATAAGTTATATATCAATATACATGTGGGGCGGGGCGATGGATCACGATGCCGGCTCAGCATCGTGAAGTTTATTGGCCATCGGCGATGGACGATAGCATCGTCTATCGGCCCAACCCTATAGCAGACCACAAAATCTTACGGTTTTTTTTTTTTGTGAGAGGTAATTAATTGAGAGTGTGATTCCTCCATCTGCTATAAACACATTACGTGCATTACACACATGTTGACGGATATAGATTCCCGCACAAAGAGCAGGAATAATTGATATTAATTTCCCTCCGCAGTTGATTAATTCTTGGCGAGAGCGAAGTCCTCTGCTTTTCACATTTCAGGAAAGACGCTGCAGTTTTGCTTCATTGTGATGGAGATTTCGTCCTTTTCTCTTTAATCCCGACAAAAAAACACCAGATTATCAATGCGCTGCTCTTCTCCGCTAGCAAATGGGAATTAAAATACGATTGACGACGCCATTTCTCCCTCGCGCCCCTGAAGGAGCAGTTTTTTTTTTTTTTTTTCAGGAATTAATTAGCCGAATTTGTATGAAAATAGGTTTGGCGTGACATCTGGTCTGGTTGTAAGTGCTAAGTGCTAATGAGGCCTATTCAGAAGACGTGCATCTGTTGAGCGAGTCTGGTTTCTGTGACCCGGAGACTCTCACGAGACGAGACGCCATTCCTGCGTTTCACTTTCACAGCCATTCAGATTCGTCAGGATATTTGACAAAACAATCTGCACATACTTAAAGTGTTGATTGAACTTCCTGCTCTTAATCTCAGAGACATCGTTTAGCAGAAAATAAACATTCTGTAATCATCTGCTCTTTGCATCTCGCTGTTATTTTCTCTTTTGTAAAACACAAGCTGAATGTCTCAACAGCTTTTCCTGGATAATGAAAGTGGAGGGGGATTTGCGCTGTTTAAAACGAATAAAGTAACACACAAATGCACCATAAACATCTATAGTTAATCTTAATATATATGGAGATGTAATTGGTTTATAGTTCTTCATAAACAATTATTAATTTAAAATGTAATTATAGCATCATTTAAGCATTTGTTTATTTGTAGTGTTTGAAACAATTCAAGTAACACACAAAACTGTACAATAAAACTCCTATAGTTATTCTCAAATTATATAGAAATGCAGATTTAATTGGTTTATAGTGCTTCATAAACAATTAATCAGTCAAATGTAAATGATAGCATGTTAATTTAAGCATTTGTTAATTTGTAGTGTTTAAATCAATTAAAACAAATAAGTAAATTTAAGTTAAATTAAGTAAAACAAAAAATGCCTCATAAAACTCCTATAGTTAATCTCATATATATATGTATATACAGTTGCAATCAGAATTATTAAACCCCGATTATTTTTTTCCCCAATTTCTGTTTAACATAGAGCAGATTTCTTCAACAGATTTCTAATCATAATAGTTTAATATCTCATCTCTAATAACTGATTTATTTTCTCTTTGTCATGATGACAGTAAATAATATTAGACTAGATATTCTTCAAGACACTTCTATACAGCTTAAAGTGACATTTAAAGGCTTAACTAGGTTAATTAGGGTAACTAGGCAGGTTAGGGGAATTAGGCAAGTTATTGTATAATGATGGTTTGTTCTGTAGACTATTGAAAAAATATATAGCATAAAGGGGCTAATAATATTGACCTTAAAATGTGTTTTAAAAAATTAAAAACTGCTTTTATTCTAGCCGAAATAAAACAAATAAGAGTTTATCCAGAAGAAAAAATATTATCAGACATACTGTGAAAATTTCCTTGCTCTGTTAAACATCATTTGGGAAATATTTAAAAAAAGAAAAAAAAAATTAAAAGGGGGCGAATAATTCTGATTGCAACTGTGTATACACACACACACAGCACACAGTGCTCCGCATAACTGAGTACACCCCATTTTGAAAATGAATATATTTATCCATTTCTCAGTGAATAAACAAATCAGACTTATTAAACAGATATATTTATTTAAAGGGCACCTATGGTGAAAAATCTACTTTTCAAGCTGTTTGGACAGACATATGTGTAGGTATAGTGTATAGACCGTCATATTGGGGTGATATAAACACACCCAGTCCTTTTTTTTCAATTTAACAACATAAAAACGGTGGAGCAATTGGAGCGGTTTTGAGATCGACCGCAACTTGACGTAGGAGTGCGGTCCCCCCGCCCACCAATATTGATTGACAGGTGCGCATTACCATATCATCAGTATGTGGGTTCACGTCCGCCATTTTCAGCGTGAGTCAAAGCGATGTCACCAGAGGAACACCCTTTCTCTATTTTTAGATGTAAGGCTCATTGGGCTCAACATTCACCACGTTATCGCTCTCCTCCGCGCCAGTGTTTGCATACATGTGTACTTTTTATTGCGTCTTGCTTAAACTTCAGCGGTTTGCATTTCCCGCGGTCACAGAAGCTCCCTGTCATCTTAACTAGGTGCAGCTGCAAAGTGCGAGCGCGTTGCCTCACATGCGCGTCCCTCCATTGGAAATAACGAACTAACGACGCGCAGCGCCATGCATTTCACGGTGTCGCGGATGAAAGTGAGTACCGGGAGGGAGGGGGTGCGTGTCGCGGATGAACGTGAGGAAGGGGGGGTTCGTTTACTATTCTGCCTTACTATTCATTTTAAATAACATGCGAATGTGCGCGTCTGGTGTGCCGTGTCGTGGCTCTGAGCGGCACATCCGGTGTATGACCCCCTTTAGTTATAGCCTCAAGCAGGTCGTACACCAGAAGCGCCGCTCGGCGACACGCAGATGCATTTCTGAATTCTAAACATAAATTTCTTTCGGGACACACACCGGCGCCATGTGCGCGCCGTGTTGCGGTGCATTCAGTGTGTGATGCCCTTCAGTCAAAGTTAATTCAGTGTGTTTTGTTATTAGTCTCGGTGCACAAGCTCAGAGCTTCAAACTAGCACACATTTGGCTGTAAAACTATACAAAGACATGATTTTGTCGTCTCTGCTTGGTCTGTGTCCAAGTCGTACATGTAGAGCTGAGTGCTGGTCCTCTCACTCATGTTGCTTCTCTCTGTCTGCCTGTCTGTAGCAATAGACAAAGCGGGGGAGCTCTTAACTCCGCCCCCTTGTTAGGTTGGGCGGGAAGTCGAAACTAATTTTCATGTGAAGCAACACGCCCCTAAAACAACTAACTGTGTACACGCCCCCAAAATCACACTTTTTAACACATCATAATAAACAAATCTGAATTGTGTTTTGAACTGAACCTAAACTGGCACACTCAGAAGAACCATAATATTAATATTAGATCTTAAAAAAGGGGTAAAATAGGTGCCCTTTAAATAATATTTTAGTCACCAAACATAATTAGAAATTGAAAGATAAACAATTAAATTTAAGCAAAATATTGCACAAATAAATTACTCTGACTAAATATTTCCATTTTTTTTTTTTTGCTTCTGTGTAAATAAAAAAAAAGTAAGAATCATTCTAGAGCAAAAAAAATTTGAGCAAAAAAACAAGTAAAATAAGCAGTGCTTTGTGGTTTTCCGTAAAGTCAAACAGTATTTAGCTTAGGGGTGTCAAAATTAATTGTTTCTTCGGTGCACCGCGATGCAGACGCAGACAATTCGGTATCGGTTCAGTAATAATCATAACCGGTTAATAAAGTATTGTTGCCCATGTAAACATACTCAATGTTTGACACACCGTCAGGGCTCTGTGAACTTGCCTTTGCGAAGCAGCATTTTCTGTATGTGCGTACATCAAAAGCAAGTATGAAATCGCTGTTTGGAGCTTATGTAGGCCTACAGCTCAACATTCATGTTTAACTGAATAAACAGTTAGTAAACACAAGCACATCTTATTGAACATCATTTATTTTCATCACCAATTATCATAGTAGAACAGTTCCTCAAGCAGTTTGTGATGCATTTTGGAAACAGGAGATGAGCCCCTGGTCTAATGCGTCACCTGGCTTGAGAAACCCGTTCTCAAAGACTTATTATTTGGGTAGCACACATATTCTGAATGCCTTCGGCAGAACTCAAATGAGCCATTTTAATCTAGATTAATCTGGATTAATTTTGAGATTAAAAAATTTATCTATGCCCAACTATAATATATATATATATATTGCATTATAATAAATATATAATTATTTATTCTTTTTCAAATATTTGCCAAATGATGTTAAACAGATTCAGGAATTTTTCACAGTATTTCCTCTAATATTTTTTCTTCTGGAGAAAGTCTTATTTGTTTTATTTCAGCTAGAATAAAAGCAGTGTGTAATTGTTTTAAACTAATTTTCAAGTCAACATTATTAGCCCCTTTAAGCTATATTAGTTTTGGATTGTCTCCAGAACAAACCTCTGTTATACAATGACTTGCCTAATTACCCTAACTTTACCCTAATTACCCTAGTTAAGCCTTTAAATGTCACTTTAAGCTGAATACTAGTGTCTTGAAGAATATCTAGTCTAATA
This sequence comes from Danio kyathit, assembly GCA_903798195.1. Lineage (NCBI taxonomy): Eukaryota > Metazoa > Chordata > Actinopteri > Cypriniformes > Danionidae > Danio > Danio kyathit. The sequence goes on from LR812537.1 coordinate 1,947,901, forward strand.
TTATGTGCCGTCATCATGGCAAAGAGGAAAAGAATACAAATTTAACAGGAGGACTAATAATTCTGACTTCAACTGTATGTTGTAGTGAATCTGCCGGTTTTGGCCTTACAAATTTGACATTGGTGACTGAGCATTGGCCATGAACTCCAGGAAACCCCAAAGGTGTGAAGACGCCTCTGAAAACCTCAGTCTCCCCTCATCTCCAGCACTTAAACCAGTTTAACGCATCCGACTGAAGCTTAACCATCTGAAAACACTGGCCTTCTGACCCGTCCACACGTCTGCGTTCAGTCTCACACAGATTAGTTCACCGTGACACGCTGGATTTGCCCAAAACACTGCATTTCTCTCAGCTTTTGTGTGTGTTGAACAAAAGCTGGAGAATCAGGCGTATGGAGAAGCACTTTTAATTTTCAGTAAGCCAGTTCAAGCGTTTCCAGTGAACTGTATCGCCACGTTTAAGGTCTGTTTTCTCTAAAAAACGCTGATCTTCACTGCCTGAGTGATATACGACATAAAGTGGGTCTCAGAATGTACAAGAAGCACTGCATTAAATTACATTGTTCAGCTCCATGTCTTAAAATATGAGCATTTATTTTATTCCAGTATATTCAATGGAGTTTCTGCACTCGCCTGCTGATCACCTTTTCATCTTGTTTTACGCTTGAATAACTAAATGAATGCTGAAGTCTGTTGAACAGATTATATTTTAACCACATTACAGTATCGATGCTGCAAAAGGAAACATATGAAACTGAAAATAGTCACATTAAACGTTCACTGAACGTTTATCGGTAGGGGAAAAACACTAGCTGTGCATATACCCTATATCGGGCTGAGAAACAGCAGTGCATTGGGGACATAAATAGACGGCGCACACGTCCTTATTGAAGGTGAAGAGCTGCGGGTGAATCTGTACAGTTAGCTCAGCGTTTCCACAGTCATTTATCAGGGAGAAAAGCCGCTCCGTATGTAAACGTTTGTCAGCGTGACCCGCGCAGCAGCTCCAGGAGAGTTACAGATCTGGATTAAGACGTTATTAAAGTCTTCACGCATGCTGTTAGGAGACTGGTGTTTGTGCAAAAGACAGTCTGAATATATAAAACACACAGCGCTGCTCGGCCCGCTGCTTCCTCAGTCTGATGTGCTTCCAAAACACTTGTAAAGTCGCATGAAAATCTAATTTTACACTTGTTATTTCTATATGTGTATAGTGGTGTTTGTTAAATGGTGCATCTGTGCACTTCGTTAATTTTTCCCCTCATGATACAATAATCTTTCCTCTCCCCTCAAAATGACTTCACTTCTGGTCATATGGAATTTCTTTAGGGTGGAGCTAATATCTATTTAGGGCGGGGCTATCATCCATTTGGGGCGGGGCTATTCATCCTGTAGGGTCGAGCTATCAAACATTTGGGATGAGGCTTTCAATCCTTTAGGGTGGAGCTATCAGTCCTTTAGGGTGGAGCTATCAGTCCTTTAGGGCGGGGCTATCCATCCTTTAGGTTGGAGCTATCAGTCCTTTAGGGTGGAGCTATCATTGCTTTAGGGTGTAGCTATCAATCCTTTAGGGCGGGGCTATCAGTCCTTTAGGGCGGGCTATCATTACTTTAGGGTGGAGCTATCAGTCCTTTAGGGCGGGCTATCATTACTTTAGGGTGGAGCTATTAGTCCTTTAGGGTGGGCTTTCATTGCTTTAGGGTGGGGCTATCAGTCCTTTAGGGTGGGGCTTTCATTGCTTTAGGGTGTAGCTATCAATCCTTTAGGGTGGGGATATCAGTCCTTTAGGTTGGAGCTATCATTGCTTTAGGGTGTAGCTATCAATCCTTTAGGGTGGGGCTATCAGTTCTTTAGGGCGGGGCTATCCATCCTTTAGGGCGGGCTATCATTACTTTAGGGTGGAGCTATTAGTCCTTTAGGGTGGGCTTTCATTGCTTTAGGGTGGGGCTATCAGTCCTTTAGGGTGGGGCTTTCATTGCTTTAGGGTGTAGCTATCAATCCTTTAGGGTGGAGCTATCATTGCTTTAGGGTGTAGCTATAAATCCTTTAGGGTGGGGCTATCAGTCCTTTAGGGCGGGGCTATCCATCCTTTAAGGCGGGCTATCATTACTTTAGGGTGGAGCTATTAGTCCTTTAGGGTGGGCTTTCATTGCTTTAGGGTGGGGCTATCAGTCCTTTAGGGCAGACTATCATTGCTTTAGGGTGTAGTTATCAGTCTTTTAGGGCAGGGCTATCCATCCTTTAGGGCGGACTATCATTCCTTTAGGGTGGGGCTATCATTGCTTTAGGGTGTAGCTATCAATCCTTTAGGGTGGGGCTATCAGTCCTTTAGGGCGGGGCTATCCATCCTTTAGGGCGGGCTATCATTACTTTAGGGTGGAGCTATTAGTCCTTTAGGGTGGGCTTTCATTGCTTTAGGGTGGAGCTATCAGTCCTTTAGGGCAGACTATCATTGCTTTAGGGTGTAGTTATCAGTCTTTTAGGGCAGGGCTATCCATCCTTTAGGGCGGACTATCATTCCTTTAGGGTGGAGCTATCAGTCCTTTAGGGTGGACTATCATTGCTTTAGGGTGTAGTTATCAGTCTTTTAGGGTGGGGCTACCCATCCTTTAGGGCGGACTATCATTCCTTTAGGGTGGAGCTATAAGTCCTTTAGGGTGGAGCTATCAGTCCTTTAGGGTGGGGCTATCCATCCTTTAAAGTGGAGCTATCAGTCCTTTAGGGTGGAGCTATCAGTCCTTTAGGGGGGCTTTCATTGCTTTAGGGTGGAGCTATCAGTCATTAAAGCCGCAGTCACAGTAGAGTTTGAGCTTGCGAAATTCTGTCGTACGGTGCTGCGAAAAGGGGCGGGATTAAACAAGGTGATTAGACATTAAAAAAAGCGAGTGATTGCTCCATGTTTTAAATTTCTGTTCAGAGAGGTCATGTTTTGATCCTGGATTGGTCTCACGCAGTCAAGTGATGCGATTTCACAAGTCAGAGTTCACCAAGCTTGAACTTTTCACCGCAGCGACCTGCGAAACTCGACGCATGACCCTGCGTTTCCGGTCTGACGCATTCGCGTGCGTATGAATGGAAGTCTATGGGGAGAAAAGTCCAGTGTGACCGCGGCTTAAGAGTGGAGCTATCAGTCCTTTAGGGTGGGGCTATCAGTCCTTTAGGGTGGGGCTATCCATCCTTTAGGGTGGAGCTATCAGTCCTTTAGGGTGGAGCTATCAGTCCTTTAGGTCGGGGCTATCCATCCTTTAGGGTGGAGCTATCAGTCCTTTAGGGTGGAGCTATCATTGCTTTAGGATGGAGCTATCAGTCCTTTAGGGTGGAGCTATCAGTCCTTTGGGGTAGAGCTATCAGTCCTTTAGGGCGGGCTTTCATTGGTTTAGGGTGGAGCTATCAGTCCTATAGGGTGGAGCTATCATTCCTTTAGGGTGGAGCTATCAGTCCTTTAGGGTGGGCTTTCATTGCTTTAGGGTGGAGCTATCAGTCCTTTAGGTCGGGGCTATCCATCCTTTAGGGTGGAGCTATCAGTCCTTTAGGGTGGACAATCATTGCTTTAGGGTGGAGCTATCAGTCATTTAGGGTGGAGCTATCAGTCCTTTAGGGCGGGGCTATCATTCCTATAGGGTGGAGCTATCAGTCCTTTAAGGTGGAGCTATCAGTCCTTTAGGGCGGGGCTATCATTCCTATAGGGTGGAGCTATCAGTCCTTTAAGGCGGACTATAATCAATTTAGGGTGGGGCTATAAGTCCTTTAGGGCAGGCTATTATCTATTTAGGGCGCCATGCACCGCCATACATTTCATCTCATTTCACAACCGTTTCGAATGGATGTACTTCATTATATGGGAAAAATGGTCAATCTTAACCTCTATATCATGCAGACATTAAAACCATGAAAAGCAGAGCAGAAAGAAACACCTCTTCTCCAACGCCTATGAAGATCCACACCACCTTCAACCTCAGCAACAACCCAACCCATCATCTTCTTTTTACAGTGAAAAAAGACTTTATCTCTTTTGTTAAGTCTCAGATAGACGCAAACATAATCATTACAAATCATAGACCGTGTTAAGTTCTTCTGTGGTGTTAATTTGGTGTTGTGCAAAGATCTGCATTGAAAGTAATCCTTTATTCATCAATAATAATAATAGTATGTCCCTGTAAACATCATTAGTGTGAGAAGAAACAAACGCTGCTGAATTACATTTTGTGGTTTCACAATAATACACATATTTCAGGCAGTGAGCCTGTGAGGACCAACATCCGAGCGTCCTGCAGAACAAGAAACATGCTCTGGCTCGAGGTTTCCTTTATTTAACCCTCATGTAGGGACACTGATCTCTCTCTTCACGACAATACAAGTGATTTACACACTCCCAGCTGCTGAGATCATGAGTACACACACACACACACACACACACACACACACACACACACACACACACAGACCGTGACTCTGTGTCAGATAATAAAACCGTGCCCTGCGGCCCGTCATCACACCGGCTGTATATCTCTATACTGTGTGTGCAAAAGACACCGTAATAACAGACATGGAAACAATCACACACAGATCAACTTATAACAGCTCAGAAAGATCAAACACACACACACACACACACATTTGTACGGCTATCTTTATGGTCTCTCCCCAAAGATATTACATTTTTCTACTGAACATACTGGATATTCTCTCCTCGATTCCTTAAACCATGCCCTCACAGGAGACAGTCTGCATGTTTACATCTTCAAAATATTTGATTCATGAGCCGTTTTTATTATGGAGACCAAACAATGCCCCCCACAATGTCAGAATTTACTGGTATTACTATACTTACGGGGACATTTGCTCTCCACAACGTAAAGAATGCAAGGTGTACACACACACACACACACACACACACGCAGCTCTGAGTTTATTCTAAATATGAAATGCATCATATCTTAAAGAAACAGTTCAATAAATAAAATAAAACAAGAAAGCATATATACAGCATATTTCTCTAAAGAAATTATAATTATTAGGAGAGAAGATAATTTTCAAGACATTTTAAGCATAATAACTGTATTAATAGTCTTCTATATAATCATTTCTAATAACTAATTTCTTTAGTCTTTGCCATGTTGCCATTAAACAACATTTCAATAATTATTGTTAAATAGTTATTAAGAAATAAATCTTTAGTTTTACATGTTTTATTCCAGTCAAACACTGAAAAAAAATGGATTTCTGCTTCTTGTTCAAAGCACTTATTTGAAATGAGCACACACAACACAATTCTTGAGATTTTTTTTTAAGTTTCAGCTCAAAATACTACACAAATAATGTATTATAGCTCTTTGAAACTGACTGCATTGACCATTTTGATCCTAATTGTGGCGTTTTGGTGACTGTCACTTTAAATTCAAATGAGATTGTGCCCTTTTCGGAAGAGGGCGGAGCTATGAATGCCTGTGTGTCAGCATAGTGGCAGATTTTAAAACAAGACTAACATCCTATGCTAATGAGGGAGAGATGGTCACTAGTGGGCGGGGCTTTCCCCTTCTGATGACATCATTCAAAAGGGAGAATGTCAATCAAAGTGTTTTTATCAATTCTGATTATAAAAATTATATTAATACACGTTTATCATTAGAAGCTGCATATATTCACACGCTGCTGACACACAGCTGGGTTTAAACTCCTTTTAAAAGGGATTAAACTATAAGGACTTTTTTCCATTCTGCTTTGCTTATCTTTGCTCAGCAAGCTAATGTTAGTATTTTGGTGTGTATCGATGGGCTTTATAACAGTCTTTTGTCTTGTTTTTCAGCTCTATCATGTGTGTGTGTGTGGCTGCTGACTTCATTGAGCATTGCTGGCAGATCATCCAGCAGATTTTGCTGTGAGAAAAAGACTTGACAGGAAAGTGATTTGGCTCTCCGGCCGAGCTTAAACAAGGTCTAGTTGGCACCTGAACGCAGAACAGAGAGAGAGAGAGTGTGAGTGTGTGTGTGTGTGTGTCATTTACTAAACATTTACTGAAGAAAAGTCCAGATTTAAAACAGGGGCATTTTAACAATGTAACAATGCTGAAACTTCAGCTTTAAATCACAGGAATAATTTATTTCCTCATTATTATTATTATTATTATTATTATTATTATTATTATTATAATTATCCTCAAATTCCTATGTATTTACTTAATAATAATAATAATAATAATAATAATAATAATAATAATTAAATACATAGAAATTTGAAGATAATGATAATAATAATAATATTATTTTGAAGTTTCTTTTTTTAATTATTATTATTATTATTATTATTATTATTATTATTATTATTATTACTTTTATATTATGATTGTTATTATTATTATTATTATTATCTTCAAATTTCGATATATTTACTTAATATTTATTATTATTATTATTATGAAATTTCTATGTATTGACTTATTATTAATATTATTATTATTATTATTATATGATCTTCAAATTCATATGTATTTACTTAATAATAAAATGAATAATAATAATTATCATCATTATTATTATTATTAAATACAGAAATTTGAAGATAATGATAATAATAAATATTATTTTGAAGTTTCTTTTATTATTATTATTATTACTTTTATATTATGATTGTTTTTATTATTATTATTATTATTATTATTCAAATTTCGATATATTTACTTAATATTTATTATTATTATTATTACTATTATTATTATGAAATTTCTATGTATTGACTTATTATTATTATTATTATTAGATGATCTTCAAATTCATATGTATTTACTTAATAAAATGAATAATAATAATAATAATAATAATTATTATTATTATTATTATTATTATTATTATTATTATCATCATCATCATTATTATTATTATTAAATACAGAAATTTGAAGATAATGATAATAATAATAATAATAATAATAAATATTTTGAAGTTTCTTTTTTCCTTTTTATTATTATTATTATTACTTTTATATTATTATTATTATTATTATCTTCAAATTTCGATATATTTACTTAATAATAATAAATATTATTTTGAAATTTCTATGTATTTACTTATTATATTATGATCTTCAAATTTCTATGTATTTACTCAATAATAATAATAAATATTATTTTGAAATTTCTATGCATTTACTTTTATTATTATTATTATTATTATTATTATTATATTATCTTCAAATTTCTATGCATTTACTTAATAATAAATATTATTTTGAAATTTCTATGTATTTACTTATTATTATTATTAATATTATTATTATCATATTCAAATTTCTATGTACTTATTTGTTGTTATTATTATTATTATTATTATTCACTTCAAATTTCTACATACGTATTTGTTAAATGATTAGTTAATTGACTTGCTATTATGGTATATGATCTGCTTTTGTACACTGTAAAAATGTGATGCCAAGAAGTCAAGAAAACAAATATTTATATGTTGCTTTAACTTACTTTCATAAGTTGTATTTGAGCTGATTTAATGCAGATCTGTGTCCAGGGATATGACGTTCGCTGAGGAGAAAAAAAATAACATAAGTTGTTATATGCTGTTTATTTCCCTGCCTGGGAAAATTTTTTGCTAATATTCCATATTGCGTGATTCTTGGATTTTTATATATACATATATATTTTATTACCCATTTATGTATGCCTCTGTATTGCATTATGGGACTTTGATCTTTGTTCCAACAACTTTTATCCTTGAAACAAAATTGTAAAAAGTGATTTTTATGAAAATTTGTAATAGTTTGCGGTGCTATATTGTCTTTTAGTGTTGTATATTACGCTACAAAAACCTTATAATAAACTGGCAGTACATTTTCTGTTATTTTACACTCTTATTTCTCTAGACATTAGTTCTTATACATTACATTATTTACTAAACTGTTAATAAAAGTCACTTTGTTAAAGTGTAGAGTTGAATTTTCAACATCAAAAGTGGACAGAGCAGAGATCAACATCCCATAATGCAATTCACAAACGGAAATAAACGGTAAACACACAAAATAATCAATTTATTATTAATAATAATTGAAATAATCAATTAACGGATATTTTTTACAGTATGTTATGTTTAGGTCGACCTGATACCTGTAAGCCGAAGCGTTCACTGACAGTCAGACATTCGTGTATCTCCGCTCTTTTTTTTTTTTCCTTCGCAGTCACAGAAAACAGCGGTAGATGCAAGAGGGGGGGGGAAAGCGTGCTAAAGGAAAGCTGGGAGTTTAATGGAGCCAAGAGTGAAGGAGAGCGAGTGAATGAAGCCGTGAATTGGGGACCTGGGGATGGACGGATGCCCGTGGAGACTGAGACCCGTACATTATATTTCTCACAGCACAGGTAATGAAAGACTCACAGGAGCACCGGTATCCCATCATTCCCTCTGCCTGCTCTGTGTTTTAATGCAGGCTTCGGCTCCGTTCTGGGAAGACAAAACAATGATGGAAACTTTCTAACAACCCAAAACTACACTGAAGACAATTGATATGGGCTGAATTTAAACATTCATTCATTCATTCATTCATTTTCCTTCGGCTTAGTCCCTTTATTCATCAGGGGTCGACAAAGCCGAATAAACCTTCAACTTATCCAGCATATGTTTTACGCAGCGGATGCCCTTCCAGCTGCAACCCATGTCTGGGAAACATACACACTCATACACTACGGCCAATTTAGTTTGGCCAATTCCCCTATAGCACATGTCTAGGACTGTGGGGGAAACCGGAGCACCTGGAGGAAACAGAACATGCAAACTCCACACAGAAATGCCAACTGACCCAGCCGAGGCTCGAACCAGCGACCTTCTTGCTGTGAAGCGACAGCACCACCTACTGCGCCACCGCGTCGCCTTTGTTTTAATTCCGCTTATATAAACTGTTTGCAACCACTTACCATAAAAAAATGTAGTAAATCCAATTAATCTTTTATTTTTTAGTGCAAGTGTGCCTCACACAGGTGAGTGGGTTTGACAAACCACCTGTGGAAGACACACTCTTTCATCTCTCTGGCACTTTAACCGACACTTGCACCAGTTTTGCACCAGACAATATCTATGTTTCCGTCCAAAAATGCAAATTAACTTTATGCACAAAACTGGATTAAATCGCTTAAAAGACGTGCGAAGAAGCAGCGTGTCCATCTAACGAGTCAACGAGAACAAAATCGTCACTTCCTGATGAACTGGTGCCAAATATCAACAGTAAAAATGGAATTTGCTGCGGTAGGAGAAGCTGCGGGAATCTTTTCTTCATTTAATAAATGACTTGCGCCTTAGAAGACGATGCTGACACGCAATGAACACGTGGTGGTGTTTGAAGGCGTGAGACACAGAGCACAAACGCTCTTGATTTTGGAGGTCATTAATAATATAATAACACTAATACTGAGATGTCTAAGGCGTTTTAGAATGACCAAAACAACATTTCTGATGTTTTACAGTGTGCTCAGCCTGCTGGTTTGTCCATTCACACACATTTTTATCATCACATGACCTCTTAGAACAAAATCACATGCACATACTGGAATTTGTTCAGTAAAAGTGTTTCTATCGTAGTTTATGTGCATCTTTTCTTATCAAATAAAATGTTTATCCTACTCAGTTATGTACATACGCATTTTATGTGCATTTTCAAAATTTAGGCACATCTTGGCGTTTCATCAACCAGTTTTTTTTTTTTTATGCGTACAGTTGAAACCAGAGGTTTCCATACACTGTATAAATGGCACATAACCATTTAAAATAAAGTCAGATGTTAATGTGACTAAACTGTTTCTCTTTTAGGTAAGTTAGGATCATCACATTTGTTTCTGTTCTGCTTAACAGCAGAATAATGAGAGAGATTTCTGGAGAAATTGTTATAACTCTTCTTGAAAGTCAAGTTTACATACAATAAGATTATTCTGCCTCTGAAAAAGCTCAGATGATGGTGTTAAGGTTTTGTAAGTTTCTGATTGGCTAATTGACAACATTTGAGTTAATTGGAGGCACAACTGTAGAATAGTATTGAAGGAAAACCTCAAACACACTGCTTCCTTGTGTGACAACATGGAGAAATCAACAAGCCAGAATCAACACTAAAGCCAGATTACAATGAGCTAAACTACACTGGGAAAAGACTAATGTTTGGAGACATGTCCTGTGGTCTGATGGAGCTAAGATTGAACTGTTTGGCCATAATGACCAGTGTTACATTTGCAGGGGAAAGCTTAGGAACACCATCCCAACTGTGAAGTATGGGGGCGGCAGCATCATGTTATGGGGCTGTTTTGCTGCAGGAGGGACTGGTCCACTACACAGCATAGACGGCATCATGAAGAAAGAACATTATGTAGAAATACTGAAGCAAGATCTCAAGACATCAGCCAGGAAATTAAAACTTGGCCACAAATGGGTCTTCCAAACAGCCCATGACCCCAAGCATACTGCCAAATTAGTTAAAATGTGCTTTAAGGACAACAGAGTGAATGTTTTGGAGTGGCCATCACAAAGCCCTGAGCTCAATCCTATAGAAAATTTGTTGGCAGAGTTGAAAAAGCTTGTGCGAGCAAGACAGCCTACAAATCTGACTCAGTTACACCAATTCTGTCAGGAGGAATGGGCCAAAATTCCTGCAAACTATTGTGAGAAGCTTGTGGAAGGAGACCCAAAACATCTGACCAAAGTTATACAGTTTAAAAGCAAAGCTAAAAAATACCAAGGAAATGTGTGTAAACTTTAGACTGTCTAGAAATTAATAAAAAAAATTCTCAAAACAATTCTCTCATTATTCTGGCATTTAGCAAATGTAAATGATTTAGATAATCCTAACAGACCTAAAATAGTAAACGTTTAGTATCATTTACCATCAGACATTTTTTAAAAATGGTTGCTCCTTTCTTAGAGTGTATGTAAACTTCTGCTTTCAACTGTATATCCAAAATGCGCATAAAATTATGTGGATGAAAATGTAGCTAGTGACTAATATAATGTCTAAATGTATATTTAAAATGATAAGTGTGGAAATGAATAGTTGTAGTTGTAATAGTTGTAGCCTCAGTTTCCTGTTCTTAGCTGACAGGAGTGGCACTCGGTGTGGTCTTCTGCTGCTGTAGCCCATCCGCCTCAAGGTTGGACGTGTTGTGTGTTCAGAGATGCTCTTCTGCAGACCTCGGTTGTATCGAGTGCTTATTTGAGTTACTGTTGCCTTTATATCAGCTAGAACCAGTCTGGCCATTCTCCTCTGACCTCTGGCATCAACAAGGCATTTGTGCCCACAGAACTGCCGCTCACTGGATATTTCCTCTTTTTCTCTGTAAACCCTAGAGATGGTTGTGCGTGAAAATCCCAGTAGATCAGCAGTTTCTGAAATACTCAGACCAGCCCGTCTGGCACCAACAACCATGCCACGTTCAAAGTCACCTAAATCCCCTTTTTTCCCCATTCTGATGCTTTGACCTGCAGCAGATCGTCTTGACCATGTCTACATGCCTAAATGCATTGAGTTGCTGCCATGTGATTGGCTGATTAGAAACTTGCGTTAACCAGCAGTTGGACAGGCGTGCCTAATAAAGTGGCCAGTAAGTGTATTTATATATGTGATTTCCAAACATGAATTTACATGTCATAAATCTGATTTCTATATGATTACAGTAAATAAAATCTTCATGAAAGTTTGTCCCAGTGCTTTCTGGGACTGCTACATATGCAAAAGTCATCCATTAAATATTTGTCTTCTTAAAAGCAGGGCTCCAGCAGGGTCATGAGTTTGATTCCCAGTGAAGGTCTGAGCTGATTTAATGCAGGTCTGTGTTCAGGAATATGACGTTCGCTGAGGACCAGAGAAAAAAAAAACACTTGTGGGACACCCGAAAGCACAGTGAAGGGTTAAAGGTCACCTGTAGAAGCCTCTGGAGGAAGTGGCCCTTCTGAAGAGGGTCACAGCGGATCCCCGGACCACAGAGCTGAGGATTAATATTCATGCTGACGGTCAGCGCTGATGGAGAATTAATAATGGAGAGCGACAGCCGGCTGTTTTTCTGCACAGGTAGGAAATGAGCTGCTGTTAATGAGGCCCCTGAGCTCCTCAAAGGCTGTAATGAGCTTTTCTGAACACGCCGTCAAAACGCCAGCTCTTCCCAGCATGCATCTGTGTCTCCTGTTCACAGGAAAACTCACAGAGTCGTCTTGCATTCTGCTTTCTAAGGGGTCGATCACACTGAATGTGCTTTTGTTTCAAGCTGAGAACGCGAAGTGCATCGCACTGCACATTTTATGTCGCTAGGCAACCACTGAATCAGTGGTGTATTGCGTAGATATTGTTATACAGTAGTCCCTCGCTATAACGCGCTTCAGCTTTCACGACTTCGCAGTTTTATAATTTTTTTTTGTGCAATTTGACATGCTTTATTTTTACAGTGTTCTGCGTTCATGATTGGCTGTAGACCACTGTCAATCAATCTCCTCCGTGTCTCCTGTACAGTACAGAATGGGTACAGCTTGCCAAATTAACTTAAATCTTTGATCGCTAGCAGTGTTTCAACAAGGATGCAAAAAGGGTTGTAACTGTTTGCTGCAAGACCATCATAATTGGGGGTTCGCACACCAGATGCTCCGTGCCACGCAGCATCATGCAAACATAGACTTATATCAGGGTACGCAAGTCGGCGGCTGTCTGCAGTGCCCAGCTATGACTCAGGACACTATTTCTACCATGCCACAGAGCGCCATCTGAATAATTTCCTTTGTAACAGACAGTCTGGAGCATACCTGCCAACAGTCCCGTTTTTCCCGGAAGTCTCCTGTATTTCAGACCCATCTCCGGTTTTGTTCTGTCTCCAGGAAAACTCCCGGAATTCATCCACCCCCCACCCGTTCCCAGTTTTTTGGTACAGCCCCCGGATCGCCGACCGACCTTGGTAGTACAGCCATATCACCCTGCTGCCCAAGACCGGTTACTCACTGAAGCTAAGCAGGGCTGAGCCTGGTCTGTACCTGGATGGGAGACCACATGGGAAAAGTAGGTTGCTGTTGGAAGTGGTGTTAGTGAGGCCAGCAGGGGGCGCTCAACCTGTGGTCTGTGTGAGTCCTAATGCCCCAGTAAAAGTGAAGGGGACACTACACTGTCAGCGGGCGCCGTCTTTCGGATGAGACGTTAAACCGAGGTCCTGACTCTCTGTGGTCATTAAAAATCCCATGGCACTTCTGGTAAAGAGTAGGGGTGTAACCCCGGTGTCCTGGCCAAAGTCCCTCAACCGGCCCTTACCCATCATGGCCTCCTAATCATCCCCATCCACCGAATTGGCTCTATCACTGTCTCTTCACTCCACCTATAGCTGGTGTGTGGTGAAGCACTGGCGTTGTTGTCCTGTGGCTGCCGTCGCATCATCCAAGTGGATGCTGCACACTGGTGGTGGTGTGGAGAGACCCCCCTCATGATTGTGAAGCGCTTTGGGTGTATGGCCATACACAATAAATACGCTATATAAATACACATTACATTACATTACATTACAGACCAGGGAGCCCACTCAAGTTTGCTCTTTCAGTTTGGGTAGGCTAAATTGTCAGTAGTGTATGTGTGTGAATGAGTATGTATGGACGTTTCCCAGTGACGGGTTGCAGCTGGAAGGGCATCCGCTGCGTAAAACATATGCTGGATAAGTTGGCGGTTCATTCCGCTGGGGCGACCCCAGATTAATAAAGGGACTAAGTCGAAAAAGAAAATCAATGAATGAATGAAGAAGCCAAATGCATACAATGCAAAATGCTATTTAATGTATGCAAAATTGCAATTGCAATGTTTATGCTGGATGCGCGCTACATTCTGAGTCTCCAAAAAACTTTCTAAACACACACAAGCCCACAGAATGAGCCTCATTTTTTTTCCTTTATTTTTTTGCTGTCCCAGACGCTTTGATTTCAATAAAACTCCTACAGTCTGCTTTTGAATATCACGCTCAGTTTCCACATGGAGACGCCGACGCAGGGCATTATGGGGCGCCACGTGTTCCTCCAGCATGATGCAAAGCATCTGTAATGAAAGCAATGATGCTCGCGCAGCTTGTCTCCATCAGGCCGTTTGTGTCCCTGTAAGACCACAGGCGAATGTTTTAAACGTGTCCCATTTCTTGCCGCATGCATTTATGTATGAGCGGCAGTCATAAAGCGCTGACGGGACGCAGTGACACGGAACAGCCACGCATGTAGAGCTTCACAATGCATTACGTGTTGGGCAGGAGGACAGTGTGTCTGAGACATTAAAGCAAAGCCTTGGGTTCAGCATTCACTGACTGAAGTGTGTGTCGATTACAGGTCAAACCGTGTGTGTGTGTGTTTAGTTGAGAGTAAACAGAGTATCGAGATGTTCTTTTTTACTTTGCGAGTTCACCACAGGAGTCTTTCAGCCTCTAATTCGTTTAATTGTTTGTGCACTTTACTAACGGTTTGTGTTTGATTCCAATTCAATCCTACAACAGATCACTTTCAGTGTTAAAGGGACAGTTCACTCAAAAATGAAAATGTACTCACTATTGAGGGGCCGATCACACCGAACGGGTTTCTCGCTGTGCACTGTGCTTTTTATGTTGCTAGGCAACCATTGAATCAGCGCAGTATTGCGTGCGAGCGCTGCTGTATATATACAGTGCATCTGGAAAGTATTGAGTGCCCTTCACTTTTTCCACATTTGTTTATGTTACAGCCTTATTCCACGATGGATTCAATTGATTTATTTTAATTTAACATTCTACACACAATCCCTCATAATGACAATGTGAAAAAAGAGATTTCGAAAAATTGTTTTCAAAATTGTTGCAAATTTATTAAAAATAAAAAAGCTGTAAAATCACATGTACATCAGTATTCACAGCCTTTGCTCAGCGATTACAGCCTCAAGTCTTTCTGAATATGAAGCCACAAGCTCGGCACACCTGTCTTTGGGAAGTTTTGCCCATTCCTCTTTGCAGTGCCTCTCAAGGTCTATCAAGTTGGATGGGAAGCGACGGTGTTCAGTCATTTTCAGATCTCTCCAGAGATTTTCAATAGGATTTAGGTCTGGGCTCTGGCTGGGCCACTCAAGAACATTCTCCGAGTTGTTGTGACGCCACTCCATTGATATCTTGGCGGTGTGTTTTGGGTCATTGTCCTGCTGGAAGATGAAGCGTCGCCCCAGTCTGAGGTCAAAAGCACTCTGAAGCAGGTTTTCATTCAGGATGTCTCTGTACATCGCTGCATTCATCTTTCCCTCTATCCTGACTAGTCTTCCAGTTCCTGCTGCTGAAAAACATCTCCACAGCATGATGCTGCCACCACCATGCTTCACTGTAGGGATGGTATTCGCCTGGTGATGAGCGCTGCCTGCTTTTCTCCAAACGTAACGCCTGGCGTTCACTCCAAAGAGTTCAATTTGAGTCTCATCAGACCAGAGAGTTTAGTTGTGATTTATCAGCTTTTTTATTTTTAATAAATCTGCAATAATTTCAACAAATGTTGTTTCACATTGTCATTATGGGGGATTGTGTGCAGAATGTTGAGGAAATAAATCAATTGAATCCATTTTGGAATAAGGCTGTAACAAACAAATCTGGAAAAAGTGAAGCGCTATCAATACTTGCGCATACATGCACTTACAGTGCATCTGGAGTGTGTATGTGTGTGTGTGTGCATGTATGCGCATGTGTGTGTGAGCGCTGCATCAGAGTAAACAGCACTGGCTCACAAGTCTGTGTGTGTTTTCTGGCAGGAATCCTTCAGTCTGTAATTTAGATTTAATGTACTGGCCAGAGACCAAAGACTGCAGGTAATGACTGTGTTAGTTTCTCTGAGTGACACGAGGAGATGTGAGCGCTGGTAAACACTTCACACACACATATATGGTTTACAGCATCACTCACACTGTGAAGAACAGTCCAAAAGGCCAGCAGCAGGATTATACGGCCTTCTGATGCTGCTTTTATTCACTATAAACAGCAAACCTGTGGACTTACACTAGCAGACTAAAGGAGTAATAATGGGAATGAGTGACATTTTACACCAAATATATGACACTGAAGCTGTTTTTAACACTAGTGATAGTAAGAAATGCTTTTTGATCTACAAATCGGGATCATATGACACTGAAGACTGGAGTAATGATGCTGACAATTCATCTTAGAAATGCTGGATTAAATTATACTTCACTCTATATTTATATTGAAGACAGCTGTTTGATATTGTAATAATATTTTACAATTTGTACAGTATTTTTCTCTAAATAAAATGCAGAATTAGGGAGCTACAGAAGATGATTAGCGCCTAGGAATAAAAAATAATAAGACTGCAAGGTTACATTAGTTAAATTCAGAAAAAAATGTTGAAAAAAATAAAGAGATTAAAGTCATTACATTTGGAAAAGTGATTACTTTAAGGAAAAAAATATAAAATTGTTAAAAAATGTTGAAAATAAATGTCGAAAATAAAGTCATTAAATTACGAGAATACAGTTGTTATTTTTCCAATTAATTTAAATAAAATGTGGAGAACCTCAATTTTTTTTTTTTTTTTTTTTAATTACAAAATTAAAAAATAAAATAAAAATAAAATGTTGGGAATAAACATATTAAATTTAGAAAATAAAGTCATTATTTTTCAAGAAACAAAATTACATTCTGTGAACAATTATGAAATAAAATGTTGAGAATAAACTCATTTAATTCAGTTGAATACAAAATACAGTTGTTGTTTTTTCAAGAAATTGAAACATACATGTTAAGAATAAACTTTAAATTCAAGGAAAAAAAACTTGAAAAAAAATTGAGGTTGGGAATAAACTAATTAAATTTTGAAAAATTCTTTTTTGGGAGAAAAAATGATTAAATCTTGTTAAAAGAAATCCTAATTAATTGTCTTTAATAAACTCATAAAATTGTGAAAATATAGTTATTTAAAAAAATAAAAAATAAAATGAATAAATCGAAATAAAATAAACTTATGAATTCATTCAAATGTATTAAACTATTTTTTATTAATCGTATCCTTTTTTTTAATTAGTTAAAATGCAGAAATTAAGATTGATGTAAATCTTGACAATGCATTCTTATCTTCTATTGTACTTGTGTTTGTTTATTTTGCCTTGATTCATATAAAAAAAGTAATTTAATGAGTTTATTCTCAACATCATTTACTTTGTCTTGAAATTTAACAAATTTTTTAAATAATGTTTTTATTCTTGAATTTTAAAGTTTGTTCTTAACATTTCACTTGAACAAGTTCTCAATTTAACTAGATTTTTTGAAAATAATGACTTTATTCATGAAATTCATTCATTTTCCTTCAGCTCAGTCCCTTTATTCATCAGGGGTCGCCACAGCGGAATGAACCGCCAACTTATCCAGCATATGTTTTACACAGCAGATGCCCTTCCAGTTGCAACTCAGTACTGGGAAACACCAATACTCATTCACACACACACTCATACACTACAGCCAGTTTAGTTCATCCCCTATAGCACATGTGTTTGGACTGCGGGGGAAACCGGAGCACCCGGAGGAAACCCACGCCAACACGGAGAGAACATGCAAACTCCGAAACGCCAACTGACCCAGCCGGGACTCGAACCAGCGACTTTCTTACTGTGAGGCAGTGCTAACTACTGAGCCACAGTGCCACCCTATTCTTGAAATTTCAAGTTTATTCTTAACATTTTATTTCAAATTTCTCCTAAAAATTTAACAAGCTTAATCTTGCATTATAATGAATTTAATTTTGAGACAATTACATTTTTATTATAATTTCTTAGCAAAAAAAAATCCTTTTCTGTAGAGGGAATTGCAGAGGATTTGATGGAATCATTAAAAAAAAAAAAAAAAGTCCCCAACCCCAAACTTTTTAATGGTATTGTGTAATATAAACGTCCATGAATAATCCAGAAATAAGCTGACAAGAGAAGTGTATTCTGAATGCACTGTAAGTCACTTCAGATGAAAGCGTCTGCCGGATGCGCACTTGTAGAATAATCTTCAAGTCGACACCTTTTAAGTGACCTACTTTTGTTCAGATTCTCAAGCAGCAGTGCATGCATTTTTCATTGGGAATCCCAGAATGCATTGTTGCGAATGCATCCGGCACGTCCGGCGAGACAAAATGTTCAGCATAAATAAGAATAATGTCCTTTAATGCTTAATGGAGGACTTGCAATTTTTATGTTGCTCGCTGTACATTTCAGATGTGTAATTAATAAGCACCGCTGCATTAGATGTCATCTGGATTATGTAATTCGACTCCAAACATTAACTATAATCGTAAAATAGTTTTTTTTTTTTTTTTGTAAAATAAAAACAGTAATATTGTCAAATAGAGGTTTTTGTTTTTATATAAAGAGCCCCTATTATACATTAAAAAGGGTCATATTTTGGTTTTATGGGTCTCCAACAACATACTGATCTGCATGAAAGGTCAAAAAACACTTCCATGGTCTTATAATATGAATTTATTTTTACCTAATTATCCCAGCCACTCCCATATGATTCGTTCAGCGATTCATTTGTTCCCAAACCCCTCCTTAGCGCGAAGCTAATCTGCGTTGATTGGACCAATGACAGCCTGTTGCGATTGGTCGACAGCGTTCAGCACGAGACAGTAAAATGCCCAGTGCGGTTTATCAAGCCCCCAGGTCGCCAACATTGGTAAAGGATCCGATCGCAGCGGACACCTGAAACACGCTTCATAGTAAACTTACTAACACCACAGTAAACAGTACAAGGTTCCCAACAGTGTTACTCAGACACCTCAGCGCCGAAAGCAGTGCAGTTTAACACCAGCATATTGCTCTATTCTTAACCATGACACACATTCAGTATTAATCCACACAGCAGCAAAAGCTGAACTATTCTGAACCTTGTCCTACATGTTTAGGATCAGCTAACGGTGGCCATAACAACGACAAACGGCAGTGGAACGAGCTCACAAACGCATTTAAATGCGTAAACAAAGCAGCACGAGTCACGTTTACAACGTGGCTTTAGACGCGATATGAGAATATAAAGAGTTAACCGGATACAGTACACGCGGTTACAAGTAACAAAACATGTAGATCACTTCTATTTGCAATCATTGCTGTGGCACCTCTTATGTGAAGTGTTATACGTTCTCAGGGCTTACCTGTACTCTGTTTTGCCCAACGATCACATCCCCAGCCGGGGGTGGGTTGTAGTGCTCACCAGCGCTCCACCTCTGTCCTCTGACAAGCTATCTCTGCGGGCTCCCATCGCGCTCACCCTGACCCTTCGTAAGCCTTTCCAGTGCAGCGCACCAGCCCAAAGCTTTTTGTTTGGCTGTGTGCCTAATAAACTGTCCTTATTTTGCCCGCAGCCCTGGTGTATTGTCTGTCCATTACAAGATGGAGAAAGAAACTAATCCATGAGCTGTGTACTGATAGATCGCCTATTCTAAGAGTGTAGATTGCTGAAGCACTCCTTTCCCTCACACTTCCAATAATATCCAGGTAAGCACAGCGTCTTCATCATAACTTCGGGATCTCTTTGTCTTTGCTGCTGTGTTAGTGGGCGGGGCCGCAGGTTTAAATTTGCGCGAGCAACAATTATGTTTTGTATCCACGTCACGCCAAAACAGCTAAAGACTCATTATCAAGACGATTCATTTAAAACACTATGAGTCGACTCTTTTATAGATGAATCAATAGTTTTAAAAACTGTCCACTTTCAGATTTAAGCCTTAGCTGGATATTTCACTTCACTAAGAGCTGTGTTACACACTACATGGAAGGTCATTCTCAAAAACCCATAATAGGGGCTCTTTAAATGTAATTTATTACGGTTTAAATTAACCCTGCAATGTGACTATTACATTTATATGTACAGTGGGGGAAATATGTATTGAACACGTCACCCTTTTTCCCAGAAAACATATTTCTAAAGGTGCTGTTGACTTTTTCACCAGATGTTGGTAACAGCCAAATAAATCCAAATATGCAAAGAAAACAAATCGAAATAGTTCACAAATGAAGTTATGAGGAATAAAATGAAACCACGCAGGGAAAAGGCATTGAACACATGAAGGAAGGAATGTGTAGTAAAGCCCACTGCTTTTCAGCTGCTTCAGTCTAGGCATGGGATGAGAACCGTTTTCAAGGTATACCGCGGTTTGTAAAAGTCAAGGTTTTAAAACCGCCAACATTTTCTGCTATACCGTTCCCAAGGTATGTGTAAGATTTGTTTTTATTTATGGTCTAGCTTTTTAGGTAAACAGTATTGCCAACAAAAAGGAAATATCCAAAGATGATTTTCAAATTGTAAAGAAATCTGTGTTTTTGAAACTAACGAAGAGGGCAACCTGACATGTTTACTGCTCCAAAACCTTTTAAATGTTTCTCAAAATAAAATATATTGTGTTTAAAGGGGAAAAAAAGTTTTTATTTTTCAGAGTGTCCTTTCAAAAACTAAGTTTAAGGCCTTAAAAAGTATTAAATTCATTGAAATATATTGTTGTGGGTCTTAAATACTTTTAAGCAGGTCATAAGTTACACTAATTGTCAGTGTAAAGCTATAGCCAATCAGTACAACCAACAAATCTGAAAAAAACATTTAACAAAATTAATTATTTATTAACTATTTAGCAATAGGGTTTGTCTTCCTTACATCCATACAATAGCATTTGTATAAAAGTTCTCCATGTTTTCATGTTTTTATGCATGAATTTATGTCGTTTATTATAACTTATAATATGCTTATTATAGCTTTTAAAATCATTCTGATTGTCTTTATTTTACTACTGTTTATGCTACATTGCATTCGTGAGAAATATTCTGTTTTGGTTTGATTTTCAGACGACTTTTAGATTAGTATCTCATTGTGAGTGTCGATTAAATAAATGACACCCTCAAAATAAATATTAACCTTGATTTAGACCTCAAAATTCTGAAGACATTTTATTGAACATTAGGAAACAAAATTACACTTAAAAAAATTATGTTGTCCATAAATTTTGTTTATTATAGCTTTTAAAACTTGTCTTTTTTTTAAAGTAAGGTTGTGCTAATAAATATACATGTACAGTTGCAATCAGAATTATTGAACCCCCTTTGAATTTTTTTTCTTTTTTAAATATTTCCCAAATGATGTTTAACAGAGCAAGGAAATTTTCACAGTATGTCTGATAATTTTTTTTCTTCTGGAGAAAGTCTTATTTGTTTTATTTCGGCTAGAATAAAAGCAGTTTTTAATTTTTTAAAACCCATTTTAAGGTCAATATTATTAGCCCCTTTAAGCTATATATTTTTTCAATAGTCTACAGAACAAACCATCATTATACAATAACTTGCCTAATTACCCTAACCTGCCTAGTTAACCTAATTACCCTAGTTAAGCCTTTAAAATGTCACTTTAAGCTGTATAGAAGTGTCTTGAAAAATATATAGTCAAATATTATTTACTGTCATCATGACAAAGAGAAAATTAATTAGTTATTAGAGATGAGTTATTAAAA
>LR812537.1:1974373-2041873 GCA_903798195.1 Danio kyathit
ATAAATGTGTGTGTGTGTGTGTGTGTGGTCAAACAGCGTGACCGCCGCAGACCTTAGAGGATCATTACAGAGGCCGCGGCTCTCGAAAACTGCCACATTCATCACATATACCCTTTCAGAAACCTTTTAATGAATCCCTTGTTTATTTCTCACCCGCTCTCATTCTAGCGACTGCTTATTCAGAGAGAGAAAAAACATCAGCAGTTTATAGTTTTTAATGTGTGGAAACTCGGTTACATCACAAATAATTTATTTATTTATTAATACACGGTTGTCTGGAATACTCGATTCTGATTGGTCAGTCATGACATTCCTAGGTATGCTATTGCCAGATAACAACTGCTAAATAACACTGGCTCATCTGGATATTGAGAATCACAGTCAGTGAATGCGTTCACATGCATAAACGTACATGCACATTCATATCTATCTGCTTGTTTGTCACGCTATGGTTTTTAACTTTTTAGAGAATATTATTTTGGTTAGCGTATGCTCCATTCAGCTGGTTTCGTATCATTTCACCACCTGTAATCAATTTTTTACATGTTTTTGACACGTTCAATCGATTTGACATGTTTATGCCTATACTCGATATTTGAGGTTTGTCACCCTTAATCAATTCTTTACAGGTTTTGTTTTGTTAATAATTTTTTATATAAATCTATAATCGATTTTTGACATGTTTGGCATGTTTTTTGTTGTGTTTAATAGATTTTTTATGTGTTTTTATTGCCTTTAATAGATTAACACTTTTTTTGTCACATTTCATAGATTTTTGACATGTTTTTTACACATATGATCGATTTTTGACATGTTTGTCTATGATCGGTTTTTGACATGTTTTTTTACACATATGATCGGTTTTTGACATGTTTTTTTACACATATGATCGGTTTTTGACATGTTTTTTTACACATATGATCGGTTTTTGACATGTTTTTTTACACATATGATCGGTTTTTGACATGTTTTTTTACACATATGATCGGTTTTTGACATGTTTTTTTACACATTTGATCGATTTTTGACATGTTTGTCTATGATTGATTTTTGACATGTTTTTTTACACATATGATCGGTTTTTGACATGTTTTTTTACACATTTGATCGATTTTTGACATGTTTGTCTATGATTGATTTTTGACATGTTTTTTTACACATATGATCGGTTTTTGACATGTTTTTTTACACATATGATCGGTTTTTGACATGTTTTTTTACACATATGATCGGTTTTTGACATGTTTTTTACACATTTGATCGATTTTTGACATGTTTGTCTATGATTGATTTGACATGTTTTTTACACATATGATTGATTTTTAATATGTTTTTTTACACATATGATCGATTTTTGACATGTTTTTTACACATATGATCGATTTTTGACATGTTTTTTTACACATGATCGATTTTTGACATGTTTTTTTACACATATGATCGATTTTTAACATGTTTTTTTACACATATGATCGATTTTTAACATGTTTTTTTTACACATATGATTGATTTTTAACATGTTTTTTACACATATGATCGATTTTTGACATGTTTGTCTATGATTGATTTTTGACATGTTTTTTACACATGATCGATTTTTGACATGTTTGTCTATGATTGATTTTTGACATGTTTTTTACACATATGATCGATTTTTGACATGTTTTTTTACACATATGATTGATTTTTAACATGTTTTTTTACACATATGATCGATTTTTGACTTGTTTGTCAAATTGACATGTTTTTATGCCTATGATTAATGTGTGACATGTTTCTGACCACTGTAATCAATTTGACATGTTAGGTTGCCTTTCATGGATTTTAAACATGTTTTGTCACATTTAATTAATTTGACATGTTTTTGATGCCTGTGATCAATTTGACATGTTTTTGATGCCTGTAATCAATTTGTCATGTTTTTATGCCTATAATTGATTTGACATGTTTTTGACCACTGTAATCAATTTGACATGTTTTTTTGACATCTAATTAATTTTACATGTTTCACATTTTTTGTTGCCTTTAATAATTTTCTAATTTAAATCTATAATCGATTTTTAACATGTTTGTCACCTTCAATAATTTTTACATGTTTTTGTTGCCTTTAATCACTTTTAACATGATTTTTTGTCACGTTTAATAGATTTTGACATGTTTTTTGACACCTGTAATTGATTTGTGTCATACGTTTTTTGAACACCGTAATAAATTTTTAACAGGCTTATAATGCTTTTAATCATTTTTTCACGTTTGATCAATTTGACACGTTTTTTAATGTTACTGTAAGATGTTGATTTGATGTCGTTTTGATGTCAAGGTAGTTTACATGCTTTGTAGGAATACAAATTTCTAATTGAAGCTTTCAGATGAATAAAACTTTTTTTATTTTCTAACGCTTCTTGTGTTCTTATTTTTGCGGTCAAAAAGGAATCTATGCATTGACGTCAAATGTACATCACGTTTTAATATCAAATCTAGTTGCTTGATTCTTGATGTAAGTTGATGTTGCACAATATTGTATATACAGTACATATACAATATACTGAATGTAGGATGTATTTATAAAGTGTTTCACTGATGTTGATGGTCCAGGGTTAAACTGCAGTCACCGAAGGAAGCCACTTTCTTATTTTTACCCAGAGTGCTTCAATCTCAGTCATTTGCTAGATTCACATCAGCATTTGCTCGATGGGCTGCATGACATTTGAGTGTTTTAGGAGAGCCGCCTTATCATTCACAGCATCGAGAAAACTACAAATATGTGCTAAAGCACATAAAAGACACACAGCCCAGAGAGACAGAGTTGTTTCTGGAAGCTTCAGCTCACTAAACAAGTGCTTTTCGGTCAATAAACACTTCATATAATCTCACAGAATACGCTGCAAAAGATTTACTTACATTTTTTGTCTTGTTTCTAGTCCAAATATCTAAAAATTCTTAAATCAAGAAGCATTTTCTAGACAAGTAAACGGTTTTGTTTTCAGAAATAATAAGTCTAACAGAACAGGTTTTTCCTTTATAAAAAATTGGCAATGGGGTAAACGAAATATTATTGTTTTTGGTTTGAAAAATTATTTTTCTTATTCCACTGGAAGATTTAGCTTTAAAAAAAATAAATTAATAAATAAAAAACCTTCATTTTTACTCATTTCTAAAAATAAAACAATACTTTTTTAGAACATACTTAATTTAAGAATTGTAAGAAACTTGGTCTAGAAACAAGACGAAAACAATACATAAAATGGTGTATTCTAGTACACTACTACTATTGAGAACAATCAAAAAACCACAACCTCACCCTAAAAAATGCATAGCAAAAGCATCTCAATATGTGCATGCAATCCACGAGCCTCCATTGGAAATAACGGACTTGTGCACGCAAAAGACGCAATATGTGAACGGCCTATTTCACAGCAGCGTCACAAAGAGGTCTATGTATGATCTATGCATGACAAAACAAATCTGTAAAACACACACAACTACTTCTAATATTTGGTCAAGCAGAACATCGGAGCCTTGAGTTTGACAGCACGCGCATTTACACACTCACACATTTGTTTTTGCCATAGGTCTGTTCTAGAGACAGTGTTACTAGGTGATGTCTATTTTATTTTATGTCTGTTTTAGAGGCATGTTACAGGTCTTCGATAAAGATCTAATTGTTTTTCTGTTGAAATAGGTTTCAGATTTACACTGTAAACACCGATTCAGTCGTGAGTAAAACCGAAAATCACACTATTGTTCAAGAAATTTAGGATAGGTTTATTTGCTAATATCGCACAGCCCTATATAACACACTAGCAACCAAATACAGTCTCACTTTAGTAATTCTTCATAGCAACAACCCAGAACAACCTGGAACATTTCAACAATTTCTCAGGAAATTCAAGCAAGCTGCCTTGAAATCTCTCTTTATTGCCTCATTAGTGTTAATTATCCTCATCATTGGATTAAAGTGTCTTATTATGAATATTTATGGCCTATTTCCACTGAGTGGTACAGTACAGTATGGTTCGGTGTGATTTTATGGCCGTTTCCACTGTCAAAAGGTACCTAAAAGCGAACTGTATCATTCCACTTTCTGGGTATCCTTTGCAAAGGGTACCTAGCAGGACAAAAGGGTACCAAAAGGCTGCACTGCAAAAAAGCTTTTCTTAGTTAGATTTTTTGTCTTGTTTCTAGTCCAAATATCTAAAAATTCTTAAATCAAGAAGAATTTTCTAGACAAGCAAAACATGTTGTCTTGTTTTAAGAAATAATATGCCAAAATAAAGATAATTTTTCCTTAAAACAAGCAAAATAATCTGCCAATGGGGTAAGCAAAATAATCTTGTTTTCCCTTTTGACATAAGATTATTTTGCTTACCCCATTGGCAGATTATTTTGCTTGTTTTAAGGAAAAACTCTCTTTATTTTGGCATATTATTTCTTAAAACAAGACAACATGTTTTGCTTGTCTAGAAAATTCTTCTTGATTTAAGAATTTTTAGATATTTGGACTAGAAACAAGACAAAAAAAATCTAACTAAGAAAAGCTTTTTTGCAGTGTGAGCAAGACGCACAGCTGAACGCTATTGGTTTACAGAGAAACGTCGCTAGTGCATACACAAGCAGGAGAATGCAAACAAAGGAACTGCCATTTTTAAAAACACAGCCGAGACTTTACATTGTAATACTATATGCATATAATAACGAGCTCAAACAAACCTTGTCGTCGTCTTGATGAACAGCCACAAAGCCAAGAAGAAGAGCAGAATATACCCTGTGCCCCATAGTTGTTTACAAGGCCAGTCTAAAGCGCGTGCAGTTTCGCTTATTCGCTTGTGCTCACCGCGCGTCTATATTTGAAACAACGAACTTCTTGAGCTGATGATAATAACGTGCGCGTGATTATTGAAGTGCTTCTGACATCCGATACATTTAGAAACAGACAAACGTGAGAGTGAAGCGCGAAAAAACAAAGGAGAAACCGGAAAAAACAAAGGAGCAAATGATTCTTTCATCAACCGAAAACATGAACAAACTGTCATGTTTAACTATTATCATCGCCTTTTGGACTATTATGAACTCGGGAATGACGGAATTACTCTCTAACAGAGGTTACATGTGCTGCTGAACATTACAGACACAGATGAGAGGTTTGCTCTGACCGTGTGCTATATATTGAGTGTTGTTTTTTTATCCAAATAAGGACTAAATGTATGCTGTGTGTAGTTTATCTGTAGTTGATAACATATCTGAGACTGTACAAGGAGCGCAGAATTATTAGGCAAGTTGTATTTTTGAGGATTAATTTTATTATTGAACAACAACCATGTTCTCAATGAACCCAAAAAACTCATTAATATCAAAGCTGAATATTTGTGGAAGTAGTTTTTAGTTTGTTTTTAGTTTGAGCTCTTTTAGGAGGAGATCTGTGTGTGCAGGTGACTATTACTGTGCAGAATTATTAGGCAACTTAACAAAAAACAAATATATCCCCATCTCAATGATTTATTTTCACCAGTGAAACCAATATAACATCTCAACATTCACAAATATACATTTCTGACATTCAAAAACAAAACCAAAACAAATCAGTGAGCAATATAGCCACCTTTCTTTGCAAGGACACTCAAAAGCCTGCCATCCATGGATTCTGTCAGTGTTTTGATCTGTTCACCATCAACATTGTGTGCAGCAGCAACCACAGCCTCCCAGACACTGTTCAGAGAGCTGTACTGTTTTCCCTCCTTGTAAATCTCACATTTGATGATGGACCACAGGTTCTCTATGGGGTTCAGTTCAGGTGAACAAGGAGGCCATGTCATTAGCTTTTCTTCTTTTAGACCCTTTCTTGCCAGCCACGCTGTGGAGTACTTGGACGCGTGTGATGGAGCATTGTCCTGCATGAAAATCATGTTTTTCTTGAAGGATGCAGACTTCTTCCTGTACCACTGCTTGAAGGTGTCTTCCAGAAACTGGCAGTAGGACTGGGAGTTGAGCTTGACTCCATCCTCAACCCGAAAAGGCCCCACAAGCTCATCTTTGATGATACCAGCCCAAACCAGTACTCCACCTCCACCTTGCTGGCGTCTGAGTCGGACTGGAGCTCTCTGCCCTTTACCGATCCAGCCACGGGCCCATCAAGACTCACTCTCATTTCATCAGTCCATAAAACCTTAGAAAAATCAGTCTTGAGATATTTCTTGGCCCAGTCTTGACATTTCAGCTTGTGTGTCTTGTTCAGTGGTGGTGGTTTTTCAGCCTTTCTTACCTTGGCCATGTCTCTGAGTATTGCACACCTTGTGCTTTTGGGCACTCCAGTGATGTTACAGCTCTGAAATATGGCAAAACTGGTGGCAAGTGGCATCTTGGCAGCTGCACGCTTGACTTTTCTCAGTTCATGGGCAGTTATTTTGCGCCTTGGTTTTTGGTTTGGTTTTTCCACACGCTTCTTGCGACCCTGTTGACTATTTTGAATGAAACGCTTGATTGTTGGATGATCGCGCTTCAGAAGCTTGGCAATTTTAGGAGTGCTGCATCCCTCTGCAAGATATCTCACTATTTTTGACTTTTCAGAGCCTGTCAAGTCCTTCTTTTGACCCATTTTGCCAAAGGAAAGGAAGTTACCTAATAATTATGCACACCTGATATAGGGTGTTGATGTCATTAGACCACACTAGGCATGGGACGATAACCGTTTTCAAGGTATACCGCAGTTTGGAAAAGTCAAGGTTATCATACCGTCAAAATTTTCTCTAATACCTTTTCTAAGGTATGTGGAAGATTTTTTTATTTACATTTTTTTTAACAACAGCATCTCCAGCAGAAAAGATATCCAAAGATGCCATTTTAAATTGTAAATAAATCTGTGTTTTTGAGACTAATGAAGACAGCAGAAGTCAATGATTAATTTTCATTATTTAGCCTGGCACGTTTACTGCTCCAAAATATTATAAATGTTTCTCAAAATAAAATATATTGTGTTCAAAGGGGAAAAACTTTTAGTTTTTTACCCAGACATTTAAAAAGAATATATTTTAGAGCAGTAATCACAATACCGTGATACCGTGAAACCGTGATATTTTTACCCAAGGTTATCATACCGTCAGAATCTTATACCGGCCCATGCCTAGACCACACCCCTTCTCATTACAGAGATGCACATCACCTAATATGCTTCATTGGTTGCTACAGCTTGGAGTAAGACAACATGCATAAAGAGGATGATGTGCTCAAAATACTCATTTGCCTAATAATTCTGCACTCCCTGTATATGTTGCATTTATTTATATTTTTTATATAATTGCAGACGTTACAGTAGGTTATTGATGGTCATTGATCTGCAGTTACAATCAAGTGAAGTTTATTTATAAACTAATTTCGAGAGGATCACATGCTTATGATTGCTTGCAGCCGACCCCACATTATTCAATTTATGATTCACCAACCAGATGATTCCTAAGCCACTATAAATACCCTAAGTTCCATATCACAGCCGTCTTCGTTTTGAACGGGCCAATAGAGTGTTTGTGTGTTCTTTCGAGATGTTTTTGATGACAAAATATATACATGAACGCAATAAAATTCATTTTAGGATCAATATTATTAGCCCCCTTAAGCAATATTTGTCTACAGAAACCTAGTTAACCTAGTTAAGCCTTTAAATGTCACTTTAAGCTGAATACTAGTACCTGAAGAATATCTAATCTAATATTATTTACTGTCATCATGGCAAAGAGAAAAGAAATCAGTTACTAGAAAGGAGTTATTAAAACTATTATGTTTAGAAATGTGTTGAACAAATCTTCTCTCCACTAAGCAGAACCTGAGGACAAATATACAGGAGGGTTAACATTTCAGGAGGGCTAATAATTCTGGCTTTTACTGTATGTCAGAGGAACTGTAGGATTGCTGTTGATGAGGAGCTGGGATGCTGTTTTATAGTGTGTGTGTGTTTGGAGGGTGTGTGTTGCAGTGCTTGCGCAGCTCGTGTCGGTGTGTTCAGAGGTGTGTGTGGGTCACTGCGGCCCTCTGGGGCTTTAAGGCCTGATTTCTTCTGCATACGTCAGCAGGTACATCAGAGGAAATAACACTGCGCTCAGTGGAAAACACTAATCGAAACTCACCTCTACACACACACACACACACACACCAACCAAGAGCTTTGAAAACACCAACTGTATTTCTAAAAGTCAAAGGTCAAAACAACTCCAACTTGTAGTTTCACACTACACTAGAGCCAACACACTGATACATACTAGATATACATTCTAGGGGTGTAACGATACACCAAAGGCACGATTCGGTTCGGTTCACGGTTTTGGAGCTACGGTTCGGTTCGGTTTCTGTTTGCTGTGGGGTTAGGGTTGATGTCATCTTAACAGCAATGCTAAGGAACAATAGATTCACTTAATAACAAGAACAACTAAACATTTTCTTTATTAACTTTGCCATCACATTTTAGTACAGTCAGGATACCAGAGTAAACAACAAAAATGAAATAAATACCTCCAATATAGACTAGTCAGAAAAAAGAATTCTCTTTAGTGCAGCCATCTTAAGAAAGTAAACTCAAATTAAATAAATAACTGCAGTGTAGACTATAGTGAAAGATAAACAGGCTTGTCCTCTCTAAGAACATATGAAATATTTCAGTTAATTTCAGTTAAGATGAACACAGTTTCCATAATTATACTTAACTGATAAATGTCAATGGCTCTGCATACAATGACTTTATCTTGCTGGAGTCTATAGCCGCCTCACTCCACCCCAGGACGCGTTAATGTCGCAAAACGCACTAAATCGCACTTCAGCAGCGGTTATTTGAAAGCCCACATAAAGATCTGCACTTGAGCGTGTATATTTGAGGGCGTGCAAGAAGTTTTGCGCACGAACAGAGGAAATCGGCGCGCAAGCAAAGATAATACACTGGAGTTTTGTCTGAAACTAATGTTACGGTTCTAGCTGGTTGTATTTTAGCCTCCCGTTCGCTCTCACTCTCTCTCTATCTCTCACTCTCTCTCTCTCCGTGCCTGTCATTTCTGTATGTCCACCTTCACGACAGCTGATTGGTCAGGAGACCGATCTATCATCACTGGGCGTCGTGGCGCGGGGATATAAAAAGCCCGTCAGGAAAAGCGGAGAAGAGCGCATCTTCCTTTGATCTCGTTTTTCGTGTATTTTGTCAACATGATTATGATTTTTGTTGTTTTTGCTTAACTTTCGTTTGGGCAAAATTATTTAGCATTACTTTTGCCCACTCTGAGATATTTTTGTGATTTTTGTACATTTTTATTTTGATTGATTTGTTTGTTAGTTTTTGGCTCAGCTATTGTTGGCGCTGAAAACTGCAATGTCAATATATTGCCTGCGCGCCTATTCTCTCCGTCCATGCACAAAACTCCTGCGTGCCCCCATATATACTCCGCTCAAGTGCTCCTTAGTGTGTTTATGTAACATGTATGTCTCCAACCTTCATTAGATTTGCTAGAAATTAGGGGTGTGAACCTACACTGGTCTCACGGTTCGGTTCGGTTACGATTATCATGCCATCGATTCGGTTCAATTCGATATCTCGGTGCATCACGGTGCATTGACGATTATTTACATAATTAGATTTTTTTCTTTACAACACAAGAATTTTTTTTTTATTAAAATCCATAAATATGTTTATATTTATATATTACTTGTAATACAATTTTGTCCTTTAATACAAGCAGTCAGATATATGAACTGTACCTTTAATTATACCTGCTCAAAAAAAACACTCTTTGTGAATGAAAACTTCAATACATGCTCAGAAGACAGCACGAGCAATTCATAAAAGTTTCATAACAAATAAACTCATGTAAATATTATCCCGCTTGCTTTTTAAGCGCTGGCAAGTTCTTACATCCCTTGATTGGTCCTTGTCTTCACCAGCTCAACAGAAAGGGCTGCCGCTTGGCTTTAGAAACGAAAGCACTGTTCAAAAATATGCAAATTAATTTTTCGGAAAAATAAGTGTTGTAGTATAACCAGCAGGTCAGCAGCGACGTGTGATCTGAGTTTGATGGCAGTATAATGAGTTATAATGAGCAGTATAGGGAAGTTATTGACAGCTTTTGTAGTATTGGTTTTCGCGTTTTGCTCTTTGTAGACGGTCTCTAAGGATCGGTCTCTTTGCCGCCTGCGCATAGAGATCAATATAATGCGTCCAGCGCGTAGGAAAGCTCATTTTTAGGAAAATAAGGTTGTAGGTGGTTGTATACATTGCGACAGTTGAAAAGAGGTGCTATTTGTGTAGGAACAATGTTTCGGTCATGAGTTATTGATCCGGAAAATACGAATCTGCGAATCTGTTGCTAACTTTACTGAAATGCGGGAGTGTCTATATGCGCATAATATGCGGTTATCAGGTAATCCGTAATAGAATAAATACAATACAATAAACTCACACCACAGGCACGCTTGTGTCTCGATCCACAAACAGCCGAGAGGAGGGAAATTTACCTCACGAACATGCCAGCGGGTCAAATGCCCAAAGTGTGTGTGTGTGTGTGAGAGAGAGAGAGAGAGTTCCTCAGTGTCCATTATTCCTTAGTGTCAGTGAAAGATCGGCTTTTTAAGTAGTAGGAGTGTTTATTTTACTCACCTTCGCCATAGTTTTCTACCGCGACATCGCGCATATGGGATAAATGACGTCAGTGCGTAATAACCGGTTATGATCTATTACTGAACCGATATCGAATTGTCCCCATCTGCATCGCGGTGCACCGAAGAAACGATTAATTTTGACACCCCTACTAGAAATATTTATGAATGTCTCCAATAGACCCGAGCGGCATAAATGCTCCCTGAAGTAAAGTGAAACGGCTATAAACTCTATCAAGATAACCTCATCTATACATTTTAAAGTATTATAAAGCATTATCTATTATCTATAAAGTATAATTATGGTAACTGTGTTCATCTTAACTGACAGCGGTCGTATTTGCCAGCCTCACACGCTGCATGCACCTGTCAGTCAGTTACTGATGCGTGATGCGTAAACACACTAAAATCGCAATTCAGCTGCGTGTTTTTGAAAGCGCACTTGAGCAGAGTATACACGAGGGCACGCAAGAATCCCGTGCACCAACAGAGAATATCGGCGCGCAAGCATCAGTCAGTGGCGGGGTGAATTTTGGTGTGGCGCCCTGCCATGGAAGAATGAATGTAGCGGAAACCATGCAGTAATCGAGTGATCGCGCACTCACAAGACATGACATGCACTTGGAAAATACTAACTTTAGAATATAATATTTAGAACAAAACCTCATTACTAATACAATTTAATCAAATGTGATCAAATAAATATGTGCTTAAATTTGGTTTAATTAGTTAGAGACAAGTGACGTCAACCTCAACAACGGGCAGCAGGGGGCGTGAGAGTATCGCAGTACGCCACAAGAGTTTCGCGATACGTATCGTGGTTGGTGTATCGCGATATTTCGGTTCGGTTCGAAGTATCGTTACACCCCTAATATATTCATTAATTTCCATTAGGCTTAGTCCCATATTTATCGGGGGTTGCCACAGCTGAATGAACCAACAACTATTCCAGAATGTTTTACACAGCGGACGCCCTTCCAGCTGCAATCCAGTACTGTGCAAAACACCCATACACATTCACACACACTCATACACTACAGCCAATTTAGTTCATCAATTCCTCTATAGCGCATGTGTTTGGACTGTGGGGGAAACCGGAGCACCTGGAGGAAACCCACACCAACACAGGGAGAACATGCAAACTCCACACAGAAACACTGACCCAGCCGGGACTCAAACCAGCGACCTTCATTTCACTATGGCGACCCCTGATGAATAAAGGGACTAGGCTGAAAAAAAATGAATGAATAATATATTTGAATCATCTTAATAATATACTTGTTTATATATTCAGGGGGTTATTTGCACTGAAATATATATTTCATACTAGTTTAAACCATTTCTCCCTCTCAATATTGCACGTTTTGATGAAATACCCCCTTGTTTCTGTCAGGTTGAATGTGTTGCAGATGGAGAGATGTGACCGGAGAGTAAAGCGGCTTCTTTTGATTTCAGACATCTGCAGAATCATGAGAAAATGATTGTTTAGCAGAACTGGACTGAAAGCTTTGTGAACAAGTGCTGTGATCCACTACTGAGAACAACGACAAGAAAGAGCAGAGCGGAAGTGCAAATCAATAAGATTTTCCTCAGCTAATTAAGCAGACCTTCATTGACGGTCATAAATCCACTGCAGGAAAACGAAAGAGAGAGGTCTAAAGAGAGATCACTGTCGCTCATACTGTTGATTATGAGTGTTGTTCTCATTTGGCATCAACAGTTGAAGTCTAACTACTGGTTGCACCCACCACTATAACACTCAGAATGATAGAATGAACATAAAACAAGTTCAAATATAACTTGTACAACTTTAATATGTTCAAAATGAACCATTCAAGAAATTATAAGCACAAATTTGTTCAATAACTGTAATACAGTAAATGGAAGAGATCCAATTAAAGAAAAGGATTCAGCTCGTTTAAGCGATTCCTTAGATTCAAGAGTTCAAGTAAATCAATTCAAACGGTTCAGTTCAATCTCCCAGATTCAAATAACAGAGTTCGGCACAGTTAGTTCAACAGCTCGGTTCAATCGAGACTGAATCGATTCACCAAAAAAATATTCCCAGTTCAGTTCTAGTGAAAAATCGAGAATAAATAATAATAAAATAATCCCTTAAGCAGCCTTTCAAGTGAAAAAATTAATAAATAATTGGATTTTTCCTACCGCATTCCTGGTTTAGTTGAACTGATTCACATCTGCATTCGTCTCGTCAGTTGACTCGCCATTTTGGATCATTCTCCATACTGAAACGTTCGGTTTTCCAGCCTAATTAAACAACTTGACCTGTATATACACAGGAATAGTGTTCATAACATATTAAATTCGCTGTTTGTAGCTTAACAAAAAAAAACACCCTGCTCAAACAACCAGCATATGCTGGTAAGGTATGTTTTGATGCTGGTTTTGCTGGTCTTGATGCTGGTCCTGCTGGTCTCAATGCAGGTCAGGATCAGCACTCAGGCCAGCAAGACCAGCACTGAAACCAGCAAGACCAGCATCGAGACCAGCAAAACCAGCACTGAAACCAGCAAGACCAGCATACCAGCATCAAAACATACCTTACCAGCATATGCTGGTTTTTACAGCAGGGCAATTAGCATTCATCAGCGACATTTGCACCGTATCTGACTGTCGCTTCAACGCAATTAAAAAAAGTTACTCATCTCGTTATTACACAATGTAAACATATGAACAAACTACATATGTAATTGATCAACCAATAAACAATCCTTAACTTGCAATACAATGAAACTCATCTCAATCTCAGCGTTAAAGATTTAAACTGGCATTCTCTCACGCAGTTACATCAGTAACTGTTACACATCAAATTGTAATATGTACTCACCAACATCCAAACGACAATACATGTGCATATTGTCATATTTATGCTGCAGTTTGCGCCTTTTAACTCACTGAGAAGAAGGCAACAAGGCTCTTCTCATTAGCATCTAACGTGGTGGTGGGGGTGGGGCTTTCGCTTAACGTGAAATATGATTGGTTGATTCACTAGAACGTCAATCAATTTACGGACACGCCGTTTTTTTTATCTTATAATTTTTCTAACATTACACTAAATTCTGAATTCAATATTAAGTTCATTTCTTTAACATCTATTGAATGATTTAGTTCTTATAAATTGTCAATTTTTACATGGTAACACAAGGTTTTTGTAGCACACTCATCGGCCACTTTATTAGGTACACCTGTCCAACTTCTCGTTAGCGCAAATTTCTATTTTCAGGCTCAGCAAAATTGTTCAATAGAAGATTGGAGAAATGTTGCCTGGTCTGATGAGTCTCTATTTCTGCTGCCACATTCGGATGGTCGGGTCAGAATTTGGCGTCAACAACATGAAAGCATGGATCCATCCTGCCTTGTATCAACGGTTCAGGCTGGTGGTGGTGGTGTAATGGTGTGTGGGGGAGATTTTCTTGCCACACTTTGGGTCCATTAGTACCAATTGAGCATCGCGTAAACGCCACAGCCTACCTGCGTATTGTTGCTGACCATGTCCATCCCTTTATGAGCACAGTGTCTCCATCTTCTGATGGCTACTTCCAGCAGGACAACACACCATGTCATAAAGTGCCAATCCACAGTCACCAGAGCTTAATCCAATAGAGAGTACTAGTAAGGTGTACCTATTAAAGTGGCCGGTGAGTGTACAACACCAGCCCAAACAATACAGTATATCACTTTAAACTATTAAAAATGTTCATAAAAGTCACTTTTTCATACTTTCCAAGGTTAAAAGTTTTTGGAAGAAAGATCAAGGACTCATAATGCAATTCAAAAGCAAAATTAAATAAAAACTTGAATAAAAAAATACAGAAAACTCCTAATTTTCTTATATTTTTTGTGTTTTGATGTGATCTTTGACTGTTGTAGCTGTGAAATAACTCAAAGCGTAGTGATATGGAGCTGTAAAACCTGCCGGAACTACTTTAGCTGTGCATTTATGATACCAAACACTGTTGTATGCTCATCAGCCTATTAGAAACAATCACAGTATACAGTAAATAGCGTAAACTTTGTCATGAATCATTAATTTACAATGGTTATTTTTAATTTATAATGATTATTATGAGTTATTTCTTCACAATTAGTCTATATTTAAATTAATCTGTTTTAAATGAGTGTCTAATGAACAACACAACAGCGCTGTTTATCTCTGTTAAAAGTGTGTACACAACCTGATAATGAGGAGGAAACACACAGGAACATATTTGTATTAAATGATCAGGGCTTTCATATGCAAATATCAGTGTTACCTTTACAGCAAGGATGACTTCGGTGTTCCTTAAAAGACAAAACAAAACACAACCTCTAAATCAAGCTGACACACAGGAGTTTGGACACGTTAAGAAACCCTGTCACATTAAAAAAAAAGAGTCTTTCAACTGACGTGCTGTTTGTTTCGCAAGGCCAAAGATGAGGAAAACACAAAAGAAGAGTTGCAGAAAATAGATGAAAGTCCTGGGTTTTGCAGGCCCAGACACGAGCCGCTGATTGAAGGCAGAAAAACAGGCCTGATTCTGCTCATTACCGCACTTCAAAACCACACGCCGCGTAATTAAACCGCATAAACAGCAGAGCTCGGGTACATGCGGAGGATTGATGCTGGAGCTTTCGGACATCTCCATGGGCTGATGACTGAATTAAAGACTCAAACAGGGCTGAAGTCGCTGGAAAAGATCTTTGTTTTTAGTGATTGAGCTCCTGCCGTGCCATTAACACACAGCTGATGTGACGGTGAAGATAAGCATCCGCTCAGCACTGATTTAGCTCTGGGTCAAGACTGTGTATTATTTATTTCAAGATTCAAAATTGAGTTCAAATGCAAAGGCTTGTAAGTGCTGTCTGAAATATACTTATAAATATGAGCATTTTTTCCAGGCTTCTATGGCAATGAATACGTTCTTTTCATCATTGCCTTTAAAGTGAAACGACTGAACATAAACAGCATGCTGAGAAAATATTAATTTTTAGAAGAAATTTTACACTCACTAGCCTCTTATTAGGTACACGTTACCAGGTTGGACCCGCTTTTGCCTTCAGAACTGCCTTAATCCATGGTGGCAGAGATTCAACAAGCTACTGGAAATATTCCTCAGAGATTTTGCTCCATATTGACATGATAGCATCACACAGTTGCTGCAGATTTGTCGGCTGCACATCCATCATGCCAATCTTTCCACCACATCCCAAAGGTGCCCTATTGGATTGAGCTCTGGTGACTGTGGAGGCCATTTGAGTACAGTGAACTCATTGCCATGTTCAAGAATAACATGACATGGTGCGTTGTCCTGCTGGAAGTAGCCATCAGAAGATGGAGACACTGTGGTCATAAAGGGATGGACATGGTCAGCAACAATACTCAGGTAGGCTGTGGCGTTGACATGATGCTCAGTTGGTACTAATGAACCCAAATTCTGACCCGACCATCCGAATATGGCAGCAGAAATGGAGACTCATCAGACCAGGCAACGTTTCTCCAATCTTCTACTGTCCAGTTTTGGTGAGCCTGTGTGAATTGTAGCCT
Organism: Danio kyathit; assembly: GCA_903798195.1. Taxonomy (NCBI): domain Eukaryota; kingdom Metazoa; phylum Chordata; class Actinopteri; order Cypriniformes; family Danionidae; genus Danio; species Danio kyathit. The sequence continues at coordinate 1,990,539 of LR812537.1, forward strand.
CAGTTTCCTGTTCTTAGCTGACAGGAGTGGCACCCGGTGTGGTCTTCTGCTGCTGTAGCCCATCCGCATCAAGTACACTTTTTGCCATTGAGATGACCAATGAAAAGTGTCCCAGTTTACCTTAAATCAACCTATATATTATTATGATTATAATGTATTTTTAATGTATTTTATGTATTTATTTTTTAAATGATACTAAACATATATATATATATAATACAAATAAAATACATATATTGATTTTTAATAACAAATATAATGTTTTTTTATTACAGTTTCTTCTTAAATCACGAGCATTAAATAATTTATAGTAATAATTAATTTGAATAATCAATAAAAAAACTTGCTGACTAAATAAATCATATATATATATATATATTCATTCATTCATTTTCTTTTCGTTTTAGTCCCTTTATTAATCTGGGGTTGCCACAGCGGAATGAACCGCCAACTTATGCAGCATATGTTTTTTACGCTGCGGATGCCCTTCCAGCTGCAACCCATCACTGGAAACATCCATACACACTCATTCACACTCATACACTACGGTCAATTTTAGCATACCCAATTCACCTGTACCACATGTGTTTGGACTGTGGGGAAAACCGGAGCACCCGGAGGAAACCCACGCCAACATGGGGAGAACATGCAAACTCCACACAGAAATGCCAACTGACCCAGCCAAGGCTCAAACCAGCGACCTTCTTGCTGTGTACCCACTGCACCATCGCGTCGCCATATATATATTTTTTTTTTTATTTATTTAGTCAGCAAGTTTTTTAATTGATTAATATTTAATGCTTGTGATACAAGAAACTGTAATAAAAAATATATTTGTTATTAAAAAAAGTTATATATATATATATATATATATATATATAGATGATTTTATAGTTCTGTTTAAGAATAAATAGTAAACTTACTGCTAAAAATCTTTTTCGGTTTTTCAAAGATTTGATGCTGACAACGTTGGCTAAATTCAGTGATTATTTTTTCCTCTAAAATCCCTCAGACCAGTGCCTTGTTAATGTGAGCTGGTAGACGGAAGCCTGGCAATCAGATTAGAGTTTGCCAAATCTAGACAGAGCTTTCCCGTATAATAAGCAATCAGACTGGATGAAATACGCCCTCGTGAGATCCTTCCACAACAGTATCCATGCTGCAAAAAAGTTAAAATAAAGCAGCCTAAAATGGTTTGCTGGTCTCACCGGCTGGTCTGAACAGCCAAAACCAGTCTAAAACCAGCTAACCAGCCCACCCTGACCATATTAGTGTCAAAACAATCCCCATTTGTTCTTGTTTAAATAGATTTTTATTGCGAATGCTCTTTTCCCAGCAAACTTTCTCAAAATGTTAACTAACTTCAGAAGCGTTTTTAAAACTTTTAAAGAACCGAAGCTTTTAAACATTGAGAGAATGCTCAAAAATTATATTTAATTAAAACAAAATCATAGAAATAAATGTTAATGTAATTAGGATGGCACGGTGGCCTCACTGGAAGAAGGTCGCTGGTTTGAGTCCCGGCTGGGTCAGTTGGTGTTTCTGTGTAGAGTTTGCATGTTCTCCCCGTGTTGGCGTGGGTTTCCTCTGGGTGCTCCGGTTTCCCCCACAGTCCAAACACATGCACTATAGGGGAATTAATTAACTAAATTGGCCCTAGTGTGTGAGTGTGTGAGAGTGTATGGGTGTTTCCCAGTACTGGGTTGCAGCTGGAAGGGCATCCGCTGCGTAAAACATATGCTGGAATAGTTCATTCCGCTGTGGCGACCCCTGATGAATAAGGGACTAAGCCGAAGGAAAATGAATGAATGTTTTTTTTTCCAGTTCTCAGCGACTCTCTAAATTGAAGGCCGTATTCACAGACAGCTCAACATGTCTTTCTGTCTATGAGATTGAACCCTGGACGAGTGTTTTAATCTCATCTGAAGGCTGATAGCTTTAATATTTTGATCTAGCTCTAACTGGGGAGTGGAAATGCGAGAGCGCACACACATTTAGATGAGATTATGTCGGGCACAGTTTGAGTGTGTGTGCGTTATTCACACTTAAAGTCCACATGAAATCAAAACTAACATACTGATTTAGTTAGCTCACATTGCTAGTTTTGTGGTGAACAATTCATCTGTGCATGTCATTAAGACAAAATATTGAATTAATCTGAAATTGAAATCTGAAAATGCACTTCCTGTGTGTTTTCAGGTAAATTCTCAGATTCGGTCTGTCTGAGGAATTGGGTGTGGCTGACATGCTTAACCACGTCTCCTCCAGCTGTCAGTTTTGACAACAAACAGAAATGGAGTGCAAGAAGAGTCTGTTAGGTTGTAATAACTCTCCCCAAAACTTTTCACAATCTTTCTGAATGAAATGCCTACTTTACATCCAATCAGCTAGTAGAAATAAACAAGCCACGCCCACTGTTTTCTCATTTAATATTTGGTTTCTCTAGGAACTGCTTCACAATACGAAGAAAAAAAAAACTGTCGCAACCTCTGGTTCATGCCCACTTTAAAGGTCTTGTGAAATTAAATTAGTTTTTACAGACATTAGCATCAGTATTGTTAGTTTTAAGGATATCTAAAATCTAGCGTGCTCCAAAAAATTGCATTTACAAGATAAAAACCTGATAGAAACATCTAAATCTTGCATTTCACACTTTCGCCTAAAAGGATCAACTTTTTTTATTTACGTCACCTCATACTTCAGTGTTTTTATTTTAATTTTTTATTATTTTTTAGGGGTTTTCACCTTTATTGATAGGACAGTGGAGATGTAGAGACAGGAAAGTGTGGGGAGCAGAGATAGGGGGACAGCAAAGGACCTTGAGCTGGGAATCGAACTCGGGTCGCCGCGAGCACCTCGGTGCTATGTGTCGACGCACTAACCACTACGCCAGGGCTATTCAATTGGCGGCCCGCGGGCCGAACCTGGCCCCCGAGGCAATTTGTTCTGGCCCTCCAAATAGTGTGACCAAGACATCAAGAATAAATTTAGTTCAGTCAAAAAATAGTTTTCGGCCGCTATAGTTATGAAGTGACGTGCGCCTGTTCAATACAGCACAAGCTGCGCAGAGCGTGAGTCACCTGACAATGGCGAGGGGTGAGAGCAGCCGAATACATTTGAATATGTTTGTAGAAAAGGTCTTTTGTACAATGCACTGATATCGTTATTAGGGATGCAACGATTAACCGATTTCACTATTAACTGCGCTTTAATTCGTCACGGTTAATTAATCGTAAAGGCTTCTCTAAGCCGCATTTCTGCATTTCTGTTCTGCCGCACGAAACGAAACTGCTGAACAAAGTTACGCCAAGTTGCCAACTGTGCGCTAGTTTAAAGTTCCGAGCTTGGCCACCGAAGCTAATACGCACGCACACTGTAATAACTATAGCCGCGGGCCGTTCCCATATCACGTCTTTCCCGCGCGCAAGTTTGTTATGTTGTAAGAATATATGCCAATATGCGGGCGCAAGCGGAGCAACGCGCTCGTGGCTGTCTGGGCGCACGCAGTAGAAAACATCTCATGCTGTAGCGGTGAGAGTTGTGCTTAGCTTTCAGTGCAATGTAAACAAAAGACATGTTAGACGAACTATTATTAAAATGATTATGTATGTATGAACGCAGATGAGAACAACAGTTAATCTAAATATTGGCGCCGACCTTCATAACAATTATTATTATTATTATTTTCTCCCATTCCTCTCTATAAACACACACATAATTAAATTGTGTAGCCCTATAGGCACAGAAAAACCTACAGCATAAAAACTATTACTAATGAAAATGCCTTTTAAAGGTTTTTTTTAATATTAGTTAGGGATGTCCAGATCTAAATCTAGCTAATATAAAGCTTAAATTTACATTAGACGTGATAACAGTGAAACCCTGATTATTCTTCACACTATATAATCGTACAACCAAAATCTATAATTGTTGCATCCATAATTGTTATGCAGTTCAAAACAGAACATATGAACGTATCTGAATGTAGAAGAAGCCTACTTCAGCAATACACTGATTTTGTTGTGCTGTATAACACAACATTTGAATGTTTGTTAAAAAAGTTTATTGTACAATGCAGTGATATTATGTAGTTTCAAAATACAATATATTAACATTTTAATGTAGACAAATACAACGTGGGTGTCTAAAGGAGCAAAAATACAACATATGAGCTCTTATATGCAGTTGTGTCATCATTTATATTGCAAGTCATGTCTCTCCGGCCCTTCCTTTGGGATGCTTTTCATGAACTGGCCCCCAAGACAGACTAATTGAATAGCCCTGCACTACGCTATTGGCGCCAACCCAACGCTATCTCACGGCCAATTAGTAACTTTTTGATTAGTGGCTAATTCGTATTAATTCATACGATCTAATTCGTACAAATTAGTACGATTTGCCCATCACCCAATGACGGTTGGGGTTAGGGGTGGGGTTGGGTGCCACGCCTCCTTTTTAAAATCGTACTTTTTCGTACGACTGAACTCGAACGAATTCGTACGAATTAGCCACTAAACTGACAAAACGTAAAATACTTACGTTTCATCGTGAGATCAGGCTGGCCAATCTCATACTTCAGTTGAATCGTCTTTTTGACCAATCAAATGCTAGTGTCTGACATGCCCCGCCGCGTCTTCTCACTTGCTTTTTACTTGATGCCACTCTCAACTGGCAGAGCTGTAATAAAAACGAACACTATTGGCATACCCAGCTTTATTATTGACACAAATCCCTATTTATATTTCTGGAGACCGCCAAATACGTCCCAGGAGGTACGTTTTTGTTGTCACAAATCCACCAGAGGGCGCTGTGTTTGCTTTTTCAGATCTCAAATTTCTCTCGCAAGTGCCATTCGCATCTGCTGTTCTTGCGTAAATCTACCAGAGGCCGCTGTCGTCCTACTGACTGACTGACCGACCGACCAACCCACCCTCCTCCCTAAACCCAACCGACAGTGCTTTGAAAAGCAATTCAGAAAAAGAAAAGTCCTCGTGGCTGCCTGATTTTTTCAGATTTCACCACGTTCTCACCCTGTTATTTACTTGTTTATCTTATTTTTTGACTTCTGTTTTTTGTTTTACCTGCTTTCAGGAACCGTTCTTCGCCGGACTCGAACCCCGTCATCATGGTCAACTCCTCTCTGCATCTCAAGTCGTACTCTGCGAGCCACTAGACAAACTGGTAACACTGGAAAAGCATAGCGTTCAGCTATAAAGCACGAAAAGGAACGGCGTCATACCGCCCCCTAGCATTCATTTTAAAGACGAAATGTATCCATATGTTCCTCTGGCTACATAATTCATGATCTCCAGAAATGTATATAGGGCTACGTTTTCAGAATGAGCCTATGTTCCTATTGGCTGTTTTTTTAAAAAGGGGGAGGAGCTACAATTTGTCCCTTCCTCTCTTAATTTCAGATTACGTCAAATAAACAACATGCACATTCTAAAGCACTTTAATAATTCAATGTTTTCAGCACAAATGAGGCTTGATCATGTGAAAGCGCCGCACGTCCCCTGACGAGAAACAAAAGATTTACAAGAGTCGCAGCTGCTGAATATTTCAGCATAAAATGAAGCGATTGACACAAAACCAGGGCTTCCCTCTGAACTGGCGGCCGATGCGAAACAAAATGATGAAAGTTTAAAGAATCGGCATCAATATCCGAGTTGATCTCCATTCCTCTGGAGGAAGGCTGGCTTTGAAGAGGCGCGCTTGTCAATAGGCAACAGTCTTTATTTATGGCCGCTCTTCAGAAGGCCTGTCAGATGGGATATTTCGCTGCAGAATGACACTTAATCTTTCAGCTTCTGTCATTATTCTCGCGGGTCGCGGCCCTGAAATGCGCTTGTTTGCGGTCTCCAGCACCTGCATCGCTAAACTCAAACTCAGCATTAAATCTCACATGGAAAACCCAGGCGATATGAGTGTGCCCGAGGCCAAAGAGCTGCTAAAGATACTTGGATTTCTCTGCAGTTCTGAATGTTTCCCTGGACTCTGTATTGGATGGTTTGACAGCTGAAGGAACTTGCATTTTGTTAAGGGTGAAAAATAAGCTAAAGCAAGTTCACTTATGTGTTTATTTATTGCTATATATTATATATCGATCTGTCTGTCGGGGCGACACAGGGGCTCAGTGGTTAGCACTGTGGCCTCACAGCAAGAAGGTTGCTGGTTTGAGCCCCGGCTGGGTCAGTTGGCGTTTCTGTGTGGACTTTGCATGTTCTCCCCGTGTTGGCGTGGGTTTCCTCCGGGTCCAAACACATGCTCTATAGGGGAATTGAAGATTTAAATTAGCTGTAGTGTATGAGTGTGTGTGTGTGTGTGAATGAGTGTGTATGGGTGTTTCCTAGTACCTGGTTGCAGCTGGAAGGGCATCCGCTGTGTAAAACATATGCTGGAATAGTTGGCGATTCATTCCGCTGTGGTGACCTCTGATAAATAAAGGGATTAAGCTGAAGGAAAACAAATGAATGAATGAAGTACTTTAAGACAACAGGTTTTCATGCAATTGTCTAGTAAAGTCAAGCATTTGTGTTAAGGGTGTTTGCACACTCTTAGTCAATCCTTTTTGCAGCCTCCATCAGTCCAGATGACAGCTCTAAATCTCCTCCTATAATGCCAGATAAGGTTGGAGGAATCCTGGAAACAGATTAAGGAGCTTTTTCCCCCTCTCCAGATCCTTCAGCTTCTCTGGTCCATGTTGGTGCTCTTTACTCTTCAGTTCATCCACTCATTTTCTACATGATTCAGCTCAGGGATCTGGAAACGCCTGCACTTTTATCCTACTTTCGGGGAACCACTTCTGTGTTGATATGTTGATTTGTTTTGGATCATATTTATTTTGGAAGATCTAACTATTGGCCATTATTAGACTTCTAAAGGCTGATTTATACTTCTGTGCCAAGCGCATGTGTATGGTCCGGCACAGCCTTTGCACGGTCGCATAGCCCTCGCTGTGGCTGACGCCGACACCATTCAAAAACTGTAACTACACATCGCAATGACACAGCGCAAGCTCTTTAATTGGTATATTTAATTGGAGCTAGGAGCTCGAGATGAACAGTTTGTTTTGTGTTTACCTTTATGATTAAAGTTGTTGCACGTCCGCAACAAATGAGTGAGTTTTAGCTACTTGTAGCTTTCAGAAAAAACAAAACACCCGTGAAGAAACTCCACACAGAGGAACATAACCAAACCTTTTGCCAGCTAGTGTTTCGTAAGTGTTATTGCAGAGCAACACAAACAGCATGCAGAAGTATAAATGCATGACTAGAAGGCAGGCGCTGTGGGTCACGCCAATCACTTGATGCAGAAGTATAAATCAGCCTTAACATATGAAAAATAGGCCTATGAAAGCCCTTACGCTAAGAAATCCCTTAAGGCCTGGTTTATAGTTCTGTGTGGAGTGATCGTCGTGACCTACGGTGCCTGCCTTGCGGATAGTCTTGCATTTTACTTCTGCGTGCTGTTTGTGTTGCTCTGCAATAACACTTCCTAAACCCTAGCTGGCGGTAGGTTTTTATGTGTCGAGTTTCTTCGGGGGTGTTTTGTTTTTTCTGAACGCTACCTTAATGTACAAGTAGCTAAAACTCACTCATTCATATGCGGGAACCGGTGAACGTGCAACAACTCCTTCACAGGACTCCACACTTGTAAACACTTGTGAGAGAGTCGTGCGACTCTCTGTCCCACCCACACTGGTCACAGCTGCCAAGTCGACCCATCACAGAGCTTGCATGCGCATTGTTGCGACCAAGTGTTCCACAAGCCTGCTTTTGAGTGAAGGTCTCGGCCGTTAGATCGCCCCCTGGGCGCTGGCTGCAGTACAAGTCATAAAGCCCGCCTCCTCCGTGTTAATGAAGGAGACATGAGACCACATAAATAATTAATTACACTTGCAATAAAATATTCCGAAAGATGCTTCTGGTCAGTTAAGGCACTGGTTATCAGCGGATATAGGTGCAGATCTTCATTTCTGTAATGTTTTGAGCAGTAATTTAATGCTGGGCGTGTCATCGTGATTGACAGCTGTGATTGACAGTTTCTCAAAGCAGACGTCGGAGCTTCGGCAGGAGACTGAAGTGTTATTATTCCATTTCTATGTTATTTTACCATGATAAAATGAGTTGCAGTAAGGTATAGTTTCTGACATACAGGATCTGGTGGAACACTGTTTATTCGGTAAGGTCAGGGCTTTATCAGTTTGCTGATACACACCTAACCACCCAAATAGCAAAATTCACTCGGGCCAGTTCCGGCTAGACTCTCGCCTGCCGGAGACTTACCCCTCGGCCCATCTCCATCTGCTGTACCTACTCGGTATGCCTATATCACTGCTCGATTCGAGCCGGAATCGGCTGGCGAGTAATGTGTGCTTCGGCCCGTAGCTGTCGCGATTAAATCTTCATTATATAAAACCTCACCTTTGTTAACGTTATTACAACCATTTGTGTTGATAAAACAGCAAACGCAGGCTACTATGTAAACGCAAAGTGTACATTAGCGAGCCTTTGTTATAGTGCAGACACCAGCGGTTCAGTGAGCAGTTCGGGGGGTGTGGCTGATTTGATGTACAGGCGTTTGGTTGGAAGTCTGATTCCGCAGCTCCTCCTCTGGCTCCATCAGGCAGTCCTTCTGCGCATGCCCAGGCTCCAATTTCAGCAGTCTTTTGCGACAGTTTGTGCCCGTCACGAGGCGTTTTTTCCTTCACAGCGTTTAATGGGAAATGGCGCTGTCGCGTCGTCCATATTTTATACAGTCATTGGTTGCGACATGTAGTTACATTTCTGAATGGTGCGCTTAAGCGTCAACGTCAGCCACGATGAGGGCTATGCGACCGTGCAAAGGCTGCGCCGTGTGCTTGACGGAGAAGTATAAACCGGCTTTTAGTTGTAAAGTTAAGGGAACCCTTAGTAAATCTTGGGTTGCAAGAATAAAAATAAGTAATTTTCTATTTATTAAGTATGCACCCTTAATTAGCTGTGTTGTTCCCTTAATGCTGTGTTCACACCAGTAGACGCGGAATCGCGTCATGGGCAGGGCTTCTGTCTGCCTGGTGACTGTAGCTTCATTGCTAAATGGCTAACATGGATTTTATTGAGAGAATAACTGTGTTTATGTGCTTTATGAAGGCTGAAAAACAGTATAGATTCGTTCAGCACTGTGTCTGAGTCCACTAGATCCATTCAGAGGTGCACCAGCTCTGTGAGCTCATAAACTCCTCCAGAAATTTAACCTGGATGATGGAGGCTTTCAGCGGTGCTTCAGACTGAGCCGAGTCCAGTTTGATGACCTGTTGTTGGTGTCGGCAAAAAGATATCCCCTCATGACACCAATAACAGGCGCTACGTCATAATCACGCCCCTACAAGAGCAAGCTCCTGATTGGTTAACGCGGCGCGAATGTCCGCTGAAGTTCAGATTTTCCAACTCGAACAATTCTCGCATTAACTGCAGCAATCGCGCAAAACACTGAACTCGCACCACTTCATTCACACGAATTGCGTCATTCGTGCCGCCTCATTCACTGGTATCACGCCGCAGGATGTCTATTCGTGACTTTGCATTGACTTAACATGTAAATTACTTGCGCTTGATGCTTCATCCGCGTCTGGTGTGAAGACGCAGCATAATAAGAGTTAAGCTACGACGTCTTTTGCAATGATTTAACCTAAATAAAATTGAAGGGACCAAAACAGTTCCCTTACGTTAACTTAAACTTACAATATATACAGTACAATTCTATATAATAAAGCAATTATTCAATTATTCCTAAACGAATTCAATGCTTTTTACTTTACTTTTATTGTGGCCATTACTATTGATCTGTTCCGATGTTTGTTTCTGTGCGTCACTAACTGGGTTGCATCCTCTTCAGAATTAATTTGTTTATTATTCTTCATATTCCCGAATGCATTCTATTCCAGTGCAACTTATTCATTCATTTTCCCTCGGCTTAGGGTTGCCACAGCGGAATGAACCGCCAACTATTCCAGCATATGTTTTACACAACGGATGCCCTTCCAGCTGCAACCCAGTACTGGGAAACACCATACATACTCATTCAGACACACTCATACACTACGGCCAATTTAGTTCATCAATTCCCCTATAGTGCATGTGTTTGGACTGTGGGGGAAACCGGAGCACCCGGAGGAAACCCACACCAACACAGGGAGAACATGCAAACTCCACACTGAAACGCCAACTGACCCAGCTGGGACTTGAACCGGCAACCTTGTGCTAGCCACTGTACCACTCCTATACTAACATCTATACATTTTTAGTTTAATTCCGCCATCTCTTCCCCCCAAAAAACTCAACTAAAAAGCCCGCTGAGCTGAAATATGTGCTCAATGGTTGAGAAGGAACCACAACATGACTCCTCAAACCCGTCCAGCCGCTGTTAACCTCAGTTTCGCCTCTAGATCTGGACAGCAGCCAAAGCCTGATTATTTCCGCTGGAATATCCTCGCAAAGGACATCAACAATTGCCTGATGGTGCCAGATTAATTTCAGCATCAGCCGCATTCATTTAGCGGGCTGATTGTTAAATTGATTTAATTATCGAATCCCTCTTAGTGACATTGATCTACTCCGGCTAATAGGAGTCACCTATGCATGTAATTGGCTTTGATGCGTATCAAACCGAGTGCGTGCGCAAACAGATTTAGTTATCAGTGTAAAGGGCAGGATGAAGCAGACGCATCGAGTTTTCCAACGTGAACACAAATGTGGCCTTTTGCGTGATGGATTGTGGCACGGCGCGGCATTAATCTCCTCACATTTTGACTGCTTTGGCTTTTGCTTTGTGCATATTGATACAGTCTGCCTGGAGGACGAGACCAGGCTGTGTTTGTGTAGGGGTCACTCATCTTTATCAATAATATCCCCTGATTATTTAGTCCTGCTGGCTGAAGATCGGCCTAATTAAAGGTTTAGCACATCTGATACTTGTTTTTCTTCCGTAATGTGATGTTAAACATTCATTCATTCATTTTCTTTTCTTCTTAGGCCCATTATTTATCAGAGGTCACCACAGCAGAATGAACCGACAACTATTCCAGCGTATGTTTTAGCAGCGGATGCCCTTCCAGCTGCAACCCAGTACTGGGAAACACCCATACACACTCATTCACACACACACACACTCATACACTACGGCCAATTTAGTCAATCAATTCCCCTATAGCGCATGTGTTTGGACTGTGGGGGAAACCGGAGCACCCAGAGGAAACCCACGCCAACATGAGGAGAACATGCAAACTCCACACAGAAATGCCAGCTGACCTAGCTGGGGCTCAAACCAGCAACCTTCTTGCTGTGAGGCCACAGTGCTAACCACTGAGTCACCGTGTCGCCTTGTTTTATGTTTAATCCACTTCATTCATTTATTTTCGGCTTAGTCCCTTTATTAATCAGGGGTCGCCACAGCGGAATGAACCGCCTACTTATCCAGCATATGTTTTACGCAGCGGATGCCCTTCCAGCCTCAACCCCTCACTGGGAAACATCCAAACACACTCATTCAAACCCACGCCAACATGGGGAGAACATGCAAACTCCACACAGAAATGCCAGCTGACCCAGCCGAGGCTCAAACCAGCAACCTTCTTGCTGTGAGGCCACAGTGCTAACCACTGAGCCACCGTGTCGCCTTGTTTTATGTTTAATCCACTTCATTCGTTTATTTTCGGCTTAGTCCCTTTATTAATCAGGGGTCGCCACAGCGGAATGAACCGCCTACTTATCCAGCATATGTTTTACGCAGCGGATGCCCTTCCAGCCTCAACCCCTCACTGGGAAACATCCAAACACACTCATTCAAACCCACGCCAACATGGGGAGAACATGCAAACTCCACACAGAAATGCCAGCTGACCCAGCCGAGGCTCAAACCAGCAACCTTCTTGCTGTGAGGCCACAGTGCTAACCACTGAGCCACCGTGTCGCCTTGTTTTATGTTTAATCCACTTCATTCGTTTATTTTCGGCTTAGTCCCTTTATTAATCAGGGGTCGCCACAGCGGAATGAACCGCCTACTTATCCAGCATATGTTTTACGCAGCGGATGCCCTTCCAGCCTCAACCCCTCACTGGGAAACATCCAAACACACTCATTCAAACCCACGCCAACATGGGGAGAACATGCAAACTCCACACAGAAATGCCAGCTGACCCAGCCGAGGCTCAAACCAGCAACCTTCTTGCTGTGAGGCGATTGTGCTACCCACTGCGCCACCGTGACGCCTCAATCTACTTAAATTAGTACATAAACAACCACTAACTTAATTCCTTCATGTTATCTCAACCCAAATCAATTGTGTGAAACCCAGTTTGTTTTTTTACACATTTAAGTGGATTGAACATAAAACAATTAAGTTGTCCCCCCCCCAAAACCTTAAGAATTGTGTTGTTTCAACTCATTTTAAATAAGCAGTTTAAACAATCATTTGTTTGAGTGTATGAGTGTGTGTCCGTGCAGCAGAAGAGCATCAGTCTGCATGTGTGTGTGTGTATGCAGACCGTGAACAGATGCAGCGCAGCATGACTAAGCCTCCAGTGTCTGTTACAGCACATTTCAACACAAACACAAGTTGTTGAGGATTGAGGTCACATGACCCCGAGCTCGTCCAATCCCAGCGGACCACACACCTGGATCCATCTGGAAACTCGGCGCATTAAAGCGTCCAGTGATGGCCCTCGCTCTCCACTCCTGACGCTCGTTACAGGACACGAGTAATTAGCTCTGAAACTTGAGGATTCAGACGGATGAAAAACACAAGCCTGACCTTAATAAGCAGATGAGGAGGCCGAGCGCATGCAGACAGGAGGAGTTGCGTCAGCGTTTTGTTGATCTGTTTATCCAGCTGTGTGTGGGTGCGCAATCGCCTCTGTTCTCCAACATTTCATTTTTCATTCTCCTTCTTTTTTTCTGGGATGGACCGGGACTGAAGAAACACACACAAGACACGGCCTGCTGTTATGGAGCTCATTTACTGCGAGAGCGGAAAGAATGAGAGCACGTTTTCCTGTTTAAAGCCACACACACACACACACACACACACACACACACACACACACACACACACACACACACACACACACACACACTTCTGACGTTATAAAGAACATATTCGCATTATACTCGTATTTTAATCAAATGTGCAGGGATGCATTAAATTGTGAATTGCATAGTGAGTGGGTTTGACAAACCACCTGTAGAAAACACACACTTTTGTAAGAATGGTATTTTGACCACAGCGGTTCGAACTGTAGTTCTGCCGAGCGACTAAAAAGTTATCAGCATGATGGTAAAAAACTGTACATTTCTAGTCAAACCATTCTTCTGCAATCTTATACCAAAAACGGAAATAAGGGCAGTATTAATAGCTATAAATGTGGGAGAGCGTTGATATTATGTGATTGTATTGTATTACAATATGGAGCAATTAAGTGTTGATGTTAAATCAAAAGTAATTCACAAATACTTGAAAATGAAATGATTTAATGACAATAATTCTCTATGGTTACAACTGAATTAGTTACAAATAACTGTATAAAATGATAAAATATGAAATGATAAAAAGATATGATATTAATTGTACCCAGCTTACTGTAAATTTAAAGTTACCAGAGGGAGAGAGAGAGAAAGAGAGAGCTAGAGAGAAGCGCAAAGAAAGAGAGCAGACCAGGAAAAGCCAGACCAGGAAAAAAACCAGAGCAATGTTTACCAGCTATTTTGTACCTTTCTTGACCATGTGACTAAAGCCCAAATGCTGAGACATTCAAACTGACCAATCAACATGTGACCACATCGTAAAACCCCCAAAGTCCACATACCAGGCCCTGATCTTATCAGTCTCTGCCTTTGGAGTCAGCATGGACCTTTTTTGGTGAAAGACATGTTTTGCCAAATAAACAAATGCATATGATCATTTAGACTCTTACACTTTCATCTCTCTGACACTTTAACTAACATCAATTTTTACACCAAACACTTTCTTAAAGAGTCACAAAACACATCTTTTGAGATGTTGACAGTCATTTCAAGAGTTCACACTTAGCTGATGATTGATTATAAAGCGTGTTTGAGATGCTGCCCCGGGAGAGAGCCCTGATCTCATAACATCCTCGAGCCCGGGGCTCCCTCCCGTTTGCAGGGCGAGAGGGGTGTTTGAGCTCAGGTAGAACTCGAGAACTCCCATGCTGTAGTAGAGAATGAACAGATAGCGATTGCTCTTAAGAGATAACTACTTACTGGAGCATGTCTATGGTGCTGATTTGGATTAGTCAATTAACTTAAAGGGCACCTATTTTACACCTTTTTTAAGCTTTAATATTAATATTATGGTTCTTCTGAGTGTGCCAGTTTAGGTTCAGTTCAAAACACAATTCAGATTGTTTATTATAATGTGTTAACAAGTGCCATTTTGGGGGCGTGTACACAGTTTTAGGGGCGTGTTGCTTCACATGAAAATTAGTTTCGACTTCCCGCCCAACTTAACAAGGGGGCGGAGCCAAGAGCTCCCCCGCTTTGTGTATGGCAACAGACAGGCAGACAGAGAGAAGCAACATGAGTGAGAGGACCAGCATTCAGCCGTACATGTACGACTCGGACACAGACCAAGCAGAGACTACAGAATCATGTGTCTTTGTATAGTTTTACAGCCAACTGTGTGCTAGTTTAAAGCTCCGAGCTTGTGCACCGAGACTAATAACCAAACACACTGAATTAACTTTGACTGAAGGGCAGCACACACCGCATATGACAGTTCATCCAGTTCATCCATGGCAGTTCAGCATGTCGCTGAGCGGCGCTTCTGGTGTACGACCTGCTTGAGGCTATAACTAAAGGGCGTCATACACTGGATGCGCCGCTCAGAGCCGTGACACGGCACACCAGACGCGCACATTCGCATGTTATTTAAAATGAAACTATTCAGATAACGTTCTGTGGCGCGGCAGAAATATGAACAGTGTCCTGAGTCGTGGCTGGGCTGGGAAATGCAAACGGCTGAAGTTTAAGGAAGACGCAATGAAAAGTACACATGTATGCAAACCCACCTAGTTACAAACACTGGCGCGGAGGAGCGCGATAACGTGGTGAATGTTGAGCCCAATGAGCCTTACATCTAAAAATAGAGCAAGGGTGTTTCTTTGGTGACGTCGCTTTGACTCACACGCTGAAAGTGGCAGACGTGAAATAACAAACTGAGGATATGGTAATGCGCGCCTGTCAATCAATATTGGTGGGCGGGGGGACCGCACTCCTACTTCAAGCTGCGGTCGATCTCAAAACCGTTCCAATTGGTCCACCGTTTTTATGTTGTTAAATTGAATAAAAAAGGACTGGGTGTGTTTATATCACCCTAATATGGCGGTCTATACACTATACCTACACATATGTCTGTCCAAACAGCTTGAAAAGTAGATTTTTCACCATAGGTGCCCTTTAAGTTACAAGTTTTTGGGCGGTGGGAGGAAACCGGGGAACCCGGGGGAAACCCACAGGGAGAATGTGTAAACTCCACACAGAAATGTTGACTGGCTTGGGAAGGACTAGAACCAGTGACGTTCTTGCTGTAAGGCAACAGTGCTAACCACTGGGCCACCGTGCCACCCATCTAGGAAAGGAGGAGGAGGATGGGGGTGGGAAGGGGGGATTCTTCAAAACGAAGATGGCTGTGATATGGAACTTAGAGTATTTATAGTGGCTTAGGAATCCTCTGATTGGTGAATCATAAATTGGATAATGCATGACCAGCTGTGTTCAATCATAAACACGTGATCCACTCGAAATTAGTTTATAAATAAACTTCATATAGGTGTCCTACGCTGCTAAAAATTTATTTAGCTAACAAGTGAAAATTGTTTTTTTTTTTTTTGTGTTGTTTTGAGCAAATTTGTTCTTCTAGTTTAAAAATGAATTTTGAAGCTGCGTCACAGCCGTGAGATGATTGTGTAAATTCCAGCATGGAGATTGGAGGTCTGTACCGGTGGGTACAACGTGACGTCTTTTGAGTTTTCATTATTAGTTCATGAGAAAGACTGAGGCCCCGTTTACACTAATACGTTTTTTGTTTTAAAACGCATAAGTTTTGCTACGCTTACGGCATCCGTCCACTAGGGCTGTGTACTGGCAAGGGCCTCACGATATGATACATATCACGATACATGGGCCACGATACAATATATCACGATATATTGCGATACAATAAATATTGTGTTATATTGCAATAGTTTGTATTAGTATGTGTGTCACATTATATTGACAACTTGATAAAGTCGGCAGACAAATTAAAATTCCAATTTATTTTCCATCCATTCCAATTCATCAGAACTGCACAGTGTGCTTGAACAGAGAACTATGCATATTGCAAAGCTTATAAATGGCATTTATTTGTCTAATTCAGTACTCCCTGGTATAGTGTAAAAACCAAAGTGCAGCCACACGTCAGCTCTAAAAGCTGGAGGCACCTTTATATTTTCCGCCATGCTCACTCTTGCTTACTTCTGATACCGTACTACTTGGCGTTTTGTTGATCAAGAGTTAGCAACATCTACAGGAGCGGAGGAGGAGGTCATTTGGTACAACTTGAATCGATACTTGAGGTTGGACTATTGATACACTATCGTAAAAGAAATTATCGCGATAGTTAGATGTATCTATATTTTTGCACAGCCCTACCGTCCACACTACGCCGGAGTTTTCAAACACCAAAAACAGAGCTTTTTGAAAGCGCTAAAGAGGCCGTTTTCATTTTTAAATGCTGCTGCCCTGTGTCAGTGTGGATGGGGGAAGCAGAGACATCTGAAAATGGAGGTGTGGCTGCAGACATTCGCCTCTCTGACTGGCGCTTTTTCTTCAATATTAAGTAGCCTACACACAGTTCAGTCTTCTTGCATCCTTTACTTGTAAGTTTGGACTTCGCAAGTTTGATATGAAAACAAACTCCTGAGGACACGTCGGGTGAATCTTCAAAGGGAACAGTGTACTTTATAACCTCATTCACATCACCCTGGCTACGTTGTTTTACTTTTTTATCAGACATGATATACTGAACTGCCTATTTTTGTTTTGATATTACCTTAACAGACACCAAAAATGTTCAGGCATCGTGTGAAGAATCAGTCTATGTGATTTTTTTTTTTTTCCACAATTTCCAAAATGCTGTTAAACAGATTCAGGAATTTTTCACAATATTTCCTCTAATATTTTTTTCTTCTGGAGAAAGTCTTATTTGTTTTATTTCGGCTAGAATAAAAGCAGTTTTTAATCTTTTTATGGAGTTAACTTGTTAATAAAAGTTCAGCGGCGGAACCACGCCTCACTTTCTCTCCAACCAATCACCTACTACCTTAAACTTATTTAAGGAAGACCATCCCTCTAGCACTGTTCTTCTCTTTCTTTTGAACCCACCCTCCCTCCCCCTATTTCCTCGTATCCCTTTCAGAATCCTATAACCCTCTTCACTCCTACATGTAGGTTGAATCGGGGGGTCCAACCACTCTGCCAAAATACTACAGAGACAGTACCCCCACTCTGAGTCTCCGGGCATAGTAGGACGCCCGATCAACCTACCCACCTATTCACCAGTCATCTTCTTACTCCCCTTCATCCCTCTGTTCTCTTACTATCCCCTTCATCCCTACATCCCTACAGTAACTCTTACTCCCCTTCCCCTTCATCCCGCTGTTCTCTTACTATCCCCTTCATCCCTACATCCCTACAGTAAAGTTTAGCTTAAAGTGTGGCGTAGTCCATGATGGTGAAAAACCATTTAAGGTCAATATTATTAACCCCCTTAAGCAATATTTGTTTTGGATTGTCTCCAGAACAAACCACTGTTATACAATGACTTGCCTAATTACCCTAACTTTACCCTAATTAACCTAGTTAAGCCTTTAAATGTCACTTTAAGCTGTATAGAAGTGTCTTGAAGAATATCTAGTCTAATATTATTTACTGTCATCATGACAAAGAGAAAATAAATCAGTTATTAGAGATGAGTTATTAAAACTATTATGATTGGAAATGGGCAGAGAAAATCTCTCTGTTAAACAGAAACGGGGGGGGGGGGATGTACAGGAGAGCTAATAATTCTGACTTTAACTGTATATATGAATTCAGGAAATATATATATATAATTCTAAAGGTATTTTCCTTTAAGAATAAATTGATTTAAATATGTTTATATATTTGTATTAGAAAGCTTGTATAAATAAGTGTATTATTTTGCGGTGTCATCAGCCAGTTGCAGCGCACACAGTCTTTGTGATGTCCTACAGAACAGAAGGTTCACCAAGAGTAAAGAAAATTCAAGATTTTGACAATCTTTCTGTTGTAAGATGATGCAGTGCTGAATAATTAAGAATAAGACAAGACTTGTGCATTAAACAGTGACGCTGGCTCCTGATTGGCTGTGATTCGGTCAGGTGTGTGTTCTGCTTGTTGTTGTTTTTTCATGTTTCTCTGTTCTCAGTCTGTGGCCTAGATAGAGACGCAGCGTCACCGGCAGCCGCTCATCCTCACACTGGTCTGAGTGTGTGTGTGTGTGTGTGTGTGTGTGTTCACAGCCAGCGGTCGCCTTCGTTCACTCCACATGTGTTAAAAGCAACAGGGCTGCACTTTAACACGTTCTCCTGCTGACAGACAGACAACAAGCAGAGCGATAGAGAGATCACACCAGGAGACAAAACGGCAGACCACAAACCAGGAGAGAGAGAGGCGGGACATTATATACAGTATATATACAGTTGAAGTCAGAATCATCAGCCCACGCTTATTTTTTCCTCTAATTTCTGTTTAAAAGTGAGAAGAATTTTTCCAACACATTTCTAATAGTTTTAATAACTCATTTCTAATAACTGATTTATTTTCTCTTTGCCATGATGACGGCAGGGGTGTCCCGGTGGCGCAGTGGGTAGCACGATCGCCTCACAGCAAGAAAGTCGCTGAGGTTCGAGCCTCGGCTGGGTCAGTTGGCATTTCTGTGTGGAGTTTGCATGTTCTCTCCGTGTTGGTGTTTGACTTCAACTGTAAATATATGAGCAATATCACATGGGGAGCAATGGAATGTGGCTGTATATCAGCTCTGGTGTGAGGCGTGTGTTGGCTCGAGGTCACAGACCGAGTGCCTTAGTGTCCCACTAATGCCGATATACAGCCATATTGCACTGCTATGAGTGTGATATTGTGTTTATACAACAGTCCAATATGGAAAGCGAGTGCATGTTTTTACTAGGGATGCTCCGATCGATCGGCCAGAGATCGGTATCGGCCGATAATCACATTTTAAGACTCGATCGGTACTCGCCAATCTGGCCGATCTCATGAACCGATCACAGGTGTCTGTTTACGAGTTTATATGCAGAGGAACCAGACATGCTAGTTGGAGAGCAAAATATTGGAATGGTCTTGCATGTGTTTAGACCTTTTTACATATATAAGAACTGAGAGTTCTGTGTTTTTGACAATATTGCAAGTTCACTAAAACCTGGCTGAAATACAATTAAAAACGTAAATAAAAATGTTTTAATTGAATATTTCATAATATACTTACTGCAATAAATAAATATATATTTATAGATGTGCATTTTAACATCTTATGCATCAAATATGTACTTTTTCTTGATTGAGACATGTCGAATTCTTCTTCCATCATTTGCAATGTTTTCAAATTGCTTTGTTAGTTGTTTTTCTTACCATTTTTTTGTATCTGTTTTATCTATTATTTTCTGTAAAGTTGCTTCTGACCATGACATGTCCACACTAAATGGTTATAAGAGACATGTTTGAGGAATTATATGCAACATTCTTCATTTATTCTCTGAGGTGTAAGGCAAGATCTCCACTTAATTATCATACTTAGGGGGGAAAATGTGCTTCATGTATTATAAAGCTTGAAGCATCAGAATCGGTACTCAGTATTGGCCGATCACCATCACAAAGAATCGGTACTTGGTATCGGCTGCAAAAATCCTGATCGGAGCATCCCTAGTTTTTACCAAAACTAATATAGGATTTTATTGTAAATGCGTGTGCGTGAAAAACAATATAATTTGCACAAAGAAATGATGGGGTTCTTCTCTAAAGAAGTAGTTACTCCACCCTGTTTTATGGGTGTTTTACGTTATAACTAACGTAGTTCAAGCGATGGATCTGCGACAGAGAAACTAGGTTTTGGGAAACACTCGTCACTACATCGTTCTTTTCCCAAACGATGCATCGCACTATGATAGTTCAGCCGCGAGTTACGTCGTTGTTTGGGAAACGCACCTCAGGTCGGTGTCCTCAGCAGTAAATACATGGAGAACTTTTAAACAAATGTTATTGTAAGGAAAATAATTAAACCATTATAATAAATAACGTTAAAAATGACCTTTTTTTGAGATGTATTGTTGGTGATTGTATGGGTTTTGGCCAGATTGAGTAGCAATACATGAACAAAGTAAAATTAAGACCCGTTTAAAAAGATTTAAGACCAACAACACAATGTTTCAGTAAATTTAAGACTTTTGAAAGCCTAAAATTTGGATTTTGAGATTTAAGCAGAGACTGTAAAATATATGGACGTAGTATCCGTGACGTCACCCATAGGTTTCTGAACACTGCAAAAGAAGCTACAAGTAGGCGCGGCCAACCGTCGCCATTTTGTTCGCGCGTCATCGCACCAAACGCGGGATACCAAATAAGGGCAAAGAGGCGGAGAGTGAGCGGAGCTACAGACACATGCTGGATTCTCAGCATTTTGCTTAGACCTGGGTTAAAACAGACTTATTACTTTGGGAGAAACGCTTAATACTTCATTACCTGCGACTCGTTTCTGTTCTGACCACATGTGCTTGGTTGTACACTATATTAATAAAGTGTTTAGACTTTTTAAAACACTGCTGTAATACATTGAGCCACTAAACATTGTTCTTATGAGGTTTTTCGACAGGAGGAAAACGCGAATTACTATCAAACACTTCAGATATATAGTCTGTGTTAGTAAATGCAAGGCTGTTTATAAAAATCCAGGCATAACACTGTATGACAACGCTTCAGATGACTGTTTTATAGCCTACAGCTAATCAATCTGTCAGATTCTGGAGTGCATTACAGGTCTAAAGAACATTTAAATGATAAATGATCTTAAATAAAACAAATACATTCATAGAGATGGTATATCAGTATATAATTTCACTCACCTGGGAAATGGAGGCAACTTGAACGGTTTGTAAGCACAATTAAATCCACACAGCATGCCATATCATCTGATAATTGCAGGAAATAATTCCAAAAGGCAAATGACTGTGTAAAGAAACATTAACCAAAACAAAAATACGATGTATATGCCGAGTTCAGCGGCTAATTAGCTGGAATCAGCTGAGGGGACGAGACAGCCACCAGCGAGGGCTAGCTGTCACTCAAGTGGCCACGCCCTTAATTATGCAAACTTAATATAAGCTAATAAAAACGAAACGGATGAGTTATAAAAAAATTCACCCCCCTCAGAGTTGTTATGAAGGGTAATCATGGCTATATGCACCAAAGCCATCGTTTGTACCAGGCTGTAAACATGTTTTTATCAGCTGTAAAAATGGCCAATTTACCAATGCAGAAAGAAAGCACTTGGACTTCCTGGAGCCAGCCCCCCAAGGCGAGTCGATGAATTGCAGTTTTAGTTACTTCCGTATTGGCTTCCCGAGGGAGAGCGGGAGGTTGCCGCTTGGATTTAAGACATTTTAAGATCCTGCAGAAACCCTGATATATATATATATATTAGGGATGCAACAATACAGTTAGCTCACGGTTCAATACATACCTCGGTTTTTTAACACGGTTTTCGGTTCGGTTCGGTTCTGATGGCTTGACACATAAGTGTTTTATTGTTATTCTATGCTTAGGCAATAGGAACAGTAAGAGGTTAAGGAGAAAAAAAAAATAAAAATGATTTAATGCAATACTTTATTTTACTTCAAAGCCAAGAAAAGTACACTAGTTCCTACTGTATTGTATAATAAAAAAAAATTAACACTAAAATCCCACAGCTGCTGGTAGCCCATGTACAAACTGGGAAACATAAATTCTTACATTTTAAAAAATAAACATGCATGTGAAGTTAATAAACATAAATTGACCATTTCAAATAAACATTTCGTCACCTTAGAATTATAAGGTTCTATCTAACATTTTTGTCAAAATTGAGTTATTGACATATTCTTATTAAATGAATACTTATTTACATTATGGGATGTTTTTTTATAAGTTGTTTACATTTTTGGACGTTATATTAAAAAACAAATGTTACACACGCACTGTTTGCTATGGAATGCAAAAACTTTGAAGCTCAATATCTCAAAATCATTCAGAATGCAGATAAAACCTTATCATTTCAAGGTGACGATTTCTACTTTAGTAAACATACATAAACTATCTTAATTAAACTTAACACTGCCTTTGTTATTTTTACGTGTCTTTCGGAACCAGTTGGGTATGTTTGCTGGAAGGATTCAGCGAGGGATTGTTGTTTTTTTGCGGACTTTATTACCTTCGCTGCTATTCTGCCTCAGACAGTGATATTGCTGGGTGAAGGCGCCACAGATGTGCAGTCATGTTGGAAGTGTTTCTGTTTGAGTAGGCTATACATGTAACCGAAATGTTCCCAAACCGCGGATTTGAAAGACGCCAGGTGCTTCCTCGTACTGACGTCTCACTCACCGCCGCTCACTATGTTAAAGTGTGGAATGATGGTGGAGCGCCCCCTAACTTTAGAGCATAGTTATTGAATATATACTCGCGGGGAGGAGTTTCCTCATCTCAGCTGGTAGACTTACAGGCACACACAAACAGGAAAGAAATAAAACGCACATAAATTATTTAAACGCAAAACCGAAAAAAACGCAATTCACAAGCGCGTATTGAACCGTGGATGTCGTACCGAACGGTTCAATATTATATTGAGAATTGTGGCATCTCTAATATATATATATATAGTCACATCATGCCATTTTAATATTGTTTCACTGAATTCTGTTTTCAATAGCGCAATTCTGACTACTTTTTTTTTTTTACATCTCACAAATTTGACATGTTCTCAAAATTCTGAATGTCCAATCTCACATCTTTCCCCAAATCCACCATATCACAAACAAAGCAGACCAACATCATTTCAACTCCAATTAAAACCCCATTAACCAAGTCTGTGTGTCTAATTCGACTCCAGATACACCAAAATCTGAAAACAAGTTCAGGAAGCGCCCAGAAATGCTCAGAGAACGCCGGAATCACATTAAAAACCCATTAAAGTTGCCGGGATGAAGACGAACTTGATTATCAGTGTTTTCTGTGGTGGTTTTGGGCCGAGGGCAGAGTCTGCTCATCAACACCCATGGCACAAATAGAGGAAGCCAGCTGTGCAAACTCTCACATCACTTCCTGAAATCCAAGACTCCTGAAGACACACACACACGCTGCTCTTTTTAGAAAGCTTCACAGTCTCAGTGTTTTTAAGAAAGTACAGAGTGAACCTGTGAATAAAACAGTATACGCAGGTCACGTGCAGTTTGGTGAGAACTAAAGGCATGTTTACTGGAGTCTTTATATTATGGGTTGTATGGATGTGTTATGGGATCAATTAAAATGTATTGAGTATTGACGTTTTTTCAGGAATAAATACAAACATTTAAAAGCAGAACTGGCTTCACATCTCACTATTTTGACATTATTTATTGACATTTTTCTTTATTATATGTGAAGTTTATTTATAAACTAATTTCGAGAGGATCACGTGCTTATGATTGCTAGCAGCTGGACCCACATTATCCAAATCAACATGCACCAATCAGATGATCCCTTAACTACTATAAATATCCTGGGTTCCATATCACCGCTATCTTCGCTTTGAAGAATCCCCCCTTCCACCCCTACTCCTTCCCTTTTCTAGATGGGTGACACGGTGGCCCAGCGCTTAGCGCTGTTGCCTCACAGCAAGAGTGTCAATGGTTCTAGGCTGTACCTAACCAGCGGGCATTTTCTGTGCGGAGTTTGCTTGTTCTCCCCGTGCTCACGTAGGTTTTCTCCGGGTCCTCTGGTTTCCTCCCACCGATTAAAAACACGCAACCTAAAATTTGATTGATCAACTTTATAGACTTGCTCCCTATGTAGTACCTATCTCGTTAAAGAGAACTACTATCTGCTCTTCAACACTACGAAGGGGGAGTTCTCGAGATCTACCTGAGCTCGATCTCCCCTCTCGCCTTGCAACTGGAGGGAGCCCCGGGCTCGAGGATCTCATGAGCTCAGGGCTCTCTCCCGGGACAGCATGCCAAACAAGCTTTATAATTAATCATCAGCTAAGTGTGAACTCTTGAAATATATATATTGACATTTTGATGTAATAATTCACTTTTGTTTTCATTTTCTCAGAATTATAAGTTATATCTTGCAGTTTTTACTGTTTTCCTGGAACTCATTTTCTGTGTTTAGATATTGCAATATGTTGATTTTCTTGACATTTTTCCTCCGAATTCTGAGTTGATATTTTTTTCTTGGAATTCATAATTCTCATAATTTTGTGTTTTTTTTATTTCATCACATAATTTTTCTCATTTGTTTGAGATTTCTATTAGAATTCAGAGTTTACGTCTTACTATTTTACAATTTTATTGTAATTAAGAGTTTAAATCTCATCATTTTGATATTTCTTAGAATTCATTGTCATTTTGTTTTTATTTTTAGCACTTTTCTTAGTTTGTGTTTGCATGTTGCAATTTAGATATAATTATACTGTATATGTACAGTGCTCAGCATTATCGAGTTCACCCCATTTTGAAAATGAATATTTTCCTCCATTTCTTAGTGAATATAGGCAATGCATTTTGGTGCATTTAAACCAAACAGAGTTATTAAACAGATATATTTAAAAAAAATTATTTTAGTCACCAAACATAGTTAAAAATTGAAAGATAATACAATTAAATTCAAGCAAATTATTGCACAAATAAATTACAACCTGCAAAAGTTCTATTAAATTTTTCTATTTTTGTGATTCTCTTGATTATATAATTATATTTATATATATTATATAAATTTGGCTGTACTAGTTTTTGGATGGTTATCGTAAGTTATTTTGTTAGATAAGGTCCAGATTTGGCTTCAATGCTGACTAATCTAATGACAAATGAATGACAAGTGAATCACAAATATAATATTGTAGAGCTTCCTATTAAAAATATGAATTTAAAAGAGAGATTTGTGAGGGGTGTTCTTATATATGCTGAGCACTGTATGTGTATATATATATATATATATATAATTAAAATTCTGAGTTTACATATCGCAAATCTGACTTTTCTAATTCAATTCAATTCAATGCATTCAATACATCTTATAATTTGATCTTTTGTACATCTTTCTCAAAATTTGTCAAAATTTTGCATTGCTGCCATTTTTTTCTAATTATATAAACAGTATATATATTTTTTCTTCTAGAAATTCTACATCTTGCAATTTCAACTTTTTTCCCAAAAGTCATTGCATCTCATATTTTTGTCTTTTTATTTACTATCACTATTCTAAGTTTACATCACGCAATTTTGACTTTTTTAGACATTTCTCTCAAAATTCAGACTTTGTATCTTACAACAAAATAACGCTTGTTATAATTCAAAGTTGACGTCTCACAATTTTGACATTATAATTGAAATTTTTCTCAGACTTTTGAATGTGCGTTTCACTTATTTTATGGTTTTTTTTTTTGTGAATAATTCATTTTTGTTAACATTTTCTCAGAATTACAGATCAAAGTTTTCTTGGAATTCAGTTTCTCAGTTTGAGTTTAGATATTGCAATATATTGATTTTCTAGACATTTTTCCTCAGAATTCTGAGTTTGCATATTTTTCTTGGAATTCATAATTTTCATAATTTTGTATTTTTTTATTTCTTCACATAATTTTGACAATTATTTGAGATTTTTATTAGAATTCAGAGTTTACATCTTACAAAGCTGCTTTTATTGTAATTCAGAGTTAAAATCTCATAGATTTGACTTTTTCTTGGAAATCAATGTTATTTGTTTTCATTTTTAGCACTTTTTTGTTTCTGTTTGCATGTTGCATCATATATATATATATATATATATATATATATATTAAAATTCTGAGTCTTAATTTTTCTAATTCAATCCAATAAATTCAATACATCTCATAATTTTGTCACAATTTTGACATTTCTCAGAATTCATCTCACAATTTTGACTTTTTTATAGGAATTAATAATAAATATTTTCTACACCTTGCAGTTCCCACTTTTCTTCTCAAAGGTCAACACATCTCATATTTTTGTCCTTTTCCCCTCCAGATTCTGAGTTTACATCACACAATTTTCACATTTTTAGGCATTTCTCCTAAAATTCTGAGTTTACATCTTGCAATTTAATTCAATCCAATGCAACTTAGAATTTCTCACAATTTTGACAATTCTCTCAGGATTTCTCTCACAGTTTTGTCTTTTTTCTAGGAAGTGATAATATTTTTATTTTGCATTGTGGCCAATTTCTTTTTATCATTTTTATTTTGTCATTATTATAAATTTTTAGGCATTTCTCTCAAAATTCAGACTTTACATCTTGAATCAAAATGACACTTCTCTTCAATTAATTTAAAGTTTATATCTCATAATGTGGACATTTTACTCAGAAATCAGCATCTACAATTTAAAATCTTACAATGTATAAAGTTTTTCACAATTTATACAAGATCCATTGTTTATGAATGATCGCTTTGACAATTATCAAAGTGTTTGATCAAAGAGCAAAACATTTGACAAATATTAATAATTATCAGTCCGTTCTACTTCAAAACTGTATAATTTTAATTAATTTCAAAAAGTGAAGCCATTTTACCTCACGATTTTGTTGATTTAAATCTGCAGTATAAACCCCACCTGAAGCAGACTCTGAACACATAATAACTGCTGTAGTAAAGTGCTGCGTCCACCAGCGAGTCTCTCACCCGTTTTCTCCGCTTAATGAGCTTCACTCAATACTGACGGCGACAGAAAAAAAAGCTTTTAATAATTTGTGCTCTTGCTGCTGTTCTGAATGGCCTAGTCGAGCACTTTCTCTGACATTCTGCTGATGGAAACACATCCAGAACTGCTTATGATTACAAAATACAGCAGCCTTTGCTCCTCCCTCAAACCTCAATATTAACACGGATAAAATCTATACGTAAGAAGAAAAGAGAATAAATGCATGCGCCCTTGTTGCATTCTCTCCGGGTGGTTTGCATTGTTTTCATCTTTATATGTTTTCATCGCATAATATTGACATTTCTCTTTGAATTCAGAGTTTACGCATTACAAATAAGATTTTTCTTGAGTTTAAATCTCATTTTGATTTTGGAATTCAATGTTAGATGTTTTATTTTATTGTTTTGATACTTTTCTCTGTCATTCACAGACACATTTGTTCTGTTGGCTTCATCAAACATGAACCTTCAGCATGCGCTGGGGCGGTTTGCTGCCGAGTGTGACGCGGCTGGTATGAGAATCAGCACCTCCAAGTCCGAAGCCATAGTGCTCCACTGGAAAAAGGTGCTTTGCCATCTCCAGCTTGGAGGAAAGTCCTTACCCCAGGTGGAGGAGTTCAAGCATCTTGGGGTTTTGTTCACGAGTGAGGGAAAGTTGGAACGTGAGATTGACAGGCGGATTGGTGCAGCAGCAGCAGTAATGCGCTCGATGTATCGGTCCGCTGTGGTAAAGAAGGAGCTGAGCCGAAAGGCAAATCTCTTAATTTACTGGTCAATCTACGTTCCTTCTCTCATCTATAGTCATGAGTTTTGTGTCATGACTGAAAGGACAAGATCTCGGAGCGAAGCGAAATGAGTTTCCTTAGTAGGGTGGCAGGGCGCACCCTTATAGGTGAGGAGCTCTGTCACTCGAGAGGAGCTCGGAGTAGAGCCGCCGATCCTCCACATCGAGAGAAGCCAGCTGAGGTGGCTCGGGCATCTGTTTCGGATGCCTCCTGGATGCCTACCTAGGGAGGTGTTCCAGGCTTGTCCCACCGGGAGGAGGCCGCGAGGAAGACCCAGGACACACTGGAGGGACTATGTCTTTCGGTTGGCCTGGGAACGCCTCTGGATCCCCCCGGAGGAGTTGGAGGAAGTGTCTGGGGAGAGGGAAGTCTGGGGTTCTCTCATAAGATTGCTGCCCTCGTGACCCGGCCCCAGAAAATCAGAATGAATGAATGATACTTTTGAGAACATGCAAACTCCACACAGAAACGCCAACTGACCCAGCCAGGACTCAAACCAGTCACCTTCTTGCTGTGAGGCAACAGTACTAACCACTGAACCACTAACGCCCGCATCAACACTTTTCTCAGTTTGCATGTTGCAAAAACATTCTCTCAAAAAGTTGAGTTCGCATCACAAAACTCAGGCTTTTCTTGGAATAAATTTAAAAAAAGGAGAATAAACGCACCCTTGTTTAATGCATTGTTACCGTCTTTACATTTTTTCATCACATCATTTTGACATTTGCTTGACATTTCTCCAAGAATTAAGAATTTACATCTTACAGTATAAATTATGTTGACTTTTTCTTGGAGGTTTACATCTTGAAATTCTGACTTTTCTTGAAATAAATAAGAAAAACTAAATAAACGCACCCATGTTTCATGTTTTGCTATGGTCTTCACATTTTTCATCACATAATTTGGACATTTGTTTGACATTTACAAAAAAATTACATCTTACGAATTATTAAAATTATTAACTTTTTCCTTGGAATTTAATGTTTTGGCACTTTCTCAGTTTAAGTTTGCATGTTGCCATTTAGATTTCTTTCAAAACTCTGAATTCACACCATGCAATTCTGACTTTTCTTGGAATAAATAAGGAAAAATGCGCCCCTGTTTTATTCTCTCTGGGTGTTTTGCATTGTTACCGTCTTTAAATTTTTCACATTTATTTGACATTTCTCTCAGAATTCTGAATTTAAATCTTACAAATGAGATTTTTCTTGATTTTAAATCTCATTATTTTGCTTTTTTTTTAAAGGAATTTGATGTTAGAATCGTTTACTTTTTTAGCACTTTTCCCAGTTTAAATTTGCATGCTGCAATTGTAATTTTGTCAAAAAATTTTCTCAAAATATTGAGTTCAAATTTTGCAAATCAGGCTTTTCTTGCAATAAATAAAAAAGGAAATAAACGCACCCTTGTTTAATGCATTGTTACGGTCTTTACATTTTTTCATCACATAATTTGGACATTTGTTTGACATTTCTCTCAGAATAAAAAAAAATACATTAAAATTATTGACTTTTTTCTTGAAATTTAATGTTTTGGCACTTTCAGTTTAAGTTTGCATGGTGCAATTTAGATTTCTTTTAAAACTCTGAATTCACACCATGCAATTCTGACTTTTCCTGGAATAAATAAGGAAAAAGAGAATAAATGCGCCCGTTTTATTCTCTCTGGGTGTTTTGCATTGTTACCGTCTTTACACTTTTCACATTTATTTGACATTTCTCTCAGAATTCAGAATTTAAATCTTACAAATTAAATTTTTCTTGATTTTAAATCTCATAATTTAGCTTTTTTTTTAAAGAGGAATTCAATGTTAGAATTGTTTACTTTTTTATCACTTTTCCCAGTTTAAATTTGCATGTTGCAATTGTAATTTTGTCAGAAATTTTTCTCAAAATATTGAGTTCAAATTTCTTGGAATAAATAAAAAATAAACGCACCCTTGTTTAATGCATTGTTACTGTCTTTACATTTTTTTATCACATCATTTTGACATTTGCTTGACATTTCTGTAAGAATAAAGAATTTACATTTTATTTTTTTGGAAATTTACATTTTGAAATTCTGACTTTTCTTGAAATAAATAAGAAACAACTAAATTAACGTGTGCATGTTTCATGTTTTGTTACGGTCTTTACATTTTTCATCACATAATTTGGACATTTGTCTGACATTTCTCTCAGAATAAAAAAATTACATTAAAATTATTGACTTTTTTTCTTGGAATTTAATGTTTTGGGACTTTCAGTTTAAGTTTGCATGTTGCCATTTAGATTTCTTTCAGAACTCTGAATTCACACCATGCAATTCTGACTTTTCCTGGAATAAATAAGGAAAAAGAGAATAAATGCGCCCTTGTTTCCCTCTCTCTCTCTGTGTTTTGGTGTATTTGTGACTGCAGTTTGGCACTGATTGAGGAGATGCTTGATTCAGAATAGCTGTGAGATGAACTCTGGAGCCCAGTCCAGTGCGGTCTGTGCCACCGCCAGCGCCGCTGCGCCCAGCGTGGCCGACAGACCCCACACCGCCATCTTGATTAGCTGGTTTGTGCCGGTGGACTGAGGCATCATAGGAAGGGCGATCTGGTGTTCCTGGCGCTTCTGAATCTGCTGTCGGAGGACGGAGTCGGGACGCTGCGTCCGTGTGGACGTCTGGAAGTCTGTAAAGGTGCTGATGGCCATTCTGAAACACACCAGAGACTGAAGTTTAGCATGGTAAAACTATTTAGGATAGCATAGTTTTTCATTATGTTAGATTTAAAGATTTGTAAGACTTTCATACAATCTTTATTATAGTGTCATGAATATGAATGAGATTTTATGCATATTTATTTTAAACGCAAAGATGTTTCCTTTACCTCCTTCTATCTCTTTTATTTATTTATTTATATTTAATGATTATTAATTTTTACTATTATGTTGCTCTTAAAAGCTTTTATTTGGTAAAGGTTTACTTAACCTATTTGGTATTATTGTTTATGATTTGCTTTTGTAGTACATTTGGACAATAATTCAAGGCAGATTGTTTGTAAAACGTGCCTCTGATTATATTTCAGGACTGTTCACATTGTGCATTCATTACGATAACTTTAAACAAACATGTCAAAAAACGTAAAGATGACATTATTTGAGATGTTTTTGTTTACGACTGTAACCAAGGATAGGGTGCAGACAACAGGATGCAAATGCAGGATTTATTAAAGGGGTGGTCAGACAAGCAATGATCAGAACAGGAGCAAACAGATGTATAAGGGCAATCCAGAGTCGTCGTCAATATAACAGGCAGATAATCAAAAGGCTGGCAGCAGGCAGGGATAAACAGGATAACAAGGCGAGAGTAAACACACGGTAAAAACAAAACAAGAAAACGCTTAGAATTGTGACTGACTGAAAACAGATAACAGGTAACAAGACTCGGCCATGAAGTGAGTGTGTGTGCTGCTTATGTACTGTGTGTAATCAGTCTTTGACAAGCCTCCGGTGGCGTGTGTGCAATCAGTCAGGATGAGGAACATGTGTGTGTGATTGGAGTGCATGTATGGAGTTGTAGTTCATTAAGTGGCAGATTTGTAGTCCATAGGTGTTTACCAGCGATCTGCACAGGTTGGATCACTGGTAATCGTAACAACGACAACATGACATAAACCAATACATCATAACCTGCTTCTGTCTTTGTCATGACAACATAATTTGTCATAAATCTGTCATAAACATAATTGTCATAAGGCCATTGTAATTGTGTCATGAACTTTATAACAGCATCATTCATATTTCTCTACATGTGTTATTAAAATGTCATTAAATATTAATTAATGCTGTTACAAAATTATTTGACAGAGCGAATAAAAATTTTTATTGACAAAAGTGAGAATTTTAAAGGCCTCATGAGAAGTAAAACTATTTAGGATCATAGTGTTTCACTATATTAGTTTGGTAAGGCTTTATTTATTTGTAAGACTTTCATAAAACCTTTGTCAGAAACTCGCAGCAAGTGAATGCAAGTTGATTTATTAAACAGGGATAACAGGAAAACAACTGGATCTCACCAGATATCGAGGGTAAGGATAGAGCAATGATGCATCTCTCAAGGAATACGACGACGCTAAACATCGGTGATAGTTTCTCAATGAGACAGATCCAGGGAGATCTCTCATAGAATTCCACAGCGCCAAACAGCGGTAACAGTACTTGGGTGAATTCAAGTAGTGCTGACAATATCCAAAAGCAACAGTCTCTAAGATCAACTCACCACCAGCGGATACAGCGGGACGAGCCCAACAGGAACAAACACAGACGCGAAACAACAACGAACTGACAACAAGAGACGCGAACGCTGAACAGAAATAGGTGCAGTAATGCGCTGCACCCGTGGTGTGCTGATTGACAGCTGAGCACGTGACTGCCCAGCTGACGACATGTAAACACAGACAGCCACGCGGTGAAAGATACCCAAACAAACACACCCACAACCACACACATACATACGCACACACACACACACACACACACACAAGAGGAACAGACAGATCCCCAACCGTGGCAACCTTTCATTAAGAATCATTTGCACAGTTATGTCAATTTAAATGCAAAGATGACATTGTTTGAGATATTTTTGCATTGATAACTTGACAAGCAAATTCATCATGAAGGCTGATTTATACTTCTGCGTCAAGCGCATGCGTATGCTACGGCGCAGCCTACGCATGGACGCATAGCCCCTCGCCGTGGCCGTCGCCGACGTGCACCTCTCAAAAAATTTAACACGTACGCGTAGCGCAAGCTCTGTGATTGGTTGGCTTGGTAGCGCTGACGAGTGTGAGCGGAGGTGAGAGCCGCGCGCCCGATGCAGCGAGTGTTTACAAGTGTGGAGTCCCGTGAAGGAGCTCCGGATGGAGACTGTTGTTTTGTGTTTACCTTATGATCAAAGCTGTTGCACGTCCGCCGGTTCCCACCTCAAAATGAGCATATTTGAGCCACTTATACATTGAGGAAGCGTTCAGAAACAACAAAACACCAGCGAAGAAACACGACACAGAGAAACATAAACACCTACTGCCAGCTAGTGTTTCGGAAGTGTTATTGCAGAGAAACAGAAGTATAAATGCACGGCTACACGCGAGGCTTGTGCTGTGGGTCCCGCCGATCACTTGACACAGAAGTATAAACTAGGCTTTGTCATTTAGAGTCATCTAAAATCATAAAAACCTGCTAATCATTCGCATTAGCCACCTTTATTTATGTCTATGACAGCACATTTTTAAAATACTGCAAATAATATATGAGATAAATGTATAAAAAATGAGATTACAAATTTTTAAATACAACTCAAATACAACAGGTTTAATATTAAAATGTATTATTTTTAAACTACCAAGTGAACAGATGACAATAGCATGGACCAAATAAATAAATAAATAAATAAATAAATAAATAAATAAATAAATAAGTAAGTAAGTAAGTAGGTAAGTAAGTAAGTAAGTAGGTAAGTAAGTAAGTAAGTAAGTAAGTAAGTAGGTAAGTAAGTAAATAAATAAATAAATAAGTAAGTAAGTAAGTAAGTAAGTAAGTAAGTAAGTAAGTAAGTAAGTAAGTAAGTAAGTAAGTAAGTAAGTAAGTAAGTAAGTAAGTAAGTAAGTAAGTAAGTAAGTAAGTAAGTAAGTAAGTAAGTAAGTAAGTAAGTAAGTAGGTAAGTAAATAAATAAATAAATACATAGATAAATAAATAAGTAAGTAAATAAATAAATAAATAAATAAGTAAGTAAGTAAGTAAGTAGGTAAGTAAATAAATAAATACATAGATAAATAAATAAGTAAATAAATAAATAAATAAATAAGTAAGTAAATAAATAAATAAGTAAGTAAGTAAATAAATAAATAAATAAATAAATACATAGATAAATAAATAAGTAAGTAAATAAATAAATAAATAAATAAGTAAGTAAGTAAATAAATAAATAAATACATAGATAAATAAATAAGTAAGTAAATAAATAAATAAGTAAGTAAGTAAGTAAGTAAGTAGGTAAGTAAGTAAGTAAATAAATAAATAAATACATAGATAAATAAATAAATACATAGATAAACAAATAAGTAAGTAAATAAATAAATAAATAAATAAATAAGTAAGTAAATAAATAAATAAATAAGTAAGTAAATAAATAAATACATAGATAAAAAATAAGTAAATAAATAAATAAATAAATAAATAAATAAGTAAGTAAGTAAGTAAGTAAGTAAGTAGGTAAGTAAGTAAGTAAGTAGGTAAGTAAGTAAATAAATAAATAAATACATAGATAAATAAATAAGTAAATAAATAAATAAATAAATAAATAAATAAGTAAGTAAGTAAGTAAGTAGGTAAGTAAGTAAATAAATAAATAAATACATAGATAAATAAATAAGTAAGTAAGTAAGTAAGTAAGTAGGTAAGTAAGTAATTAAATAAATAAATACATAGATAAATAAATAAGTAAATAAATAAATAAATAAATAAGTAAGTAAGTAAGTAGGTAAGTAAGTAAATAAATAAATAAATACATAGATAAATAAATAAATACATAGATAAATAAATAAGTAAATAAATAAATAAATAAATAAATAAGTAAATAAATAAATAAATAAGTAAGTAAATAAATAAATAAATAAATACATAGATAAATAAATAAGTAAATAAATAAATAAATAAGTAAGTAAATAAATAAATAAATAAATACATAGATAAATAAATAAGCAAATAAATAAATAAATAAATAAGTAAATAAATAAATAAATAAATAAATACATAGATAAATAAATAAGCAAATAAATAAATAAATAAATAAGTAAGTAAATAAATAAATAAATAAATAAATAAATAAATACATAGATAAATAAATAAGCAAATAAATAAATAAATAAATAAGTAAGTAAATAAATAAATAAATAAATACATAGATAATAAATAAGTAAATAAATAAATAAATAGATAGATAGATAGATAAATAAATAAATAGATAGATAGATAGATAGATAGATAGATAGATAGATAGATAGATAGATAGATAGATAGATAGATAGATAGATAGATAGATAGATAGATAGATAGATAGATAGATAGATAGATAGATAGATAGATAAATAAATAAATAAATAAATGCAAAATAAAATGAACAAAAAAAAAAAAAACAGCAAGGCTGGACTGTGCACCAGTGAGACTTCACAACAGAAATAGAAACCAAATGAACGACAAAAGAGGACACATTATAGACGCCCGGTTAGTGAACAACAAGCAGCTGAATCATAAGAATGAACTAAAATGAAGTGGACGAGCGCATAACAATGGCCTCTAGTCCCGACCGGATGCTCATTTCCAGAGTTTTCCATGCTGAGGGCTACACTTTCAACACTTTAGAGGAAAAACATCATTAAAAAATCATAAAATATTCAATTCCATTTCATTACGGTCTCCGTGGAAGAATAGTAAACATGAAATGCAAATGCCTTTCACTGGAGATAATAAAAAGTGCCAGAAATGCGTTGAAGATTTAATGAAAAAAGTGGCTGGTGGTAGAAGAAAGACTACGGGCTAGCGCTGACGGGCTCAACGTCTTTAAGTCTTCATGCTTTTTTCCCTGCCTCTGATTCTCAGTTTGCCCAGTTCTCATTAGTATCTGCAGTTAATGCTGAAAATAGCTGACAGGTAACAGCAGAGCAATTAACTTTTAAACTCGGCTTTTACCAGCGCAGACCCGCGAGAGCCCGTCTAAAGCGGCGACAGAGATCCGTCACTCACATCACACTACGCTGTGTTTTTCATTCAAAGGATGTTTTTATATTGGGTTAGGTGGGAAATGATGGCTACTGATTACAACCTGTTTTATTCAATTTGGCTAAAAGCAAAAAACAAACTTCATACTCTGTAAAAAATATCTGTTCATTAACAGTTTCTGTTTATTAACGGAGGTGAATTGCATTATGGGATGTTGATCTCTGCTCTGTCCTGTTTTGATGTTGAAAATTCAACTCTACAGTTTAACAAAGTGACTTTTATTGACATTTTAGTCATTTGAATTAGGGCTGCAGGATATTGGAAAAATTAAACGTTGCGATATTTATTTATTTTGCGATATATATATATATATATATATATATATATATATATATTGGGATATAAACACAATTTCACCAGATGACTTAATATCTCTATTTGGAAAGAATTTATAATGTTACATCGATTGGGATGATTCTGCAGTGGGAGTGCATCTTCATAACATCTAATAAGCAATTTAAAAATATTTGAGCTCCCCTGACACATTTTCATTGTTGTCGTTGCTATTTGCGGTGCATTTCTTTATTTGCATGTGTTGTATTTTCATGCATGTGTTTAGTCAGAGATTTATGAATAAATGTTTACTATTTGCATCTTCAGAAAATCTAATAAGCGCTTTCTAAAAAAAGCGCTGCCACCTCACAGTAAGAAGGTAGCTGATTTGAGCCTCGGCTGGCTTGGTTAGCATCTCTGTGTGGAGTTTGCACGTTCTCCCCGTGTTGGCGTGGGTTTCCTCTGGGTGCTCCGGTTTCCCCCACAGTCCAAACACATGCGCTATAGGGGAATTGGGTAGGCTAAATTGTCCGTAGTGTATGTGCATGAATGAGTGTGTATGTGTGTTTCCCAGTGACAGGTTGCAGCTGGAAGGGCATCGCTGCGTAAAACATATGCTGACTAAGTTGGCGGTTCATTCCACTGTGGCGACCCCTAATTAGTAAAAAGAACTAAGCCGAAAAGAAAATGAATGAATGGATGAATAAACTTTTGACGGTCCCAGACCCGCTTTAGTTGTGGTCGTTGCTATTTGCGGTGCATTTCTTTATTTGCATGTGTTGTATTTTCATGCATGTGTTTAGTCAGAGATTTAGGAATAAATGTTTACTATTTGCATCTCCAGAAAATCTAATAAACAATCTATAAACTTTTTGGGCGGTGGCGCAGTGGGTAGCGCTGTCACCTCACAGTAAGAAGGTAACTGATTTGAGCCTCGGCTGGCTTGGTTAGCATCTCTGTGTGGAGTTTGCATGTTCTCCCCGTGTTGGTGTGGGTTTCCTCTGGGTGCTCCGGTTTCCCCACAGTCCAAACTCGTGCGCTATAGGGGAATTGGGTGAGCTAAATTGTCCGTAGTGTATGTGCGTGAATGAGTGTGTATGGGTGTTTCCCAGGGATGGCTTGCAGCTGGAAGTGCATCCGTTGCGTAAAACATGCTGACTAAGTTGGCGGTTCATTCCGCTGTGGCGACGCCTAATTAGTAAAGGGACTAAGCCGAAAAGAAAATGAATGAATGGATGAATAAACCTTTTGGGGTCCCTGACACGCTTGAGTTGCGGTTGTTGCTATTTGCAGTGCATTTCTGTATTTGCATGTGTTGTGAGTATTTTCATGCATAACAATCTATAAAGACAAGAAAAAGAACTGGTACAGTAACAATGATAAAAATAAAAATAATTCAATAAAATGAATCGTAGTTAAGGTCACAAACGGTACAATTTTGTATACCTGAATGCTTTTAAAGTCAATGTACAATTACAGGCATTAAAAACTAGTGGTGTAACGGATCACAAATCTGCAGTTCGGATCACACTACGGATTTTTAGTCACAGATCGGAGCATTTTTCGGATCAGCAAAAAAGTGAGAGGGCAAATGTCATTTGCTTTACATTCATATAAAAATATAACTGCAATAAAACATTGCTTTTAACAAACAGAACTTAGAATCTGTAATGTTAATAAAAATAAAAATCAAGAAAGAACCAGCTGAAAAAGAAAAGTATTCAAAATGAAATATGATCTTTGCTACTGTTGCTGATAATGCTAAATATAGAAATGCAACATGTACAACAGATCATATTTATCTTCAATTAATGATTCAACAATTCACACATAAAACTTCATGATTTATTATACTGTAGGTGTTTTATTTTTTAAAACATTCAGTGACATAATTGTGATGGTTGTTTGTCGCCATCTGTTGGTTACACAATGTAATTGCTTTCACCAGCATCAAAAATTCACCAGCGTCATGTTTCATTAAACGGTGATCTTTACCATAAACATCAGTGTTTATATCTGAACTATAAAATGGTCTCCCAGCACTTCTGTGTTATTTAATTGTGCGGTGGATGGCAGAGGGGTGTCGCGGACGAAAGTGAAGAGGGTTGGGGAGTCGCGGAAGAAACTGAAAATGAACAGCGGACGGGTGAGGAGGGGGATCGGTAAAATGAGGTGCCGATCAGATTTCAGACGTGCCGGATCCGGAGTGTTCCGGCACAAATTACGCCCTGGGTAGGTCCCACAACTTTTCCCGTCATCATCATATCTTACAGGGAAGCCAAAATGCTTTTATGCACGTGATTTAAATGACGCGTGAGGCGATCTCTCTTCAATGGTTATAATTGTTGGATTAACCGACAAATTCAAAATAAATTATTAATCTACGGGCGTCACGTGCGTTCCGAACCGTAAGTTGTGATCCGTTTCACCTTTATTAAAAACACATGCAAATGATCAATCATAATACAAACTCAAGATTGCATATCCTGCGATGTGACTATTGCGAATGATCATATTGCGATATCGATTCTGAAACTATATATTGTGCAGCCCTAGTTTAAAATACTATATAGTCTGTAAAATAACAGCTAATGTACTGGCAGTTTATTACAATGGTTTTGTAGGCGTAATATACAACACCAACCCAGATGATAAAGCACTTTAAACTATAAAAAATGATGATAAAATTCACTTTTTCAAACTTGCTCTCTGTCATTTTAGCCATTTTCTAATTTCACTTGAAGCACTAAAAATAAATAAACATACTAAAAGCTAAAACAAAAGCTGTAGACATTTTAAAAAGCAATAAAAACGTCAATATTAATCTTTCCATACTAAAATAAACTACATTTAAAATAGAAAAATTACAAATAAAATAGAAATTAAATGCAATGAAAACAAAAACAAAAGGACAACATAAAAATAACTCAATGCAAATCATTAACAAATACAACAAACATCATATTAAAGATATTAAAATAACATGTGTGCAAAGGCCTAAAGTGATCGCAGCATGCATTATTTACTCAAATACTGTTTGCAAAAATATTTCCTAGTTGCATTGCACCAGATTTGGACATCACTGCTGCCAAACACACTTGACTCTTTCTGTGTGTGTGCATGGAAAACAACTGTTTGATTGTTTCCTCGCACAAAGCATCAAAAGACTTGCATATGGTGCTTTTCACAGGCATACGAACTGTGAACTGCTGTTGTATTGCAAGAACTGGGTGAACACTCTTCAAAGATCTGCACACAAAGGCATAGAGAGGTTTTAAGGACACGAGGGCGAGTAAATAATGACAGATTCATCTTATTTTTTTTAGCACGAACCGTCCTTTAAATCTGTACGTGATCGGCTCTGTGGGAAATCTTTTATTTGTACGTCTTTTTCTCCAACTTCTCTCTTCAAGGTGGCACACGCCTGACGTCTCTGATCGCTTTTTTCTCTCATCTCTAAAACAGTTTCTAATTTTACCGTTTCGTCTCTGAGAAGCAGCAGATTGTGTGACCTCTGTCACATCCTTCTTCTGTTGTTTCCCTCGCTCTTTTCCTCTGCTCAATCTGTTCTTGCTGCGGTGAAGAAGATAGAGCAGATGATGGATGTGTTTACACTGGAGGAGCAACTCCACAGTCCACACATCCTCATCTTCATCCGCTTTCTTCATCACACACACACACATTTTAGCGTGTTTAGTGCATGCAAATTAATTGCAATATATTTGTACGATTGCTGGGCAAAGACTAATTGTAATTAATTGCATGCAGAAATAAAAAGTTTGTTTTGACATAATACATATGTGTTTGTGTTATATTTAGTGATGTCAAACGATTAATCGCATTCAAAATAAAAGTTTGTATTTACGTATCATTCATGTATACACTC
The DNA here is from genome assembly GCA_903798195.1 of Danio kyathit. Classification (NCBI taxonomy): domain Eukaryota; kingdom Metazoa; phylum Chordata; class Actinopteri; order Cypriniformes; family Danionidae; genus Danio; species Danio kyathit. Next base: position 2,030,307 of record LR812537.1, read on the forward strand.
ACTGGCCACTTTATTAGGTACACCTTACTAGTATCCAGTTGGACCTCCTTTTGCCTTCAGAAATGCCGTAATCCTTCGTGGCAGAGATTTAACAAAGTACTGGAAGTAATCCTCAGAGATTTTGCTCCATATTGACATGATAGCATCACACAGTTGCTGCAGATTTGTCGGCTGCACATCCATGATGCCAATCTCCCGTTCCACCACATCCCAAAGGTGCTCTATTGGATTGAGCTCTGGTGACTATGGAGGCCATTTGAGTGCAGTGAACTCATTGTCATGTTCAAGAAACCAGTCTGAGATGACAGCGCTTTATGACATGGTGCGTTATCCTGCTGGAAGTAGCCATCAGAAGATGATCCTAAAGGGATGGACATGGTCAGCAACAATACTTAAGCAGGCTGTGGTGTTGACACGATGCTCAATTGGTACTAATGGGCCCAAAAAATATCCCTCACACCATTACACCACCACCACCAGCCTGAACTGTTGATATAGGCAAGATGGATCCATGCTTTCATGTTGTTGATGCCAAATTCTGACGCTACCACATTCAAAGTCACTTAAATCCCCTTTCTTCAGTTGATCATCCTGACCATGTCTACATGCCTAAAGGCATTGAGTTGCTGCCATGTGATTGGCTGATTAGAAATTTGCGTTAACGAGCAGTTGGACAGCTGTACCTAATAAAGTGGCCAGTGAGTGAGTGCGTGTGTGTATGTATATATATACACATACACGCACACATATATTCATATATACATACATACATACATACTTGTATTCAAATTGAAAGTTAATGTATTTAGCAACAATAAAATTATTCACAATATAATTTCACAGTAATACTGCTGTAAGTGTATTTGTAATAAACTAAATAGTCTAGGTGCAAATGAAATGTCATCTTTCTAAAAACAAAAAGAAATGGCCAACCCTTTAAACGCTGAAAGTTAATGAAATTTATTAATGCAAATAATCATATTACGACCTCTGAACTGAGCACTAAAAATCCGCTGACCCCAAAAATCACCCCCGCTCTCTTGCAGGTTTAACGTGCATGTAAACCTGATCACCGTTAGAGGCCTGGGAGCCTGTTATTGGCTTTTAGAGCATATACTTAAACCCTCTCTCTCTCTCTCTCTCTCTCTCTCTCTTTCTCTCTCTCTGTCATAACGTTATGGGTTAACACAGTTCAGTGGGATGCTCTAATTCAATGCCTCCTTCCATCTAACACACATGATGGCCCTATTATTAGACACTTGCTGCTGAGATGGTATGCCCAATTACCCATCAGTCTCCACTCGGCTTGTGTGAAAGTGTGTGTGTGTGTGTCCTGCAGGCCTTTATGAATCAGCTCTGATGTCCTGTTGTCCTCATGACCCATAAGTGATGGCTCTTTGTCACATCACCAGGAGCTGCTTGTTCAAGCATGTTGTGATGCATTAAAGGCATGACAAATATTAATATGGCTTACAATGATCTTAAAAATGCATGAAAGTAACAGGTGGAGAAGGGGGTTCATGATTACCATCATGTATAATTTCATAATTGTTGTGTTGATGATCACAAAATGGCACCAAACAGTCAAAAACACAAAGCTGACAGAAACTAAAACAGCTGATGGAGTATACACTAACTTGCACATTATTCAGACACTAGATGGCGCCAAACAGTCAAAAACATAAAGCTGATAGAAACTAAAACAGCTGATGGAGTACACACTAACCTGCACATTATTCAGACACTAGATGGCGCCAAACAGTCAAAAACATAAAGCTGACAGAAACTAAAACAGCTGATGGAGTATACACTAACCTGCGCATTATTCAGACACTAGATAGTGCCAAACAGTCATACATACAAAGCTGAAAGAAATGAAAACAGCTGATGGAGTAAACACTAACCTGCGCATTATTCAGACACTAGATGGTGCCAAAACACAAAGCTGACTGAAACTAAAACAGCTGATGGAGTATACACTAACCTGCGTATTATTCAGACACTAGATGGTGCCAAAACACAAAGCTGACTGAAACTAAAACAGCTGATGGGAGTATACACTAACCTGCGTATTATTCAGACACTAGATGGCGCCAAACAGTCAAAAACACAAAGCTGACAGAAACTAAAAGAGCTGATGGAGTATACACTAACCTGCGCATTATTCAGACACTAGATAGTGCCAAACAGTCATACATACAAAGCTGAAAGAAATGAAAACAGCTGATGGAGTATACACTAACCTGCACATTATTCAGACACTAGATGGCGCCAAACAGACAAAAACACAAAGCTGACAGAAATGAAAACAGCTGATGGAGTATACACTAACCTGCACATTATTCAGACACTAGATGGCGCCAAACAGTCAAAAACACAAAGCTGACAGAAACTAAAACAGCTGATGGAGTATACACTAACCTGCGCATTATTCAGACACTAGATGGCGGCAAACAGACAAAAACACAAAGCTGACGGAGATGAAACAAGCTGATGAAGTATACACTAACCTGCACATTACAAAATGATTAAGGTCATATATCCAAGTATTGCCCGATAAGTCAACATATTGATCACTGCAACAGGTCAACTTGTAAATGTGACCTCAGTTGTCAGCACACTGATTAAAAACCCAGACAATAAAGATTATAGATTGTCTGATATACACTGCACTGCATACAGAATCAGCGCTGATCACAGCTACCTCTAATGTAAATGTGATGCCGCATCTCTCAAGCCTAATCAATGCAGATTTTAGATCTCCCTTGTTTACCATACCTGCTTCTTCTGATTAGCTCATTAGCTCATCAAGTGCTCCGTGATTTGATTTAGGTGTGCTATATAATTCAAAATGTGTAAGGTTGTGGAGTTCAGCAGAAAAAAAAAAGATTTCTATAAATAAAAAAATAGGGAAAAAGTCTCCTAAAAATCATGTGCAATAAAACATGCAGCAGACGGAGTCGTTCACTTCTGCTTTTCTAAAGTAAATTACAGTTTCAGACCAGTGAGGATGAGCAGTGATTTAACATGTTAGTCGTTCCACTATCAGTAAAGTGTGTCAGAATAATGCATAAAATGGTGGCCCAGATTCACTTTTTAGACATAAATTGTCAAATTGTACAATCTGATATTTACTATTGACTATTCTCACTGTAAAAAAAAAATCTGTAAATGAGCAGTGTTCCCTATTTTATGACTAAAGTTTTAATTTTTCTATTATTTATGCTTTTGAATTGCATTAAGGGATCTCAACCTTCCTTCCAACAACTTTTAACCTAGAAAAGCGACTATTATTGTCATTTTTAATAGTTTGCAGTGCTACATTGTCTGTGTTTGCGTTGTATAGACGAATTAACGGTTTGTAAACTGTAAAAAACTGTAAAAACCGGGAGCGCTAGCATTTACAGTGAGGAAAGGACATCTGCTGCGGTACAGAGTTTGCTGTTGTATTAGAGAAAAGTTATATTGATTACATATTATATATATTATTTACATAATGCTTTCAGCGTATTATAACAGCTTGTCACTGAGTGATAAGCAATTATTCAGCAAAATTAACGTTAAAGTGAGCGGCGTTTGTCTGACAGGTTCATTTGCGATAGCACCCTCCCAATGGATATTGGATTAGGGTTTGGCCGATAGACGATGGCATCATCCATCGCCGATAGACATCATGATGCTGAGGCGGCATCGCCGATCCTCCACCCCGCCCCCATTGCAAACCCGCTCGTGCAAAATACCCACTCAGGCCTTGTTTACACTAACACAGCTTTGTTTTAAAATGGCATTTTAGAACGAAAATGATCCACGTCCACACTGGTGTTTCATCTAGCATTTCTGAACAGCCCTCCATCCACTGAAAACGCACATCACGTGACCACACCCACACACACACAGCCACACACACACACACACACTGTCATGCGCTCGTCTGAGCTCCTGAGACGTCGGACAATTTATCAAGGGTTTATCGCTGGATTGTGTCTCACTATAGTTGTTAAACGTGATATTTAATTAATCTTGTCTCTATCCAGGGCTTAATTTGTGCCGGAACACGCCGGATCCGGATGCGGCACCTCATTTTACCAATCCCCCTCTCTTCAACCGCCCTCCTCCCCTGTCCGCTGTTCATTTTCACTTTCTTCCGCGACTCCCCAACTCTCTTCACTTTCGTCCGCGACACCCCCGCACCGCTCACTTTCATCCGCGACACCCCTCCGCCATCCACCGCGGTGGTGGATGAAACGGTAGGCTACAAATAATTAATTCATTATGAATTATTCATAAATAATTAATTCACCTCCGCCTATGAAGACGATGCCATCGTCCATCGCGATGTTTCACATTAGACATCGTACGATGCTAAATTGGTCAACACCAATTAACCCTATATTGGATAAGACGAAATGGCCAAGCATCCAGCCCCAAATATACAACCATCTCACTGAAACTCCAAGTGTTTTTACAAGAGAGAAGTTAAAGGCCTACAAGTCTTTGGTGCCAACAATTGTGTTCTGTGTGGTCATGTGCAACAAATAATGCTCCATGATTACCAGATTCAAAACTATGTAGTGCTAAAAACAGAGGTTCTGCCGAAAGACAAGAAAAGAAGACGGAGCTGTACAAGGCCTGGGTAATCATCAACAAGCAAAACAACTGCATTCTGACAGCGAACTGCACCTGTACGGCAGGGTATGGGAACTTCATTCTAAGCATTCAGTGTCCGCAGTTTAATTCAGCATATTGTTTTTGCTGAAATCATTGCTGCAATCAAAAACGAGTAATGTGTCTGATTCAGCATAGCGTGAACGTACCTGATATAAAATGAGAACTGCAGAGTCCAGCATTTATAATTAGGTCCTCACTCCATTCAGCTCTTATGATGGCTGTTAGCCAAAGACGTCTGCGGTTGGCATTAAAAGCAGTGTGGTGTACGGTAAAATTTAAGTGGACTTTCGAATTTGGCATCCTACCGCACAACACGACATGTTTGCTATTGCAACCGGTATGCGCGGTTGAACCCGTGTGACGTAGGTTGGTAATTCATATATATTACGCTACAGATACCTTGTAATAACATCAAAAGTGAACAGAGCAGAGATCAACATCCCATAATGCAATTCACCACCGTAAATATACAGAAAACACACAAAATAGGGAAAATGTTAAATAACAGATATTCTTACTGTGTAGTTTTTGGTTAACTTTAATGAATAGCCTCAAAAGGAAAGTCATTTCAGAAGTGGTGTTTACATTTTACTAAATACCTTTTCTCATTATAATTACAGTGTTATATATTAAATAATTCAATATATAACACTGAACATGAATCAAGAAAGTCATTTTTACTCATTACCTGGATTTTATTGATGTATCTTTAAGCAGTACTTTGATTTATGGTATGATTTTATTTTATTTTTTCAGATTTAATTATCAATTTTCAATAATTTATTCATTCATTCATTGATTTTCCTTCAGCTTAGTCCTTTATTTATCAGCGGTCGCCACAGCGGAATGAACCGACAACTATTCCAGTATGTTTTACACAGCAGCTGCAACCCAGTAATGGGAAACTCCCATACACTCTCATTCACACACACACACACACACACACTCATACACTACGGCCAGTTTAGTTAATCAATTCCCCTATAGCGCATGTGTTTGGACTGTGGGGGAAACCGGAGCACCACCCACGCCAACACGGGGAGAACATGCAAACTCCACACAGAAACGCCAACTGGCCCAGCCGGGACTCGAACCAGCGACCTTCTTGCTGTGAGGCGACAGTGCTAACCACTGAGCCACTGTGTCGCCCCAATGCTATCATATTGATATTTATAATATTGTGCAGCCCTAGTCTCAATTACAAAAAACAACCCTACATCACCCTACATCAGACAGACACACACACACATTACACACACTTGTAAGTGTTTTCTTCTCCTGAACACAAGTGATCTAATACAGCCAGCAACAGGCATCGTAACTAACACCGAACAATGCGATCAGAGCGGCGTAATGTAATTGTACGCTGTTGATGAAGTCAGATGTGAGCCGAGGGCACGGTGTGAGCCTGAGGGTGGGTGTGTGTGTGTGTGTGTGTGTGTGCGCAGGGGGTATTAATGAAGAACATTTGGGGGTCAAAGCCATTAGGGAGGACGTGCCACTCCTCATTACAGCACTCCACGGGGTCAAAGAGAACAATGGAGATCAAGGTCAAGGGTCACGGCCTCAAGAAGAGCTGCTCATTTCACTGACACACACACACACACAGACACACGTTCTTCGCTTTTCACAGAGGACACAGATGCTGCTGGGGGAGGGGTTATGCAAATCAGGGTAGAGCCTTAATAACCCACAGAGGCGGAGCTTCCTTATTGTATGACTGATTTGCATGAGACAGGCAGACAGAGGATAACACACGTCTTTCTTGCGTTTTTTTTTTGTGCGTTTTCTGTGCACTTTTTGACCCATTGTAGTGTTTGTCTACACATTTCTATCTTTTTCTCATTTCTGCTTCCCTCTTCTTTAACCCTTTATAATCAACACATGGCATGGCAACAACCCAGATCAACTCTTAGATATTCATTTAAATGTTAGTATTTAGCTATTGTTTATAATGATAATTGCCCATGTTGACTTGATGGAAAGTTAAGATGTATTTTGTTGAAAAATTCATTTTAAAATAAATAAAATTAATTCATTTTATTTTCGGCTTAGTCCCTTTATTAATCAGGGGTCACCGCAGCGGAATGTACCGACAACTTATCCAGCACATGTTTTTCACAGCGGATGCCCTTCCAGCCACAACCCTGGGAAAAAAATCCAATTATACAACTGAAATGAGATATGTAAAGCCACATTTGTGAGATACAAGTCGCTGTTCATATATACATTATATATATATATATATATATATATGAACGACTCCAATTTACTATAGCTACATTAAACAGCAACTCCATTTCACAAAAGACGAAGTTAAGATGCCGTTCTTTTATCCCGCATGGATGCTATGAGGATAAACGAGACGAAATAGAGACCAAGACCTTGAGTATGGTGAGGATGAATGAATGACAGCTTCTAAAAGTGTCTGAGAGACATCCCCTTCTGCCCAGTAGACTTGTGCTTTATTTGCTAACGTAAGCTATTTTTTAAAAGATAAATATAATGTATAAAACTCTACATTATTACTTCATATACGTCTGATAAGCTCTTTTTATTCATAAACAATGCACAGATAGCTTATTGATGTTTCACAATGTTTAGTTTACAATGTTTACATTGCTCTACATCCATTAAATCTAAATCCTAAATATCAGAAATGACAACAGAATGTTAAGATTTAACTAATGTCAATTTTAAAGTTTTTGATTAATGCACTTACTTGACAGATTTAATTCATTCATTTTCCTTCTGCTTAGTCCCTGGTTTATCAGGGGTCGCCACAGTGGAATGAACCGCCACTTTCTTGACAGATTTCTGTATTTTTATTTTTAGGTGGTTTGTGTTTTATGTAGAGGTGTGAACCTACACTGGTCTCACGGTTGGGTTCGGTTACGATTATCATGTCATCGATTCGGTTCAATTGGATATCTCGGTGCATCACGGTGCATTGTCGATTCTTTCCATACACAGTTTTATATTTTCTTCACAGCACAGCAATTCTTGTATTAAAATGTATAAATATATTTATATACTATTTGTAAAACAATTTTGTCCTTTAATACAAACAGTCAGATATATAAACTGTGCCTTTAAACAACACGAGCATTTATAGACCATTTTGAAGGATGTAAACAAAAACAATGGTCCTACCGTATTTCCTGTTTTACATTTTTAATTTCCATTGCTTCTGAGAATCCAAAAAGGTCCACATATTGATAAATAGTGTTATGACAGCTGATTTAAAATCAAGTTATGATTGAATTGCCTCTTGTTACAGTTAGGAAATAGTTTAACGTCAAGCAGGAAATGTTCATGAGCCAATGACATGACCACATTGAAATGGTCTATATAGCAAATAAACAAATATAAATATCCCGCTCGCTTTCTGAGTCTTGTCTACCAAGTTCTTTCTTACACCCCTTTGATTGGTCAGGCGCTCAACAGAAAGGGCTGCGATTGGCTCTTACACGCTGGCGCTCTTCACAGATGCACTCATGGGCCACAGTGAGAGAGAGAGAGAGAGAGAGAGAGAGAGAGAGAGAGAGAGAGAGAGAAAAATGGAGATTACTTTCATTCTCTTAATCGCCGTGAAATAGGGGCTTTTGCTGTAAGTGTCAGTGAAACACTGTCCTGCAAACACACACGCAGTGAAATTGTGCACAGTTTCGGAGTTTTTACGTAGTTAGAGCGTTGTAAATATTCGCGCTCGCGGCTCGCCTCCCTCGCCATAGTAAGCTACGGCGACATAGCGCATGTGAGATAAATGACGTCAGTACGTAATAACCGGTTATGATTATTACTGAACCGGTACCGAATTGTCCGCGTCTGCATCGCGGTGCACTGAAGAAACGATTAATTTTGACACCCCTAGTTTTATGTTTGATAAAATAATTTCTAATTGCTCCCAGTGATGGGTTGCGGCTGGAAGAGCATCCGCTGCGTAAAAACGTACTGGATAAGTTGGCGGTTCATTCTGCTGTGGCAACCCCGGATTAATAAAGGGACTAAGCCGAAAAGACAATGTGATTTTTCAACTAATTACACTGTCTTGGTGGATTTAGAGGTTTTTGCAAAAAAAGCACAAGTGGATTTAGCTGATTTTGACGCAAAAGAAAATTTACCTTCTTAAAAACCAAAGAATTGTCTAAAGTGACATTTCTGAAAAAAAGTAATTTTATTTACCAGCTAATAACCTTTTCAAATGTCTGAACCTAATTATAGGAACCTGATAGAAAATGCTTATTTACAAAAAAGAGGTCTGATGGATTTAAAGGGACTTGCATCTGAACTCTTCATATATATATATATATATATATATATAAAATATAAAGTTGCAACTCCAATAAGTGAAGCTGCAATTCTGATAAATGCAAAAGTGTGAGGAAAAGTCACAAATCAAACTGCATTTCCCAAATATAAAGCCACACTTGTGAGGAAATGTTGCAATTCTGAGATTTTTCTCAACACATTTCTAAACATAATAGTTTTAATAACTCATTTCTAATAACTGATCTTTGCCATGACAGTACATCATGTTAGAGGTCTGTATTCTCGCGGCTGTACCTGAGCAGATTTCTTGCGTTGTGGGAATAAATTGAGAATAAAACGCGGTAGCGGTCTGTACCTCTGGTGTAATTTGAATGGCAGTGGGCGCGCTAATAATATAGCGTTCCCGAGTCCCGACGTTATTTCTGAACAGCATATCTATGATTTGCTCATTCTTATTGAGCTTTCTGCACGTGCATTTTATTCGCACAGTCTGTGTGTGCATCATCTGCATAACGGTCCTCACAGCTGGCTTCAGCAACATGGGAGAGCAAAGTGAAGATGCGCTGTCCTTCAGCTTGCTTTAGAAAACGGTCAGTTTACTGTTAGGAAACCACATCAGGCAAGTCTGATGTATGGGAGTCTTTTTCATGCGTCATAGATGCATTACTCTTTGCGCAATGTGATAATAACTCAAAGTTTTATGCTTTAGCAGTCAAGACCAGAACCTCAGGTTTAAAGCGGCACTCATGTCTCATCACAAAGGGGCAAACAAAACTGGCATTTAGCCTACAATCCTTGCACAACCTACAGTTTACCTGTTATCTCTCTCTTTTGGTAGTACCCAATATAAACGTGAGATTTTGGAAACCAACTCTAAATTTAGCGGGAATGGTCGGGTAGCAATTTACTCTAAGCAGGCAGCGAGTGAACAAAGACCCCGTTTACACTAATGCGTTTTCATTTTGAAACGGCGTTTTCGATCAAAAACGATCCGCGTCCACACTAGCGTTTCATCTAGCGTTTCTAAACATATCTCCGTCCACACTACTCCACCAAAAACGTATATCACGTGACCATTCGCGCACTCTGGGCATGCGCGTTCAAGTATAAACAGGAAGCATGTGTCTCGCTCGGCATTTGGTTATTGTTAGTCAACAAACGCTGGTTGAACGATGAACGCGAGCGATTAGCGAGTGCTCGAACAATAGCTTGCCTCTTGCGAATATATGCAGCTGCTGTAGTAAAAAAGGCAGAGTTTAACTGCACAATGGCGCCTAAAACGGACAACAGTGCAAACAACGCTCCCATTTCTGTGTCCATGTTGTTGTTTACAGTGAAGGCTGGTCTGCCGTCTTCCGGTAGCGTTATAGTCATGTGACGAATAAGCAAAGGATACGCGATGACCCAAAAGCCCCAATCAGGTAGCGAATCTCAGCAGCCACGCCTCCGTTTTCAGATGTCTCGGTTTTCCCCCATCCACACTGAGACGGAGCAGCAGCGTTTCAGAATGAAAACGACCTCTCCAGCGTTTTCAATACGCTCCGAAAACTCCGGCATAGTGTGGACGGATGGCATAACCGTAGCAAAACTTATGCATTTTAAAACGAAAATGCATTAGTGTAAACGGGGCCAAAGATTGAATATACAGCGGGAGCGGTCGGGTGCGGAACAAAAACTAAAAAAAAAATTGTCCTGCGCAGACTTCTACATCATATTAGACTAGATATTATACTAGTATTCAGCTTAAAGCGACATTTCAAGGCTTAACTAGGTTAAAAGTTAGGGTAATTAGGCAAGTCGTATAACAGTGGTTTGTTCTGTAACTATCCAAAACAAATATTGCTTAAGGGGGCTAATAATTGTAACCAGAGGATGTGACGCTGACAACAGGGTTCGGATCCACTTGCAGGTTTATTAGAATAGTCAGGTAAGCAGTGGTCAACACAGGTGCAAACAGATGTATGAGGGCAATCCAGAATCGTAGTCACAATAAAAGGCGAGATGTCGATAGGCAGGCGGCAGACAGGGATAACTAAATAAACCAGGCTGGGGTAAAAACACGGCAAAACAAGACAAAGGAGATGCGTTGTAGTGTCACATACAGTAGACAAGACTCGGCAACTGGGGTGAGTGTATGTGGTGTTTAAATAGAGTGTGTAATCAGTCTTTGACAATCCTCCAGTGGTGTGTGTGCAATCAGTCGAGATGAGGAACATGTGTGTGTGAGCGGAGTGCATGTATGGAGATGTAGTCCATTAGATGGCGGATTTGTAGCCCATAAGTGAGAGTGCATGTTTACCAGCGATCTATGGAGAGAAGATCGCTGGCGATCGTGACAATAATATTGACCTTAAAATGGCTTTAAAACAATTAAGAACTGCTTTTATTCTAGCCGATATAAAACAAATAAGACTTTCTCCAGAAGAAAAAATATTATAGGAAATACTGTGAAAAATTCCTGAATCTGTTCAACATCATTTGGGAAATATTGGAGAAATAAAAATCACAAAATTTTGACTTCTTCTGTACATGAAGCTCATACTGTAAGCTACAAAGCTGCACTTACAAATAGCAGATCTGTGCTGTTGCATGTTCTCTTTCTCTCACTCTATTGTTAGTGCACCTCT
>LR812537.1:2046873-2194373 GCA_903798195.1 Danio kyathit
AAACGGGAGCGCGCACGCGTTTTAAACAGTCGCGCGCATCACATCAGCTGTTGGCGCGAGCGATCATCCTCTCATTCGGTATTCACCTGCCCGCGCGAACACCGTTATCTCTGTCAGTCGTGCTGCTTCTCGATTCTAAGATCACATTTGCCATCCTTATTGTCGAACCCTGCTTTTAAGAAAACTACATCGAAATCCATGACGTTAGCTTGACTCTGAAGCTTTGATTCCCTGACTGACAGAGAGCAGCTGATCAGTGACAGCCTACGTGACTGACAGCTCGCCTACAGTATAAACAATTAAATGGTAAACGTTTTTTAGTTAGCCTATTGAATCCTCTTTTTAAAAATATATGTTTTTTGTTTTGATATTATCGTTAAATCAATGAGCAAACTCGGAGCAAACTCTCTTCACAGGGGATTCTGAGCTCGCGCAGCATCCTGAACGTTCTCTTATATCGCACTTTGTAAAGAAACTGGTCTGGCGGATATCGCGTTTTGTGAAAAAATACATTTTAAAGTAGGCCTAAAATGAACATTCTTCAATGTTATTAATGGCAGCAATTCTCACATAGATTAAGGCACATCTGAACAGTGATTTCCAATAATAAAATCCAAATCTTAAAAAATGGCGTTTATCGTGTTTTGCAACCAAACTCTTCATATACAGTCAAGCCCTAAATTCATATTCCAGGCAAATTCTGAGGGGTATTCCAGAAAGCCGAGTTAACTTACCATCTGCTAAACCCTGAACTCTCGGTTGATTAACCCAGAACCTGCTTACCGTGAGTATACCGGTTCCAAAACAGCTGATAAGTGTTAGTTAAATCAACCTCCTGAAGATAACCGCGGGTTAATGCGCACGCACAGCGCATACCTGAAGGCATTTTCAGTAGATCGCCGAATTCACGAGTCACCATAGAAAGTCACGCTGAGAAAAAAAGGCAACGCACGTTACAGAGGCAGAGTTGGAGGTTTTAATGCTGGCGTATGAGGAATTAAGGCCGATTATAAAGAAAAAGCAATACACATCTGCATTAACGAAGGAAAGAAATATAAGATAAGAAATAGATAAGAAAAGAAAAAATAATCAATAAGAAATTCATTGGTAACACTTTATTTTGATGGTCCATTTGAGTATTAGTAGACTGTCTGCTTAATATCTGTTGATACTGACGTTTAACAGTCCTTCAACAGACATTAAACTGACTATAAGAAACTTTGCAAGTACATGTCAACTTACACTAACCCCAACCTAACAGTCTACTTATAATCTAATGAGATATAGTTGACATGTAGATTCAATGTAACTTATATTCAACAAACGGACCATCGAAATAAAGTGTGACCAATTCATTAGTTTATTAAATTACACATGCCACCCTCCCTTTTATTGCAATGAAAAAATTAAATGTACCTTTAACATCCTTTTTGAGTATGTTGTGTAACCATTCATGCATTTCATTTTCCTGCCATTAATTTCTTAATGCCACAATAATAATGTGTATTGACTAGTATATAAGGCTTATAGAAGTTGTAATCCTTCTGAATAACTCTGTCTTAAGTCAAAATTAAACACAGAAACAATCTCTTAAAAGGTAATATTTGATGACTGGAGCTCTGTATTAAATATTCTTTCTGTCATGTAGCTAATAGAAAGTAGGCTGAGGAAGCCTGTCTAGCTGTGGGCCACCAAATAACTCTGAGGAGCTGCTCTGTCCCTTAATAAAGGCTAATCGGTGGTTGAATTATACACAGAGAGAGAGATGAAGAGAAAAAAAAATTCTCCGCGAGATTCGAACTCGCTCCACTGTGAGCACTGTTGTTCTTTAATGGCGCACTGACCACTACGCTATAGCTGCGCTCTGAAGCATTTGTGTAATGATATGCAGAGGTTTATGGCCAGGGCCAGACGGAATCTGCGGATGTTTTTTGCTATTTCTGCGGAGATTTTTGGTAAACATCTGCGGATTTCTGCGGAATTATTTTGGGAGTATCATAACTAAAACCTTAATATGTGAAATAAAAAATAATATCTTTTTAACTTGTATTTAATGTTTAAAATGCAAATCCAATTAGATTAACTGTAAATAGTTAACTGTAAAAAAATAAACAGAATTATTGATGGGCTAAAAATCTGCGGAAAATCTGTGGAAAATCTGCGGAATTCTGCGCGCGCAGATTCCGTGTGGGCTTATTTATGGCCAAGGAACTGTGTATAAAACAGTTCATTGCTAGGCATACTGTACAGATAGTTCTACACACTATTGCCACATCGTACAGTAAATGCCCTGACGCAAAAGAAGAGCTGCACTGAACATTTCTATGGTAAGCACAGACCTGCTGTTTGTCACGTTTGATTTTAAAAGGTTTATTAAATACATTAACGATTCTTTTGAAAAACGACAACGCTCAGTCAAATATCCATTTGGATATGAATAAAACATATGTACTTCTAACCCTCTCAAGATGAAAAAACTTGTATATCTGTGCTTCTACGTCCATCAAAATTCTCATTAAACAGACAATTCTCTGGAACATAACCTGCTCCAGAGCAGCTCATCTTTAGAGAGTAGGGCTGTCAAAATTAAGCGTTTCTTCGGTGCACCGCGATGCAGATGGGGACAATTCGATATCGGTTCAGTAATAGATCATAACCGGTTATTACGCACTGACGTCATTTATCCCATATGCGCGATGTCGCAGTAGAAAACTATGACGAAGGAGGTGAGGGTGAGTAAAATAAACACTCCTACTACTTAAAAAGCAGATCTTTCACTGACACTGAGGAATCATGGACACTGAGGAACTCTCTCTCTCTCTCTCTCTCTCTCTCTCACACACACACACACACACACTTTGTGGATCGAGACACAAGCGTGCCTGTGGTGCGAGTTTATTGTATTGTATTTATTCTATTACGGATTACCTGATAACCGCATATTATGCGCATATAGACTGACCCGCGGCTGTTTTTCCCGCGTCATGGGTGAACAGTGCTTTCGTTTCTAAAGCCAAGCGGCAGCCCTTTTTGTTGAGCGGGTGAAGACAATGACCAAGGGATGTAAGAACTTGCCAGCGCTTAAAAAGCAAGCGGGATAATATTTACATTAGTTTATTTGTTATGAAACGGTTATGAATTGCTCGTGCTGTCTTCTGAGCATGTATTGAAGTTTTCATTCACAAAGAGTGTTTTTTTTTTTTGAGCAGGTAAAATTAAAGGTACAGTTTATATATCTGACTGCTTGTATTAAAGGACAAAATTGTATTACAAGTAATATATAAATATAAACTTATAGATTTTAATAAAAAAAAAATTTCTTGTGTTGTAAAGAAAAAAATCTAATTATGGAAATAATCGTCAATGCACCGTGATATCGAATTGAACCGAATCGATGGCATGATAATCGTAACCGAACCGAACCGTGAGACCAGTGTAGGTTCACACCCCTATTAGACAGTAAGCTGCTATGGCTATTTCCACTTAGATATGCTTAGCATTTATAGCAGGTTTGGCATGCTGTCCCGGGAGAGAACCTCGAGCTCGGAGATACTTGAGCCCAAGGCTCCTGCCCGGTCAATAAGCATATCAGGGGATCCAAGATCAGGTAGGTCTCGAGAGCTCCCCCTTAGGAAGGGGGGATTCTTCCAAAACGAAGATAGAGCAGTAGGGAGAAAACGATCCATTTATAGAAAAAGCTTGGATCACTCTGATTGGACTATTACTGATTACAGATGAGCAGCCAGTCGTGCTCAATCATATCACGTGCTCCTCTCGAAATTAGCTTATGAAACTTCACTTAACATACCCCAAAAGTTACCTCCGTTTTTGGAACCAAAGCTGAGGTTATCCACTTACTTACTTCTCAACTTACCCGGGTTTAACCTGCTTTCTGGAATACCCCCCTGATTTAAAGTTTTTATCCAAATGTCAATAAAAGCTGGGACATATTGTTTTGCACAATGATGCCTCTACACTGTCTTATTATCTTTTGGGAGAAGCCTGTTGTGTGCAAAAAAAAACTTGTTGGTTAAATAAAAGTAACTTTAAATCAGAATTTTCCAGGGGTTTGAATAATTTTTGGGCTTGACTGTATATGCTTTCAATAGGCATATTTGACAACTATGTTGTGCTTTCCCCATTTTTTCAGCATCTCTGCTTTGCTTTTTCTAAAAAAAACGCAATATCCAGCAGCGGGACGGCATTATTTAGAGTCTCACATTTTGAAAAGAAAGTCAGATTGAACTACAGCACTTCTTATTCAGGCAGATCGTGCAGCGTTTAAAGGTCATTTCCCATGACTGACATCATAAAGTCTCCCAGCATCTGTGAATGCTATCCTAACGTCATTTCTTGTGTGAACAAAGATCAATTTAATGCGTGAAAGCGGCTTTTTCAGCATCTTGTAAAATGAGCGGTGAATTTTTAGGACGCCCAGTCAAGTTAAAAATAGTTTTAAAGATGCGTTTCTTCAGCTCCCGAACACTGAAAAGGTCAAACCGCCGCTCTGCCTCCATGTCCTTGAAAAGCAGGAGATGTAGAGAGGAAAGTACAGACTGCAGAGAGACGCTTACTCTTACCACAGCGGCGAAGTAGATGGCCATGAGTGGGTGAGACGCCAGGAAGAAATCATAGAGCCGCAGAACATGCCGGAAATCTGACAGGACGTAGCCGTACCATGTGATCAGCCAGCTGAGAGCGAAGATCGTGCCCACCTCAGACCTGCAGCACAGGGATGAGCAATTATCAGCTCTTGTTTTTATTTACGCAAACAGATATACAAACCATGCACAAAAAACTAAACCTAAACAAACACTAAAAATGATCAGCACTTTTATATGCAATCCAGTCAGAGCAGGTCTTCAGTTAGTGATTCACTGATTCAAATGATACTTTCAGAGTGAGTCTCCAATTAACCATTCACTGATTCAACTGATCCAGTCAGGGTGAGTCTCCAAATAATAATTTACTCATTTAACTAATTCAGTCAGAGCACGTCTTTAGTTAATGATTCAATGATTCAAACGATCCTTTCATAATGAGTCTCCAATTAACGATTCACTGATTCAATTGATGCAGTCAGGGTGAGTCTTCAATAATGATTCAATGATTCAACTGATCCAGTCAGAGCAAGTCCCATTTAATGATTTAACTGATCCAGTCAGAGTGATTTCCAATTAATGATTCAATGATTCACCTGATCCAATCAGAACAAGTCCCAGTTAATGATTTAATGATTCAACTGATCCAGTCAGGGCGAGTTCCAATTAATGATTCAACTGATCCAGTCAGAGCGAGTCCCAATTAATGATTCAACTGATCCAGTCCGAGCGAGTCCCAATTAATGGTTCAACTGATCCAGTCAGAGCGAGTCCCAATTAATGATTCAACTGATCCAGTCAGAGCGAGTCCCAATTAATGATTCAACTGATCCAGTCAGAGCAAGTTTCAATTAATGATTTAATGATTCAACTGATTCAGTCAGAGTGAGTCCCAATTAATGAGTCAACTGATCCAGTCAGAGCGAGTCCCAATTAATGATTCAACTGATCCAGTCAGAGCAAGTTTCAATTAATGATTTAATGATTCACCTGATTCAGTCAGAGTGAGTCCCAATTAACAATTCAATAAGTCAACTGATCCAGTCAGAGCAAGTCCCATTTAATGATTTAACTGATCCAGTCAGAGTGAGTCCCCATTAATGATTTAATGATTCAGCTGATCCAGTCAGAGCGAGTTCCAATTAATGATTCATCTGATTCAGTCAGAGCGAGTCCCAATTAATGATTAAATGATTCATCTGATCCAGTCAGAGCGAGTCCCAATTAATGACGTAACTGATCAAGTCAGAGCGAGTCCCAATTAATGATTCAACGGATCAAGTCAGAGCGAGTGCCATTTAATGATTCAATGATTCATCAGATTCAGTCAGAGCGAGTGCCATTTAATGATTCAATGATTCATCAGATTCAGTCAGAGCGAGTGCTATTTAATGATTCAATGATTCATCAGATTCAGTCAGAGCGAGTGCCATTTAATGATTCAATGATTCATCTGATTCTGTCAGAGCGAGTCCCAATTAATGATTTAATGATTCATCTGATCCAGTTAGAGCGAGTCCCAATTAATGATTCAATGATTCAACTGATCCAGTCAGGGAGAGTCCTAATTAATGATTCAATGATTCAACTGATCCAGTCAGAGCGAGTCCCAATTACTGATTTCCTGACTCAGAGAGGGTCTCCAATTAATGATTCACATATTTAGCTTATCTGGTCAGAGCGAGTCTCTAGTTACTGATTCACGGATTCAAATAATGTTGTCAGAGCTAATTTCCAGTTAATGATTCACTGATTCAAGCAATCCATTCAGAGTGAGTCTCCAATTAACGATTCACTGATTCAACTGATCCAGTCAGAGTTAGTCTTTAGTTAAAGATTCACAAAATCAACTGATCCGGTCTGAGTGAGTCTTCAGGTAAAGATTCACTGAATCAACTGATCCAGTCAGGGTGAGCCTCCAGTAAATTCAACTGAACCAGTCAGATTTGCTGAATCAAATAATCTGCTCATAGCAAGTCTCCAGTTAATAGTACACTGATTCAAATGAGTTTGGAGTGAGTGTCCAAATTCTGAACTTCATGCAAAGACTAAGTAATGCCAAATGTTATGATTGATATCAGAACCTGAAAATCATATTTAGATTAGTGTTGTCAGTAAACTAAATCTGCAGTAAAAGAGTAAGATGCTGGAAATGTCCACTGTTAGAAATGCTTAAATGTAAATAAGTCAATATTTAGTGTACGTCTCACTGAATGTATCCTCCCCACAAACATAACAGTGTGAAATGATGTAAAATCAGTATCTTTGCAAAGCTTATTACTACACACTGCCATATTTTATTATTATCCGTTCTTCATACGTCACTGCCTATCGATATTTGTGACAACGAACAAAAAAAATGCATTAAACATATAATGTCACTGTGAGCGTCATGTGGAGTGTGTATCCAGCATAAGTAAACACACTCAATGGAAACATGACCTTTCAAACAGCCTATAATCTGTGAAATGGTCGTTCAAACATGCCATTTTCTCATGCATCCTCCTGAAACTCGTCTTAAAACCCGTTGAAGCATTTAGCACACGCAAAACATGCTTGACACATTCATTAATCATAGACACCGATGTCACCCATATTCCATGTGAGCAATTTAACACTGCTGTAGGCCTTTTCTCTGACTGGTAGAAATGTGCTGCAAGGTCATGAGCACAGTACATGTTAGTTGAGCATAAAAACTTGCATGTTCAACATTGGCATGGTTTTGCAAATCGTAAAACACAGGCAGAGCTGGATTATATGTAATCTGGATTACGCTATAAAAATCAAGTACTTGAAATTTAAGTATTACCTAGACCTGTCACAATAATCAATATATGGATTTATCGCACAACACATGAGCTTAGTCATTTTTAGTGATGCAATATATATATATACAGTTGAAGTCAGAATTATTAGCCCCCCTGTTAAATTTTTCCCCAATTTCTGTTTAACAGAGAGAATTTTTTTCCAACACATTTCTAATCATAATAGTTTTAATAACTCATCTCTAATAACTGATTTATTTTATCTTTGTCATGATGACAGTAAATAATATTAGACTAGATATTTTTCAAGACACTTCTATACAGCTTAAAGTGACATTTAAAGGCTTAACTAGGTTAATTAGGTTAACTAGGCAGGTTAAGGTAAATAGGCAGGTTATTGTATAACGATGGATTGTTCTGTAGACTATCAAAAATATATAGCTAATAATATTGACCTTAAAATGGCTTTTTAAAAATTCAAAACTGCTTTTATTCTAGCCAAAATAAAACAAATAAGAGTTTCTCCAGAAGAAAAAATATTATCAGAAATACTGTGAAAATTTCCTTGCTCTGCTAAACATCATTTGGGAAATATTTAAAAAAGAAAAAAAATTCAAAGGGGGACGAATAATTCTGCCTTCAACTGTATTTATCGCCCATACATAAAAACCAATTCTAGCAACACTTTAGCTGATTGTGGATCTCTATTGGAGGTGTCGGTGTCAGTGTGAGTATGGTTACAAAAACACTATAAATTACTATAGTATATTTTTATGTGAGTGACATTAGATATCGTGACAGGAATAGTATAAACTACCTTTTCAAATATTAGTAATCAGATTTCAGATATTTTTTTAATGGGTTACACATTATTTACACAATGGAAGTATTGTTCACAATTTTCTGATTCTCCAATTTGTTTTGTTCTCTTTTTTTTCTTAACATTTATAGTTTCTTATAATAAACCTGCAGCTTATTAGTGTTGTCGCAATACTTGAATTTGGTACCAATCGGTACTGAGATTTTAAAAACATCCATTTCCCGCTAACATTTGAGCGATGTTGAGCTTGTTCTTAAACCGTTAATTTGCCATTGTGTTCATGTGCTCAACAGAAATGACTGTAATTGGCCGTGAAGGTCATCAGTTCACCGAACTCACCGCTGTTAACTGAGTGCATCTACAGATACAGGGACACTGGAGCATTTTAAAGCCATGATTCAGCAGCGAATTGCTTGTATGTCAGCTTATAGACCAGGGGTGCCCAAACCTTTTCCTATAAAGGGCCAAAAACCAAACTTGATTGATTGAGGGCTGTGGGCCAAATATATACCAAACCGTATTACATTAAAGTTGCCAAGGGGAATTGCAGAATCTAATTGGAATTATTTGAAGAAAAAAAAAACTAGAAAATGTTGCTTTAAATCATGGGTGCCCAACCCTGTTCCTGGAGATCTACCTTCCTGCAGATTTCAGCTGCAGCCTTGATCAAACACACCTGAGTTTAATTACTAAGTGCTCCTTCAAGTTGGTTTAGCTGTGTTTGATTAGGGTTGGAGTTAATTCTGCAGGAAGGTAGATCTCCAAGAACAGGGTTGAGCACCCTTACTTTAAATCATATCAACTAACACAGTATCATTTTTAACATTTTATAATGACCTTATTACAGTAAAAACATAAACAGTTCCATTTATAACACAATGGTGTTCAATGCTGAATACACTAGTCGAGCTGCTCCTGCCTTCACATAGATTTGCTCGCTGATGTCTTGTGCATTGTCCTCTAACTGTCAAGTGACAGTATTTACATTTTAAAAGTCTGATTCATTTACAACATTTAATTGAATCATTAATCTTAGTTGGCATTTTTTGTAGCTTAGCAATAAAACAAAGAAACAAAAAGGTTACGTTAAATTCAAAATGACGATCTCGGTCAAAGGCATTCGTATCCAACCACCTCCCCATCACTGTCCCTCTTTTCAGATGGGAACATTGGCCAAATCAAAGGTTACCACGGGTCAACTTTAGGCATCTTTGTTATAGACAAACCAGCTGATAAATGTGACTTTGAAACTCTCCAGTGTCCCTGTATCTGTAGTCACACTCAGTAAACAGCGGTGAGTTCGGTGAACTGATGACCTTCACGGCCAATCACAGTCATTTCTGTTGAGCACATGAACACAATGGCAAATCAGCGGAGATTAAGAACGTGCTCAATATCGCTTTTTCAAAATTTCAGTATCGATTGGTATCGAATTCCAGTATCGTGACAACACTACTGCTTATATACATTTGTGAATCTTCACAACTAAAAATAATAATTATTTCGTTTTTTTAAACTAAATCTGGACCGCTGGACTGCTCCATGACTGAAGGTGTGTGTGTGTGTGGGGGGGGGGAATATTTGCACAGATGTAATAAATACACTAAAATGTTATTTGTGAGACTCTCACCATACAAACTATGATAGAAAACTCTATTATAGACCATTTTGAGGGATGTAAACAAAAACAATGGTCCCAACGTATTTCCTGTTGTACATTTTTAATTTCTACAGCTTCCGAGAATCCAAAAAGAGCCACATATTGCTAAATAATGTTATGATAGCTGTTTTAACATGAAATTATGATTGAGTTGCCTCTTGTTACAGTTATGAAATAGTTTGATAACAAGCAGGAAATGTTCACGGGTCAGTGACATGACCACATTGAAATGGTCTATATGCAAGTTATAGAAACCTCTAGGTGTTTATGGTGTATTTAAGCGGCTTCTTACCTCGCTTATTGGATAAATCCACCCCTGATCACAATGTTTTCAATAGCCCTACTAAGTGGCTCTGAAAACCATCATCCTCCAATCTCACAAGCTCAAATACATCTCTGTATGCACGTACACGAACAGGAAGTGATGTCTTTTTTTAGGGCTTTTTAAAAGTTCTGCCGCTTTATTAACTTGTTTGGAAAGATTCATAAAAGCAAAAGCAACAGCACCTGAGTGAGCAACACCATTAAACCTGTGGACCAGCGCTGCGGCGAGACACGCGCATGCAATATTTATGAACAACCTCTTATTCTCTACATTTTAGATGAGCTGCCATTAAAAATAACCTGCTTTTACAAACGAGAGCCCGGAAAACCCTGCACGCAACGCTGAGCTACAGGTTTTATGTGAAGACTCGCGCGCACACACACTTTGGGGCATCATAAATGAATCACGTATCAACAATTTTGTTGGCAAAACGCTTCTCACATAAACATCAGGAATGCAACTTTAAGCATCAGGTTGCGAAGGACAAACAAACAACACGAGGCTGTTAAAATCTAAGATGACACTGGGAGCGTGTGGGGAATACGCAACACTTTCATAAATAAAGATGGTCAGCGTGTTCAGCCCTGGGTTTACACTTATACCAACTCATATCTGATGATCATGTGCATGCATTTTTATGCAAACTTAAATATGTAGCTTTCTGTAAGGTTCAGCCATTTCTGCGCATGTAAATATGTATGATATTAAGCCTGCTGACACTAGAAGAGGATTTAGTAAAGAACTATAAGAATGACTTTAGTCTTGGGAAACATCAGCTAAAATGGGACGAATCACAGCGGTTGTGTTTTGAATTTAAATAGTTTATTGCATATTAAAAATAAGCATTTCTCTTTTAATTTTACATATATATATATATTAGGGGTGTGACAAGATCTCGTTGGACGAGATCTCGCAAGATTAAATCACGATGAGATTTCTCGTCGAGGTGAAAAGTTGTCTCGTGTCGTGAGTAGATGTTATCATGATGGAGCGTGGGGGTAAAATTAGCATTGAAGATTGGAAGCAGGATTGAGTTTAAACCGCAAATCAAGTGCTTTGCACACATCTGGTAAGGCTGGCCTCTGTGTTGCACATGTCACTCGGTTGGGCGGGTGGGTGTGACGTAACCGCTTTTTTTTTCTCACCGGCCAAAGGCTGCTGCGTTATTCATGTCCAAGCAGAGGCTCCAACTATAGCCACTCAAATTAACCATGGACATCACCACGCGATGGAATGTCACTTTAGATGTGCTGAAAGTCGCATTATTGAAGTGCAGTACATATATGTAAACATCAAAAATCAAACTATTAGGCTACCATCGTGTAGGACTTTTAGCCGCATTTTGCGATAGGACGGTCCACACAGCTGTTTGACACAATATTCTCTGCACCTACACACATCTCTAAGCGCGCACACACATACTGAACTGCTGGAGACTCAACACACCCGCCTTCATCATTACCAAACACGTTTATGCTGTAAGGAAAAGCAGACGTTCTCTATTGCTGGTTCAAGTGACCAAATTCCACACAGGGACTAAAAAAGCTTTCATATGTGTGATGTAGCACAAGTATTTAAGCATGTTCACGAGAGAGAAAGAGAGCGCAACATCCGCAACGTAATAAATACTGTTGCATACATCAAGTGCAGAAATCACGCCATGGACATTACATCAAGATGCCTACTGGTTTAAAAAGGCCTAGATTAACAGAAAATGGCCAAATGAGAACGTTTTTGTCAAAAACTACAGCAAAACAACTTGTCAAGGAGAAAATAAAAAAATGAAACCATGCGAACTGAATAAATACAGGAATGGAGAAAAAAAAGAGCGCTTTATTATCAGCTGTCAGTCAGCGCCCGCTCTTTTTTTCTGGTCATTGCGCCTTTTGCCGTGTGCTGTGTAATAGCAGTCAATCGTGTACGAATCACATTTAAAAGATGACAAATGTAAGCAGGTCATCAAAAAAAAATCGGACACTGTCAGAAAACTATTGCATACATAAAATTATGGGAATAATTATGGAAATTGTATACATAAAAAATGGAAGTAAATTCATTACATTTAAAGTTAAGTTAATTTAAAAAACACCTAAATTGTTTTGCATTTTGTGATAGTTTTTTTTAATAAAAATCTATTTTCCATTCATATATTAGCAAAATATTTGAATTCTAAGATTATTCCATTGATATTCATCATTAAGGATTTCTTTAAAATGGTGTAAAAATCTCGTCTCGTTCTCGTGAACCCAATCTCGTGTCTCGTCTCATCTCGAGGAGTAGGCGTCTCGTCACACCCCTAATATATATATATATATATTGTATTTTTTTATTATTATTTTTTTATTATTCGCTCCCCTGAATATAAATTTTTCCCAATTTCTGTTTAACGGAGATTTTTTTCCACACATTTCTAATCATAATAGTTTTAATAACTCATTTCTATTAACTGATTTATTTTATCTTTGCCATGATGACAGCACATAATATTTGACTAGATATTCTTCAACATACTAGTATTCAAATTAAAGTGACATTTAAAGCCTTAACTAGGTTAATTAGGGTAAAGTTAGAGTAGTTAGGCAAGTCATTGTATAACAGTGGTTTGTTCTGGAAACAATCTTAAAAACATACAGCTTAACGGGGCTAATAATATTGACCTTAAAATGGTTTTTAAAAAAATTAAAAAATGCTTTTGATTCTAGTCGAATAAAACAAATAAGACTTTCTCCAGAAGAAAAAATATTATAGGAAATACTGTGAAAAATTCCTGAATCTGTTAAACATCATTTGGGAAATATTGCAGAAAGAAAGGAAATTCACAGGAGGACGAATAATTCTGACTGTATATAAAAACACAAAACATCAAGCATAGCAGTGACATACTAATGAACAAATACAGCATTTAATATATACATGGTTTATGTAACCTATATTTAATTATTTAGCAGATGCCTCAATAAAAAAAAACAACTACAAACAAAGCAATAAAATATGTAGGAGCTTTGATGAGTCTAACAAGTAGCAAGTATTATTCATATTAATTTAAATAATACATTTTTAAGATTAAGATTTTTAAGATCATTAATATTATGCTTTTAGGCTTACAAATAAAATTCTTATAATTAAATTTACAAAATAAATAATTTAACTGTAAGGAAAACTTTATTTAACACTTTATTTTAAAGTGTCCTTATTACATATAAGCAATTCCAGCATTATGGATGTGACATTTGCAATAACTCAAAACATTAATTGACAGAGATAGTATATGTTAACATTATTTTATTATATTATAATATTATATATTGAAATATCTGTATATATTTCCAAACATACTCACCACAGACTAAAGAGATCAGAAAAAATATCAACCTGTAAACATTTTAATTGAAGAAAATAAGCATGTGTTATTAAGGTGACCAAAAAAGTCTGCGAGTTTACAGTACACAACATACTTTGTAGAAATTCTGTGAATAAAATTGCACAACCTAAAAAAAAAACAATGCTAATCTAAAGGATCAGTGTTGGCTCACTATATCAAAAAATATTTTTTTTATTTTAATGTATATGTTTGCATTTATGAGGAAAAGCTTGCTTATGGAAGTGACAGATGTGAAATTGCCACTTGTGTGACTTTGGTAAATCAAATAATAATTGTTTGAAAACATTGACAGAGACATTTTTAAATATTTTTACAGTACTGTAAAATACAAGCATACACAAACAACTTAGAAAGGGTTTCACTAATTTGGTAAAAACATAATTTTTTTCATGCCAAGGTTGACATTTGCATGGAATTGCTCATATGTTACACAAAGACGTAGACCAAATTGTTCTGAAGAAAGAAAGATCCACAGTGGCCACTGAAATATCTTGAAACTGAAAAGTGACTGAAAATAAACTATTGAAAATCAGATATCGCTTTAAAAAATTATAGTTCACAGAAACATTAAAAGGCAAACTAATGAAACTGGCCTGGACAAAAGTGAAGAGTAACAAAAATGTTGTCCATGTCTGCGTTTACTGCATTAATTATGCATAATTACACGCATCTAACACTGAACCTAACCCACATTGTAACTCTAACCATAAGTAAATGTAAGGAATTCTTATTTCTCAGCAGTTAAAGATATACGAACACTGTAACAAACAAACCGTAAAATAAAATGTGACCGAAAAACTCAAGCAAATCCCAAATAATGTCTAAAATTCTCACAATTCATGTATTCATTCATTTTCTTTTCAGCTTCCTCCCTTTATTAATTAGGGGTCACCACAGCGGAATAAGCCGCCAACTTATCCAACATATGTTTTATGCAGCGGATGCCCTTCCAGCTGCAACCCATCACTGGTAAACACCCATACACACTTGCATTCACAGACATAGACTATGGCCAATTTAGCTTATTCCATTCCCCTATAGCGCATGTGTTTGGTCTGTGGGGGAAACCGGAGCACCCGGAGGAAACCCACACCATGCAAACATGCAAACTCCACACAGAAATGCCAACTGACCCAGCCGGGACTCGAACCAGCAATCTTTTTGCTGTGAGGCGATCGTGCTATCCACTGACCACCGTGACGCCTTAAAGTAACACTGTAAATAAGGACTTTAAAATAAAGTGTGACCGAAAAGTTAGATAAATAATGTTTAATTTCTAAATTCAAACCCTAAATAATGTTTAAAACATTAATTTTTGGTCCAATTAAAAATATAAAAAACATCTTCTGCTATTGAATTTGTTTTTAATCTGGTAATTATATAATCTAAAATAATTGTAAAATATAAAATAGAATTTTAGCCTTTAAAAAAAATGCGACACTTCAAAAAATAAAGAAATAAAACTTTAAAAATGATTATGTAGCTCCAACTGGAACAAATCCTTACTGTTGAGCTCTGTGACAGTGACTTTGATGAAGGACTGCACACAAAACAGCTTCCCATGAGGATATTTCATAAACCTTGTGCGCGCCTCTGTGTGTGTGTGTGTGTGTGTGTGTGTGTGTGTGTGTGTGTGTGTGTGTGTGTGTGTGTGTGTGTGTGTGTGTGTGTGTGTGTGTGTGTGTGTGTGTGTCCTTGCACGGAAATCAGTTTTGAACTGACAGAGACAAAGTGAACTGTACATCCACTGTGCCTCGGTACACACTGTTTCTCTCCTGATTCAATGTAAAGAGCTGCTGCTATCTGCCGGCAGCAAAAGCGCAGACATTCCAGATCCGTGTCACAGATTTCAGCAGCTTTTATAGTCTCAGACAGTGTCTAATAGTCGGAGATAAACCTGTTAGCGGGTGATACTCTCTCTCACGAGTCTGCCGAGACCTGTACAGATGCCCTCTGCTGCCCTCTTCAGGACCAGAATCTAAATTAATCTCAGCGGGTCAAAGAGAAAGTTTCTGGGAGCTGATTACTGTTCTGCGATACCATTCCTACAGTATATGCATGTTGTTTTCTTACAACTATTTTATTTAGCAACAGTATCTCCAGCAGAAAATGAGCCTCCACACCAAAATCTACTGGTCAGTCCATGATTCAGCAAACATCTGAAAAACAAATCGCTTATGAACCAACATCCAGCATGCTGTAGAGCTGAACAGTGCAGTGGCTTTACTGTAAATCCACAGAAAAGAAAGATCTCCAAAGATGCCAAAGATGTAGAGAAATCTGTGTTTTTGAAACTAATGAAGACAGCAGAAGTCAAGGATTTATGTTAATCATTTAGCCTGACATCTTTACTGCTCCAAAACATTTTAAATGTTTCTTAGAATTAAATATATGGTGTTTAATGGGGATAAAACGTTTTTCTTTTAACCCAGACATTTTAAAAAAGAACATATTTTAGAGCAGTAATCACAAAACCGGGATATTGTGATTTTTTTTAATCCAAAAAAGCTTTTCTTAGTTAGATTTTTTTGTCTTGTTTCTAGTCTAAATATCTAAAAATTCTTAAATCAAGAAGAATTTTCTAGACAAGCAAAACATGTTGTCTTGTTTTAAGAAATAATATGCCAAAATAAAGAGAGTTTTTCCTTAAAACAAGCAAAATAATCTGCCAATGGGGTAAGCAAAATAATCTTGTTTTTCCCTTTTGACATAAGATTATTTTGCTTACCCCATTGGCAGATTATTTTGCTTGTTTTAAGGAAAAACTCTCTTTATTTTGGCATATTATTTCTTAAAACAAGACAACATGTTTTGCTTGTCTAGAAAATTCTTCTTGATTTAAGAATTTTTAGATATTTGGACTAGAAACAAGACAAAAAAATCTAACTAAGAAAAGCTTTTTTGCAGTGAGGTTTTGGTCAAAATTAGGGATGCTCCGATCGATCGGCCATAGATCGGTATCGGCCGATAATCCCATTTTATGACTCGATCGGTACTCGCCAATCTGGCCGATCTCATGAACCGATCACAGGTGTCTGTTTACGAGTTTATATGCAGAGGAACCAGACATGCTAGTTGGAGAGCAAAATATTGGAATGGTCTTGCATGTGTTTAGACCTTTTTACATATATAAGAACTGAGAGTTCTGTGTTTTTGACAATATTGCAAGTTCACTAAAACCTGGCTGAAATACAATTAAAAACATTAAAAAAAAATGTTTTAATTGAATATTTCATAATATACTTACTGCAATAAATAAATATATATTTATAGATGTGCATTAACATCTTATGCATCAAATATGTACTTTTTCTTGATTGAGACATGTCGAATTCTTCTTCCATCATTTGCAATGTTTCCAAATTGCTTTGTTAGTTGTTTTTCTTACCATTGTTTTGTATCTGTTTTATCTATTATTTTCTGTAAAGTTGCTTCTGACCATGACATGTCCACACTAAATGGTTATAAGAGACATGTTTGAGGGATTATATGCAACATTCTTCATTTATTCTCTGAGGTGTAAGGCAAGATCTCCACTTAATTATCATACTTAGGGGGAAAATGTGCTTCATGTATTATAAAGCTTGAAGCATCAGAATCGGTACTCAGTATTGGCCGATCACCATCACAAAGAATCGGTACTTGGTATCGGCTGCAAAAATCCTGATCGGAGCATCCCTAGTCAAAATCTTATACCGATCCATATGCATAAATACCACAGGAATGTATTTAATCTTGTGGCTTAGTTTGTATTTTACGTTATCAGCATTTCCTCTTGATTCTGAAGCCTTGAGTTAAAGCGTTGCTCATGTGTTTATGTCGAATCTTAAGATTAGGATTATTTATTTTGTCCCTGAAATTCGTCTTATGCACAATGGCTGCCACATACAAAATACACAACTGTATACAAAAACAAATAATAATAATAAAAAAACTATTTCACCACCATCTTATATGCTAAATTCAGGAGATTCACTGGTAAGGGGATAAAAGAATCCTATTTTTCATCCTATTTCCTGTTTTTAACTGGAAACCTATAAAGTTAAACTCATATTCTGAGTGCAAGACATGAGAAGGATCCGCAATAAAACATAAAAAATGAATATAATCAAATAAAAGTGTGTGTTATTTAAGATTAAAGTAGTAGGTCACTAATTATCTACACTTTTTAAGCATTAAACTAATGCTCTTTCTGCATCAAATATGCACAAGGTTTTGTAAAAAGCACTAAAGTTTATATAATATTTGTAATGTCTTTGAATGTAAACAGTGGGAGAAGAAATTGCATATGAATATGTAATTGATGATGGTTTGTTGAATTGTTAGAAAGATAACCTTCAGGTTTATTTTCTTTAATTTAAAAATGTTTACTTACACTAAAGGTGATTCATTCATTCATTCATTTTTATGTCGGCTTAGTCCCTTTATTAATCTGGGGTCGCCACAGCGGAATGAACCGCCAACTTATCCAGCACATTTTTACGCAGCGGATGCCCTTCCAGCCATACACTCATCCACACTACGGACAATTTAGTCTACCCAATTCACCTGTACCGCATGTCTTTGGACTGTGGGGGAAACCAGGGCACCCGGAGGAAACCCACGAGAACACAGGGAGAACATGCAAACTCCACACAGGAACCTGCGACCTTCTTGCTGTGAGGCGACAGCACTACCTACTGCGCCACTGTGTGGCCTTAAAGGTGATTCAAATAAATGTAAATGTAGAATATGCACATAAGAACGTGGATCAATAATAGCCAGCAGCAATGGTTAAAGGGGTAGTTCACCCTAAACATTCCATTCTGTCATCTTTAACTCATCATCCACTTGTCTTTTATACGTCTTTGAGTTTCTGTTCAACACAAAATGAAGATATACTTAAGAATACTGAGGAATAAAGCCATTGGCTTCTATAGTATTTTTTTGTTCCTACTATAGATGCCAATAGATGCTTTTTCCAACATTCTTCAGAATATCTGCTTTTGGTATCAATAGAAGAAATTGATATAGTTTTAAAATCTTTAGAGTAGGGGCGGCACGGTAGCTCAGTGGTTAGCATTGTCGCCTCACAGCAAGAAGGTCACTGGTTCGAGTCCCAGCTGGGTCAGTAGGCATTTCTGTTGTTTCTCTATTTCTGGAGTTTGCATGTTCTCCCCATGTTGGCGTGGGTTTCCTCCGGGTGCTCCGGTTTCCCCCACAGTCCAAACACATGTGCTATAGGGAAATTGGGTAAGCAGAATTGGTCGTAGTGTATGAGTGTGCATGAATCCGAGAGTGTATGTGTGTTTCCCAGTACTAGGTTGCAACTGGAAGGGCATCCACTGCGTAAAACATATGCTGGAATAGTTGGCGGTTCATTCCACTGTGGCTACCCCTGATAAATAAGAGACTAAGCCGAAGGAAAATGAATGAATCAACCAATCAATCAATAGAGTGAAAGTAAATGTTCATGTTTTGAGTGAACTGTCCCTTTAATCTAAATCATGCATACCTTATCATGAAGTCGTGTAGCTCTCGATCCACTCGCTCCAAAAGGGGCATCAGGTAGTTCAGGATGTGTTTTGTGCTGTCCATGGTGGGGTCCATGAAATCCCTAAACATCCCAACAGAAGAAATCAGAAAAATTTACTTGATCGCTCTCTAAAAGAGACATTTTGATGTTGCAAAGCTTGGGATTAATTTTTTTTCTGTTTTTGAAAGAAACCTTTTGTGCTCAGCATATTCTGTAAAAGCAGGACTGCTGCGACATTTTACCTCAATTTTAAAAGTTTGTTTTCTGTTTTAATAATTTTTAAAATGCCATTTATTCCTGAGATTTAAAGCTGAATTTTTAGCATTGTTACTCCAGTCTTCACATCCTCCTTCAGAAATCATTTTAATATGCTGATTTGGTGCTCAAGAGACATTTCTGACACTTATCAATGTTACAAAGATATAATGACTTGTTTAATAATTGTATTTTTCAAGGACTCTTTAAACTGATCAAAATAAAGACATTTATAACACTAACAAAATAATTTTTCATATTATTATTATTAAAATAATTATTTATTTCACATAAATGCTGTTCATTGATATTCATGTTCATCAAAAAAAATCATGTTTAAATATTTATTAAGCAGCAAAAAATTCATTGTTTTTATTCAACTATTAAAAAATAGATAAACTGTTTAAATTTAAAATCTAATTAAAAAATAAATTATTTTTAAAATAGATTTACACTGAATTCTTTTCACTGAAAGAATATTTGACAATAGTGCTGTTTTTTTTTTATTTTTCATTAAGAAATTCTGTTTTGTGGAGCAAAAGGGACTTTTTTCAAAAACATTTTAAAGCATCTTGATTATTAGTTTTGACTAGTATCTGTCTATATATTGCTAAAATATCCATTTCTGAAAAATGACACATATTACGTTAACATATATATATACATAATGTACACTATTGAATGTTATGTTTTCATAAACAGTTCTATAAATCAAGTAATAAATAAATAAATAAATAAATAAATAAATGCTTGTTTAAAGAGATGATGCCAACCATTTGGGGACTTCAAGGACAACACATTTAATACACTTCATTGAACATGTACACATAGATATCACCTATTTACTATATAACTGCAGGTTAACTACACTTATATATAATAACTTTACACTTTATAATAACCTTTTACAGTTGAAGTCAAAATGATTCGCCCTCCTGTGAATTTTTTTCTTTTCCAAGTATTTCCCAAACGATGTTTAACAGATTCAGGAATTTTTCACAGTATTTCCTATAATATTTTTTCTTCAGGAGAAAATCTTATTTTTTTTACTTTGACTAGAATAAAAGCAGATTTAAATTTTTTAAAGCCATTTTAAGTTCAATATTATTAGCCCCCTTAAGCAATATTAGTTTTGGATTGTCTCCAGAACAAACCACTGTTGTACAATGACTTGCCTAATTACCCTAACTTTACCCTAATTAACCTAGTTAAGCCTTTAAATGTCACTTTAAGCTGAATACTAGTGTCTTAAAGAATATCTTGTCAAATATCATGTGCTGTCATCATGGCAAAAATAAAATAAATCAGTTATTAGAAATGAGTTATTAAAACTATTATGATTAGAAATGTGTAGACATTCTGTTAAACGGAAATTAGGGAAAAGAAAACACCGGAGGGCTAATAATTCGTATATAATAAAGACTTCAACAGTATATGCATGGTATGTATTTTTTTTATAAATTTATAAGTTTTATAAATAGAGTGACAGGGCTTAAAATTAACTTTTTTACTTGGTAGCACCGATGCTTCCAACTTCAAAAATGTAGGAGCACCAGAAAACATTTAGGAGCAGCCACCAAAAATGAATGAGCACCACTGCAAATTCTATATTAAGGCATTTGTTGTATTTGAAAACAACATCAATCAGGACTAACAAAACCCAGAAACAACTATCTAACTAATGCTGTGATGACTTATTGATATCTGTGCAATAATTCCAAAATGAATGTCTAATAATTATAAAATATTATTGATGATGACGATGATGTCAATAATACTTACAATGAATAACATTACTCATTATCATGCTGCCCTGAATGTGCTTGAATGCGAGTTATGTACTGTAAAAGGTCCTGCTGTTACTTTATGAAAAATACATTTATGGTTTGCATCAAACAAAAATGAAGCATTGCAGTAATAAATATTTATTTTGCACTATTGTTTTTATACGCATGTCAATTTAATAAATAATATTTCTGCTACAAAACAAACGTAAGATTATAATAAAGCATTCAATCCGATGCTGAAAGCTGCAAAGCAGTCATCAGTAAATAGAAAAATAATATACATCTCAAGAAAGAACGGACCAAAGAAAGTAAGAAAAGTCTCACTTCTGTCACTCTTTAAAAGTTTTGGTTTGGGTTTGTGTCATTTTAAATGCTCGGTCTCATTATGCGCTGATTTTCATTTTTCTGTGTTTGTGGAATAAAGCAGGGAGTCAGCCGACCGAATATATGAGCGGGGCAGAACAGGATTCTCGTGATGACCACCGGCGCAATACCATTCTTTGTTATGAGCCGCAGATTCAGTTTAAACTTAGTAAAGCCGAGCTTCTTTGGCGATGATGTGTACAGTGTTAGATTTTACACTTAGCGGACATTTGCGCTGAACATGCAGTGAATGCAACGCATCGAGATTCGGGCACCTTCTCCGAAAACCCTCGATTGATCTCGGCTGGTGCCCTTATAAGCTCCGTGTTATCTGACAGCGGAAAGCTTTGAGTGATTGACAGCTAATATGAGCAAATATAGTGGTAGAGAAGTCTGATTCGGCACGTTTTTAGAAAAAAATCGAAACAAGTCGCACTACAACCACTATATGCAGTCGCACAAATGCTCCCAAATATATTATGAGGTCGCATAGATTAAATTTCGGGTGCATATGCGACCACAATGGTTGCAATTTCAAGCCCTGAGTGAGTATATAGACTTAATAAAGACTCAATGCATAACATTGCATCATCATGTAAACATGGGACCGGGTGATTATTATTATAACCTGAGATGATGATTGGACAGTTTCTCCATGATGGCGATGGTCATCTTCTCTCCCAGCACCAGCAGGAAGGTCACCACGATATCATGATAACCCTGATAATAATGCAGCTGAGGATTTCTCCTCAAAACATCCAAGATGATGTCGATCAGCTGCTCCTGAAGAACTTCTCGCTCATCCACACGCATGCCTAAAAAACATAAAATCACCACAGAACGACCAATCAGGCATGTTACATTTTAAACAAGCATGACGGAAGTGAAAATAAATGATTTCATTATTATTATTACAGGATCAAACGCTCCCTGAAGATATGATGGTCAATGTTAAAGTCTCTTTTATTCTTGTGACTTCTCATGTGATTTCTGAACAGTTGAAGTTCTTGTTCAGAGGCG
Organism: Danio kyathit; assembly: GCA_903798195.1. Classification (NCBI taxonomy): domain Eukaryota; kingdom Metazoa; phylum Chordata; class Actinopteri; order Cypriniformes; family Danionidae; genus Danio; species Danio kyathit. Next base: position 2,069,367 of record LR812537.1, read on the forward strand.
AAACACACAATACAGTAGGTGCATTCTTTCAGATGAACATTATTAAAGCCACTGAAGTAGGGGGTGATTATATAAACAAAGATTTATTTCAATAGATGTAATATCTATTAAATTATTTTTATAAACACATGTCAAACTAAAAAGGCATAACATAAATAGAAAACAGATATATTTCAGATCTTATTTCCCTCACTGTATTTTATAGACCACATTTAAAGCTTTTGTAATATCCTGTGTTATTAACTCTTGGAAATAAATCACTTTGCTGTTTTAGTTATTTTTAATTTGCTTTGAATTCAATCATCTGCTAAATAATTTAATGGAAATGCACTGTATACAGTGAATATTAAAGTAATTCAGTAATCTAGACATATTTAATCAACTTGTTATATTGATAATGTTTTCTGCAAGTAACTCCCACCATTCAAAAGCTGTTGAAAAAATAATAAAAGCTCCTATTGACTTTAAATTAAATGTAAAATGTATTTTCCAAAAATACAAAAAGAAATTAAACATTCAAGTTATTGTATTATACAAATATATAGATCTACAGATATTTAAATTTATTATAAAATAATATTTAAAATAGACTATTCCCTTGCAACCTAATATTATAATACTGTTTTAATATTTAAAACATTTATTTATTAATTCATATTATATTATATTATATTATATTATATTATATTATATTATATTACATTATATTATATTATATTATATTATATTATATTATATTATATTATATTATATTATATTATATTACATTATATTATATTAAAAAATAAAGCATTTAAAAATAAAAATGTGCATATTTTGTGAAACTACTTTTTTCCATCAACTTCTACTAAAATGATTTATTTTGTTTATTTATATACTTATAAATCATATTTTTCTCACTTTAGTTATTTTTTATCTTGCTGAGGATTATAGCAGATGGTAAATGCATAAATAAAAATGCACTGTATACAGTGAATATTACAGTAATTCAGTAATCTATACAAATTTAATCAACTTGTGATATTGATAATATGATCTGCAAGTAACTCACAACATTCAAAAACTATTGGAAAAATAATAAAAGCTCCTATTGGACTTAAAATTGTATGTAAAATGTACTTTCCAAAAAACCCATTCAAATTGTTGTATTATACAAACATATAGATTTAAAAAAAAATAGATCTGACTATTCCCCTGCAATTTAACATTAAAATATTGTTTTAACATCTAAAGCATTTATTTATGTATTATATTATCTTATATTATTCTAATTTTTTTGAAAGTTTTGTGAAAATATTTTTTTTTCCATCAACTTCTATGCCATATAAGACACTTATTTTATTTATTTATATATTTATACTCATAAATCATATTTTTTCTCACTTAGTATACCAACTTCTATGGCCCATGAGACACCAGAGTGTGTCATCTTAGCTGGTTTATCACTATTAAACACAGATTGGGAGCATGTCTCCAATCTCTCCATAGTAAAGTCATATAACTGTGTGCTATTTTCTTTCACCGACACTGATACTCATACACTGACCTTTTGGGAAACGCCGCATCGATCTCCTGACATCGAGCACCACCTGTCTGTAGTCTTTGTGATCTTCTCGGACATCTTTAGCTTTAAAAGATAGAAATGAAAAACATCATTTAAAGGGATAGTACACCCAAAGATTAAACTTTATTTACTATTTACTCAGCCTCGAGTGGTTCCATACATATATGAGTTTCTTTCTTCTGTTGAACACAAAGGAAGATATTTTGAAGAATGCTGAAAACCAGTAACCATTGACTTCTATAGCAGAAAAAAACAAATACTACGGAAGTCACTTGTTACAGATGTCCAACATTTTGCAAAATATCTTCTTTTGTGTTCAACAAAATAAAGAAAAACATAAAGGTTTGAAACAAGTAAGGGGTCAGTAAATAATGACAGTTTTTTGTGGCAAATTCCACACACACACACACACACACACACACACACACACACACACACACACACACACACACACGTACATGGTTTGGCAGGCAGACTGTACGCATTGATGTTGAGAAGTTTGGGCCACACTTTTCTCCTGATATCATCTGTCAGCAAACCGCCTTCGCTCACAGCCGCCTGCCTAAGAGTCTCGATGTCCACAGGGTCACTGTTTAGTGCCTGATGGATATCCAGAAGCTTCTGTTTCTTCCACGGCAGATGTTCTGCATATAATAAAAAAAGAAACATGTGAGATGGGATAATAAACACTCAACATGCACTCAAAATAACACTCAATAGAGTGCATTAGTGCCTGGACACTTTTTCAGCAGCTCTAGTTATGGAAGTATTTTTTTTTATTATTATTATTATAAAGATATTAAAAAGTTCTGGTTAAAGCTTTTTAATCCATGAACTATGAGGAGAATCACAACATTACACACTTTGATTTGAAGCAAAAATGCAAATGAAAAACAGATTGCGGTAAAATTGGTTTTATATTCGCACATTCAGACTTTCTCCTTAATAATATCTTTTCAGAAAAGTATTTTTGCAAATTATAAATAGGGAAATCATATTAGCAGCCAATGACTATCAAAGTACAACACTGATCACAGTCAATTAAATAGTGTTATGTTTTGAAGTCATACTTACATGAGATTTCAGACCCAATATATTTAAAGTAGCATGGCAAACATGATAGGAACTGTGTCACAAATCATCTCTTTTTTTCAAAAATGAACAAACGTGCGAATATAAAACAAACTTTACCTCAATAAAAAACAGACAAAAAGATGCGCAACTATGAATTTATAAGCTTTACTGAGGGGAAAAACTGTATTCCCATGAAATGCTGCCTATCACACAAATTTAAAATGACAGAGAAATATATTGTAGTTTATTTACTTGGAAAACCCAACTCCACAGGACAACGAATTGGTTACAAATAACAGGCAGCAAATAAAAAATGCATGACTTAAATCAGTAAAAGAACGAACATCTTGTTTTATCAGTCACAGTCTATATTGGCAAAACAAACCCCAAAGAGTCTTATTACATCTTTTAAACACTATTATTGTTTTGTACTTATTTCAGTCAACACTTATTGTACAGAAACAGATGCAACTTTGTCTTTAAAAACATGGTTTTGTTCAAAGATTTTTTAAAGTAGTTCCAAGATGATTCATTGACCTTTTTCCCCTTCTTTTTTGAGGAAAACAAAATTTATGTATCCATGTACAGTTGAAGTCAGAATTATTAGCCCCCCTGAATTATTCGCCTTCTGTTTATTTTTATTTCCCAATTTCTGTTTAACTGAGAGCAGATTTTTTTCAACACATTTCTAATCATAATAGTTTAATAACTCATCTCTAATAACTGATTTATTTTATATTTGTCATGATGACAGTGAATAATATTTTACTAGATATTTTCAAGACACTTCTATACAGCTTAAAGTAGGGATGCTCAAATCGATCGGCCAGAGATCGGTATCGCCCGATAATCACATTTTATGACTCGATCGGTACTCGCCAATCTGGCCGATCTCATGAACCGATCACAGGTGTCTGTTTACGAGTTTATATGCAGAGGAACCAGACATGCTAGTTGGAGAGCAAAATATTGGAATGGTCTTGCATATGTTTAGACCTTTTTACATATATAAGAACTGAGAGTTCTGTGTTTTTGACAATATTGCCAGTTCACTAAAACCTGGCTGAAATACAATTAAAAACGTAAAAAAAAAAAATGTTTTAATAGAATATTTCATAATATACTTACTGCAATAAATAAATATATATTTATAAATGTGCATTAACATCCTATGCATCAAATATGTACTTTTTCTTGATTGAGACATGTCGAATTCATCTTCCATCATTTGCAATGTTTCCAAATTGCTTTGTTAGTTGTTTTTCTTACCATTTTTTTGTATCTGTTTTATCTATTATTTTCTGTAAAGTTGCTTCTGACCATGACATGTCCACACTAAATGGTTATAAGAGACATGTTTGAGGGATTATATGCAACATTCTTCATTTATTCTCTGAGGTGTAAGGCAAGATCTCCACTTAATTATCATACTTAGGGGGAAAATGTGCTCCATGTATTATAAAGCTTGAAGCATCAGAATCGGTACTCAGTATTGGCCGATCACCATCACAAAGAATCGGTACTTGGTATCGGCTGCAAAAATCCTGATCGGAGCATCCCTAGCTTAAAGTGACATTTAAAGGCGTAACTAGGTTAATTAGGTTAACTAGGCAGGTTAGGGTAATTAGGCAAGTTATTGTATAACGATGGTTTGTTCTGTAGACTATCGGAAAAAAAAAATTGCTTAAAGGGGCTAATAATATTGTCCTTAAAATGGTTTTTAAAAAATTAAAAACTGCTTTTATTCTAGCTGAAATAAAACAAATAAGACTTTCTCCAGAAGAAAAAATATTATCAGACATACTGTGAAAATTTCCTTGCTCTGTTAAACATCATTTGGGAAATATTTAAAAAAGACAAAAAACTCAAAGGGGGGCGAATAATTCTGACTTCAGCTGTATGTGTGTACTATACTGAGATATTGAGGTAAAGTTTGTTTATATTCACACATTCATTCTTTTTCAACAATGAGACAATTTGTGACACACTGCCTATATTGTTTACCGTGCTACTTTGAATATTGGGTCTGAAAGCCCACGTAAGTATGACTTTAAAACAGAAAAAGCACTATTTAATAGACTGTGAACAATGTACTTTGATAGTTATTGGCCGCTAATATGATTTTCTTATTTAAAATGAGCAAACAATACTTTTCTGAAATGATATCATTACGGAGAAAGTCGGAATGTGTGAAGACTTCAGCTCAATGACAGAAATGCTTAATAAAACTTCGTCCATCAACCCACCAAATCTGTCAAACCTTCAATTATGACGTCACATTGAACCTGTCAATCACTCCGTGTGGATCAACAGTCAGTATGGAGTTCAGTGGTATTAAACTCTCATACACACATTAAATGGAGATCACACACAATCAGTGACATCATAAAGCACGTCTAACATCATAATAGATGACTTTCGTCCATTTATTAAGTTTAGAATGTGCGGAAACCGGTACCTTCATGTCTTCCGACAGACGCTCGCGATCCGCTCGCTGGCAGTCGCTTCTTCGCTTTTTTCATCTCTTACTGCGACTCACAGTCATGAGGATATTAAATACATACTTGTATTACAATAACAACATAGTTTTAATTTAAAACTGACAGTGAAAACGAAAGGAAAGTGGCATTATCTGATTCTCCTCAGAACAGCGTCGAGACGTGGAGGAGGAGCGCTCGCCACCCAAGCTTTAATCTCACTGGCTGAAAACGCCGGTGAGTCACTCAACCCTGACTGCTGTCGATGCCTCACCTGATTGGTTTAAACATTCATCAGGCTCAACGCTATTGGCTAATTTTAAAAAGTATTTCTGCACCCGCCTATAATAACACACCATGCGGCGTGTTTGTATTTATATGCGTTATGTAATAAATCTCTGATGAATGAATGCAGCTGAAACAACCTACAGTTTAAAAAGATTTAAATAGTTCACTGCTGTTAATCATGCAATGCAATAGCTGGTATTTAACTTATAAAGGATGAAATTCTGCTAGTGTCACTGAGAGATAAAACCGACATCTAATGTCTGTTTCCCAAAGGAAATAAAGTAAGTTAAATGGTACACACACCAGCAAAACAATGAATAAATGACAGAAGTATGTCAAGAAAACAGGGGAAATATTAAAAGAAAAAGATTTACTATAAACTGGATTTTATTTGAAAGAAAACTGCTGATTAAATGATAATTCTATTAGCTAAATTGAACGGATTAAAATAAAGCATTTTCCAATACTTTCATATTGTTAAAACAAAAAATTATGAATAATAATAATAAGTAGTATTATTATTGTTGTTATTATTATAGTTTTTATTATTATTATTATTATTGTTGTTGTTATTATTGTTTTTATTATTATTATTATTATTATTATTATTATTATTATTATTATTATTATTATTATCATTATTTTTATTGTTATTATTATTGTTTTTATTATTATTAATAATAATATTATTATTATTGTTGTTGTTGTTATTATTATTGTTTTTATTATTGTTATTATTATTGTTGTTGTTGTTATTATTATTATTATTATCATTATCATTATTATTATTGTTATTATTATTTTTTATTATTGTTATTATTATTTTTTATTATTGTTATTATTATTATTATTATTATTATTAATAATATTAATATTATTATTGTTATTATTATTATTATTAGTAGTAGTAGTAGTAGTATTGTTGTTATTATTGTTATTGTTTTTATTATTATTAATATTATTATTCTTGTTGTTATTATTATTGTTTTTATTATTATTATTATTATTATTATTATTATTATTATTATTGGGCAACCCAGTGGCGCAGTAGGTAGTGCTGTTGCCTCACAGCAAGAACGTCGCTGGGTCGTAGGTTCGAACCTCGGCTGGGCTGGGTCAGTTGGCGTTTCTGTGTGGAGTTTGCATGTTCTCCCTGGGTTCGCGTGGGTTTCCTCCGGGTGCTCCGGTTTCCCCCACAGTCCAAAGACATGCAGTACAGGTGAATTGGGTAAGCTAAATTGTCCATAGTGTATGAGTGTGAATGTGTGTGTGGAAGTTCCCAGAGATGGGTTGCGGCTGGAAGGGCATCCGCTGCGTAAAATCGTGCTGGATAAGTTGGCGGTTCATTCCGCTGTGGCGACCCCGCAAGGGACAAAGCCGACAAGAAAATGAATGAATGAATGAATTATTATTATTATTATTATTATTTATTCATTCATTTTCTTTTCGGCTTAGTCCCTTTATTAATCCAGGGGCGCCACAGCAGAATGAACCGCCAACTTATCCAGCACATGTTTTACGCAGCGGATGCCTTTCCAGCTGCAACCCATCTCTGGGAAACATCCATACACACTCATTCACACTCATACACTACAGACAATTTAGCTTACCCAATTCACCTGTACCGCATGTCTTTGGACTGTGAGGGAAACCGGAGCACCCGGAGGAAACCCACGCGAACACAGGGAGAACATGCAAACTCCACACAGAAACGCCAACTGACCCAGCTGAGGCTCATACCAGCGACCTTCTTGCTGTGAGGCGACAGCACTTCCTACTGCGCCACTGCGTCGCCTATTGTTATTGTTATTGTTATTGTTATTGTTATTTTTATTATTATTATTATTATTATTATTGTTGTTATTATTATTATTATTATTATTATTAGACTATTACATTTAAATGTATTTCTTGAAAAAAACATGACAATAATCATTTAGCAAAATAATATAGATTTGTTGTATTAACATGCGTTATACATAAAATGAACATTAAATATTAATGTTATTGTGAACATTTTTTAAAAATCTGTTTCAATAAACAAAGGAGTTACAATATTTAATATCCACCTTAACAAAAACATAATGATCCCTCACTGTAATAAAATGCTGGGTTCCACACAATTCATTCATGTTGTTTAACCCAAACTAACTTTTTACAAATTTAAGTAGACTGAACATAAAACTATTAAGTTGTTCCAAAAAAAACTCAAGAAGTGTGAAGTTTCAGCTTATTTTAAACAAGTTGTCTGAACAAGCAGCTCAAAAAATGTTTTTTGTTAGTGAATTTGATATTTTCCCTATAATATCCAGAGAATGACAATAAAGGCCATAATTAATGTTTGATGATCTTTGATGATCAAAATAATTTTAAAGATATTTTCACACAGTGTCACAAGTGGGTCATACATTATAATCACCTAGAGAATGCGTTTTACGACATTCATTATACTGTAACTACTGACAAATACTGTATGTGGCTGTAAACACAGTGCAATCAGTGCTTTTTATGATTGAGTAAATTGTGTCATGGTGCATCAGGGTGTCATTGCGCAACGTCTGCGCAGCGCGGAGGGCTTGAAGCGCCGCGTCCTTTTCCATGATAGCAAATACCGGCGAAATGGGAACAGCATGAGAGAAAACATGTGTCCGTTTGTGTCATTATAATCGCAAACATGGGCGACAGAAACGAGAAGGGCTCGGCGAAGCACCGTCGGAGGACTACGATCTCCGGAGAGGCGGCGGTGACTCAAGCCAAACGCGGCGGCGCAGCAGAGACGCTGAGCGGGCAGGTGAAGGAGAAAGAGCCGCAGAAACACGAGAATGCAGCCGGCAGACAGAAGAACCATGATGCTGGAGACGACACATTTAGGTACAGTCAGTATCTTCACCAAGTCCTTATAACCTGTCTATCAATCTATAGATAGTGACAGAGATGCCTGTACAATATAACAGACACATGCTGTTATATGAATATGAATATGAATATAGCTGAAGGCCTGTGCATGCAGAATAAATTCATTTTCGTCTTCGGCGTTTAAATATTTACAGCTTATTCACAATTTAAAATATCTGAATATCATAAATAAAAAGTTTTTTATTATATTATATTATATTATATTATATTATATTATACCATATTATACTCATTTTATACTATATTATATTGTATTATATTATATTATATTATATTATATTATATTATATTATATTATATTGTATTATACTCATTTTATATTATATTATATTATATTATATTATATTATATTATATTATATTATATTGTATTATACTCATTTTATATTATATTATATTATATTATATTATACTCATTTTATATTATATTATATTATATTATACTCATTTTATATTATAATATATTATATTGTATTGTATTATATTATATTATATTATATTATATTATGTTATATTATATTATATTATACTCATTTTATATTATAATATATTATATTGTATTGTATTATATTATATTATATTATATTATATTATATTATATTATATTATGTTATATTATATTATATTATATTATATTACATTATATTATATTATACTCATTTTATATTATATTATATTATATTATATTATATTATATTATATTATATTATATTATATTATATTATATTATAATATATTATACTCATTTTATATTATATTATATTATATTATATTGTATTATATTATATTATATTATATTATATTATATTATATTATATTATATTATATTATATTATATTATATTATAGTTTAATTCGGTTTTGCAGTTTAGATATTTTTAATTATTTAGTTAATTTTGAATCTGTATTAAACTAATTCCACGTAAAAAAAATACTACAGTGGTTTTTAGTTAATTCTATAGTGTTTTTAACCATACTATAGTAAAGTGTATTAGGCTATACATAATAGTGTTTACAACTCTTTATTAACGAATGCTCCAGCCTACTGTAAAAAATACTGTAGTATACTTTAGTTTTTACTACAGTAAACTGTGGTATAATATACCTTGTAAAAAAAACTACAGTATTGGGTCATTTGTTTATATTATTGTGGTTGTTGTGTTACTATAGCAACTATAGAATCACCACAACGGATTAATTACCATAGTTGTTGTGTTACCATAGCAACTGTAGAATCACCACAACAGATTAATTACCGTAGTTGTTGTGTTACAATAGAGACTATAGAATCACCACAACATATTAATTACTATAGTTGTGTTACCATAGCAACTGTTGAATCACAACAATAGATTAATTACCGTAGTTGTTATGTTACCATAGTGACTATAGAATCACCAAAACAGATTAATTACCCTAGTTGTTGTGTTACCATAGCAACTATAGAATCACCACAACAGATTATTTACTGTAGTTGTTGTGTTACCATAGCAACTATAGAATCACCACAACAGATTAATTACCGTAGTTGTTGTGTTACCATAGCAACTATAGAATAACCACAACAGATTAATTACCCTAGTTGTTGTGTTACCATAGCAACTGTAGAATCACCACAACAGTTTAATTACCGTAGTTGTTGTGTTACCATAGCAACTATAGAATCACCACAACAGTTTAATTACTGTAGTTGTTGTGTTACCATAGAGACTATAGAATCACCACAACAGATTAATTACCATAGTTGTTGTGTTACCATAGCAACTGTAGAATCACCACAACAGCTTAATTACTATAGATGTTGTGTTACTATAGAGACTATAGAATCACCACAACAGATTAATTTAAGTACTTTACTATAGTATAGTTCAAAAACACTATAGGAATTAGTTGAATAGCTGAATAAATAAATTAAAAGTCAAATTTTATTTATTTATTTATTTATTTATTTATATGCCTATACTCTAGTTGTAACATAATGCAATAAAACATGCTGAATATTTTTACTTTTAGAATTACGTTTACAAAAATGTAAATAAACTAAGGATATATGTATATAGTGCACATACTAATTTGACTTAATGGTAATATGGTGTAATATAATGTGGTCGGTCATCCTGGTATATCTATGAATTTGCAAAGTAAACAGTATGCATGATAACTACTGTAATATGAGTAGCATGATAGTTTTTAAAATAAAGCAATGTATTTAGCTGTATCTGTGGTAGAACACAAGCTTAAAGTAGACATGAAACAAAATATTTCATGTCTGAAACAGCTTCTCAAATGAGAACAGATGAGAGGCAGGACTTGTGTGTGTTTGCTATTGGTTGATATGATTTGATTAATCCCACCCTCATTCATGTAGACACCAATCAGAGAAGAGCAGAGATGTTGAAGAGGGAAAGGTTGTTATTTTGATTCAAGATTATGAAGACATGTGAATTTAACAAAACAATAATAATAATAATAAGCTGTTTATATTAAAAACAGCAATGTTCTAGAACTGTCTAACTTATATAAAGTACCTGGAATAATAAATAATAAGCTACATTTCCTTCAAACACAAGCCATGTAAGAAATAACATAGGAAATGAATATGGGGTCATTTTAGACCCATGTTGTACATTAAAAGGGTAGCAACATTCTTCAAAATATTTTCTTTTGTGTTCAACAGAAGAAAGAAACTCATAAATGTTTTAAACCACATGAGAGAATATATAAGGTCATTTAAAATTTTGCTAAACTATCCTTTTTAATTTATTGCAAAGAAATAGAACAAACAAAGTCATTCAGGGTTACTTTAGACCCATTTAGTGCATCAACAGTTTATTTGGTGTTGACTTTTACCCTAAATGCTCCAGATTTGAGTTGAAGAACAGAAAAGCAGATCTTTTGAGGTGAAGGTGTGAAGGTCGAGCCTCTCCTTATAATGAGCTGCTGTCAGAAATCACTGATTAATGATAAGATCAGAATCAGTCTGTAATAACCGTGTAATCAGCCACTCCTTCAGCTCTCTTTCTGAAGACACGTACCGTTGCTCAAACTCATTTCATCACCCATTTCAACATCGGCTTGTCCACAGAGTTTTAGAAAGTCACTTGTGAATGTCTGAATGTCATTGCGTCAGATTGCAACATTCAAATCAAGTGTAAATGCACTGAAATGCTGCGTCTTTTCTTAAAATGCTTTCTCTTTAAATCAAATTACTCTTGATTGATATGTTATGCACTGCAGTCAGTGCATTCGTAGTGTCTGAATACATTTTAGGCTGTAGTTTGAGGCCTTTAATAGCTGTTATGACAAAATACTATAGTATTATGGTATTTGAATCAAAGTATTAATTGTATTATAGTGTATATATTATTGTAGCCTATTTACAACTCATTGTTAATGAATGCTTCAGCATATACTGTAGTTGTAACTGGTAGATAAACTGTAATATATACTGTAGTATACTTTAGTTTTTACTACAGTAAACTGTGGTGTATTGGAGGAGCTGTAGAAAACTAAAGCATTTGATTATTTGATTATATTACTATAGTTGTTGTGTTACCATAGCAACTACAGAATCACCACAACTGATTGATTCAAACACTTTACTATAGTTGTTGTGTTACCATAGCAACTACAGAATCACCACAACTGATTGATTCAAACACTTTACTATAGTTGTTGTGTTACCATAGCAACTACAGAATCACCACAACCGATTAATTCAAATACTTTACTATAGTTGTTGTGTTACCATAGCAACTACAGAATCACCACAACTGATTGATTCAAACACTTTACTATAGTTGTTGTGTTACCATAGCAACTACAGAATCACCACAACTGATTGATTCAAACACTTTACTATAGTTGTTGTGTTACCATAGCAACTACAGAATCACCACAACCGATTAATTCAAATACTTTACTATAGTTGTTGTGTTACCATAGCAATTACAGAATCACCACAACTGATTAATTCAAATACTTTACTATAGTTGTTGTGTTACCATAGCAACTACAGAATCACCACAACTGATTAATTCAAATACTTTACTAGAGTTGTTGTGTTACCATAGCAACTATAGAATTGCCACAACAGATTAGTTTAAATACTTTACTATAGTTGTTGTGTTACCATGGCAACTATCGAATCACCTCTACAGTTGAATTTAACAATGTTACTTTAGTTGTTGTGTTACCATGGCAACTACAGAATCATCACAACAGATTAGTTAAAATACTTTACTATAGTTGTTGTTACCATAGCAACCATATAATCACTGCAACAGATTAATTAAAATACTCCACTATAGTTGTTGTGTTACCATAGCAACTGTAGAATCACCACAACAGATTAGTTAAAATACTTCACTATAGTTGTTGTTACCATAGCAACTACAGGATCACCACAAAAGATTAATTTAAATATTTTACTGTAGTTGTTTTGTTACCATGGCAACTATCGCATCACCTCAACAGATGAATTCAAATAGGTTACTATAGTTGTTGTTACCATAGCAACCATAGAATCATTGCAACTGATTAATTCAAATGCTTCACTATAGTTGTTGTGTTACCATAGCAATTGTAGAATCACCACAACAGATTAGTTAAAATACGTTACTATAGTTGTTGTGTTACCATAGCAACTACAGAATCACAACAACAGATATATTCAAATAATTTACTATAGTTATTGTGTTACCATGGAAACTATCAAATCACCTGTACAGTTGAATTCAACAATGTTACTTTAGTTGTTGTGTTACCATGGCAACTATAGAATCACCACAACCGATTAATTCAAATACTTTACTGTAGTTGTTGTGTTACAGTTGCTATAGTTATTGTTACCATAAAAACTATAGAATCACCAAAACAGATTAGTTCAAATACTATAGTAGAATTGTTGTGTTACCGTAGTAACTATAGAATCAACACAACAGATTAGTTAAATGGTCCAAAGATACTATTTAATTATTATAAATAATTATAGGATCTTGTTTCATGTGGGTATGCATGCTTTTGTGTTCATCTTTCATGAGTTTGACTGATTTTTTGTGTCTTCAGCTGCCACAAGCTGCAGGAGTCTCTGCTCAGCTCAGCCAGCGGCTTCAACAACTACAGAGGAATCCTCAACTGGTGTGTGGTCATGCTGGTGAGTGCATATGCAAATTAATGTGCACAGAAATGCACTATACATGTAGTTCATCCAACTTGTGCATTTCATTGGTTTCAAGTTTCATATGCAAACATAGAGTTTAATGGCAATAATAGGGAAGCATATTAGCTAATAAATTTCAACCATGTAGAGTGCAAAATAATGTTAAAAAGGCCGAGAATTGTGATAACGATGTCTTAAAATATAACATTCATTCATTCATTCATTTTCTTTTTGGCTTAGTCCCTTCATTAATCAGGGGTCGCCACATCGGTATGAACTGCCAACTTATCCAGCATATGTTTTACGCAGCGGATGCCCTTTCAGCTGCAACCCATCACTGGGAAACACCCATAAACACTCTTTCACACACATGCACTACGGACATAGGCTACCCACTGCGCCACCCAAAATATAACATTTCCCTATAAAAATGTTATTTTTATTAGCTCTTTAAAAAAAAAGTATTTACTCATATTAAAATATATTCTTAAGATCTAATTAATTATAATTCAGACTAAAAACTGCTAACATTTATTATTTAAAACACCATGCATCAGTGAAAACCTCCGCAGATATTCTAAGGAAAATGAGGAATAGATTATTTTTTGAAGCCCTAATCTCTTTTCAGTTCACTTGCTTTTTCTAAATGAATCAGGCGTTTTGAATGAATTATTTGAATGAATGAATTGACAAATCACTCATTAACACATTAAAACTTGTTGCCACCTACTGGCGGTCATGTTTATGTTTATTTAACAGTCCTAAAACAGCACAAAAACATTTACGCCACCTGGCATTTTCATTTTATTTCAGAGTTTCTTTTAGGGTTTGAAATAACAGGGAGGCAATATTAGGTACAAAATAGTGTTATCTTTGTATTAAAAATTATTTTAAACTTTATGGACTAAATTTCAAACTTTAGAATCAACTCTCAATTCTCAAACTCTGCGGAAATGAGGAATAAATAATTTTTGTAATCCCCAATTTTTATTTCTCTTTCTTTTTCTAAATGAATCAGACATTTCATTTGAATGGATGATTCGATGATTCAATCGATAACACAGGCACTAGTCTCCACCTACTGGCGGTTTCAATGTTATATTTATTTATCCAAAACATTAATTATTTATTATCCAAAACATTAACTTTGGAATCGAAACAGAAATGAGAAACAGATTTTATTTTATTTTATTTTATAAAATTTTATAAAATTTTATTTAAATTCATCTTATTTTATTTATTTATTTATTTATTTATTTATTTATTTATTTATTTATTTATTTATTTATATTTATCCATTACATTAATTATTTATTATCCAAAACATTAACTTTGCAATCGAAACAGAAATGAGTAACAGATTTTATTTAAAATTTAGTTTAATTTAATTAATTTAATTTAATTTAATTTAATTTAATTTAATTTAATTTTATTTAATTTAATTTAATTTAATTTAATTTTATTTTATTTTATTTTATTTTATTTTATTTTATTTTATTTTATTTTATTTTATTTAATCTTGTTTAATTATTTATTTATATATTTTATCCATAACATTAATTATTTATTGAAATGAGAAACAGATTTTATTTAAAATATTATTTTATTTTATTTTTTTTATTTTTTTATTTATTTATCCAGCATATTTTATGTTTATGTCATATTAATATTTTATGTCAGGTTCATTTTAGCTTGTAGTTTTATTTTATTTCAGCATTTTTAGGGTTTGCAATAATAGGGAAGCAATATTAGATAATACATTTATCTTAGAGAACAAAATAGTGTTATTTTTGTATTAAAAATATTTTAATCATTATGGAATCAATCCCAAACTTTGGAATCTAAACGGAAATGAGAAATAGATTATTTTTTGAAGCCCTAATCCCTTTTCAATTCACTTGATTTTTCTAAATGAATCATCAATTTTGAATGAATCATTTAAATGAATGTGTTGATGAATCACTTATTAACACAGGCACTTGTCGCCACCTACTGGCGGTCATGTTTATTGACCCATGACAGTCCTAAAACAGCACAAAAACACACTCTGAAAAAAATTTAATTATTGATATCACAAAAATATCTACTGTATATTTTTCATTAGCATCACCCTCACCTAGTTTGCAGAATGGCTGTGAGTGCAGTTTTGGCCTGGACTCGGTGTATTGTGAGATCAGTCTATATTTAGATCCTCTCGCTGTGTGTGTGTGTTATACCTGAACATCATAAACACTGACACACTGCTGTCCTTCAGGTTTATTTGCGTCTGCTCGAGTTTCTCCACCTGTTTGTCCTCAGATGAGCTTCTGAAGTCGAGAAGGAAAGCTGTAGTACCAGTGGAGGAAAGAGTACTGAAACATCTAACTTAAATAAAAGTACCATCACTTGCCAAAAATGTAGTGCAGAGTAAAAAACATGTTATAAATACTACCCAAGCATAGTACATCATATAATAAGACTAATATGAGGATTAAAATATAATAATGAAAGAGAAAAAGATATACATTATCGTTAAAATATAAGTAAATAAAATATAATACACAACTGTACATTCATTCAGATGGCTTTGCAGTGGTATCTCTGTCTAGTTTTGCTCTCTCTGTTTGTTTGTTTGACTCTACAGTGAATCAGCAGGCCGTCATTTTCTAGTGTTTGGGCTTTTAATGCATTAGTCTCATGTTGAGCATCAGAGAGAGTCCAGGGTCATTACTTGTGTTATTGCTAGTGCTAGAGCAGAGTTTATATAATATTAATTTTATAATATTAGGTTTATTTTTGATATTTTAATTTGGCTTGCAATTGTTAGATTTAGTCTTTTCAGTGAAATGATGAGGTGTTTGGTGCTTTTGTAAATTTTAAAAATATTCTGTTTGTTTTTGTTTCGGTTGCAGTAATTTCAGTACGTCTGTCTGTTAGTTGAGTCAGTTGTTCACTTTTGTTGTTATTGTTTTGGTAATAAACCAGACATTTGACATAGTTTTAGATATTTTGGTGCTTAAAATTTAATCAGCTTGCTTGACAAGTGAAATAAATAAATAGTTTAAAAGTTTATTTAATTTTATTTAATTTTATATATTTTTTTAATATTTATTTTATTTTTTATTTTAATTTTATCTTATTTTATTTTAATTCAATTTAAATTAATTTAACTTTGTCTTATTTTATTTTATTTTAATTTATTTTATCTTAATTTAATTTAATTAAATTTAATCTTATGTTATCTTTTTTAATTTAATTTAATTTAATTTTATTTTATTTTATTTTATTTTATTTTATTTTATTTTATTTTATTTTATTTTATTTTATTTTATTTTATTTTATTTTATTTTATTTTATTTTATTTTATCTTATTTTATTTTATTTTATTTTAATTTTGTCTTATCTTTTCTTATTTTATTTTATTTTATCTTAATTTAATTTATTTTAATTTAATCTTATGTTATCTTTTTTAATTTAATTTAATTTAATTTAATTTAATTTAATTTAATTTAATTTTATTTTATTTTATTTTATTTTATTTTATTTTATCTTATTTTATTTTATTTTATTTTAATTTTGTCTTATCTTTTCTTATTTTATTTTATTTTATCTTAATTTAATTTATTTTAATTTAATCTTATGTTATCTTTTTTAATTTAATTTAATTTAATTTAATTTAATCTTATTTTATTTTATTTTATTTTATTTTAATTTAGTCTTATCTTATTTTAATTTAATTTAATTTAATTTAATTTAATTTAATTTAATTTAATTTAATTTAATTTAATTTAATTTATTCTTATTTTATTTAATTTAAATTTTGTCTTATGTTATCTTATTTTATTTTATCTTAATTTAATTTAATTTAATTTAATTTAATTTAATTTAATTTAATTTAATTTAATTTAATTTAATTTAATTTAATTTAATTTAATCTTATTTTATTTTATTTTAATTTTGTCTTATCTTATCTTATTTTATTTTATCTTAATTTAATTTAATTAATTTTAATTTTAATTTAATTTAATCTTATTTTATTTTATTTTAATTTAATGTAATTTAATTAAAAAATGTTTATTTATTTATTTTAAAAAATATATATTTTATTGTATTTTGTTTTTTATTGTATTTTATTTGTTTAATTTTTTATTTTTTCATCCAACATATTTTATATGTTTTTGTTTCAATTTCTTATAAACAATTTTGTAACACGTTTAATAAGACTTTAGCAGTTCGGCTTAAACTTTACTCCAAAGCCATTTATAATCCTTTTAAATAACACTAATAACACCGACTATTATAACATCCCAAAGCAGCAGCTACAAACTGTATAAAATGTACTGTAGTTTATAAAGTGTGTGATTGATCTTTGTCCACAAGCAAACTGGAGTGTGCCCTGAAGTAACCTCTGACCCACTAACAGCGTCTGTGTCTCTATAAATACAGTGTTAATAAACCGAGGACGATCATCCGCAGTGATGAAGTGATGAAGTGTCAGTCAGAACACAAACTGTCCTTCAGCAGAAATAATCAACAGTCAAACACTGGCAGGATTTACTTTAGAAATGTCACGCGTCCTCTAAAAATAAACATGAATTTCAGCCTGAGAGAAAACCAGCAGCGTCTTCAAAGCCTGGAGAGCAAATGAGAAATCAGCATTAATCCGCTTTCTGTATCCTCGCTCTCTGTGGATTTGGCTTTTAACAGTACCTCGCTTTCTCTGACCGTATTCCCACTGAGTGTCCGAAAGTGCTTTGAAACTATTAATGAGAATTATATAAAAGTCAAACAGAAAAGCGGCTGTTATTTGAGAGATTTCGGCTGGAGAAAAAATAAAACATACAAATCAGAAACTACAGAAAAAATCATAAGG
This sequence comes from Danio kyathit, assembly GCA_903798195.1. Classification (NCBI taxonomy): domain Eukaryota; kingdom Metazoa; phylum Chordata; class Actinopteri; order Cypriniformes; family Danionidae; genus Danio; species Danio kyathit. The sequence goes on from LR812537.1 coordinate 2,087,697, forward strand.
CTGCAGAGGTTAAGTTAACTCAACTTAAATCAAGTCAAGTGCAGTACTTGGGTTGAAAAGAGTCATATTACGACCCCTTTTACACTAGATGTAAGTCTCTGATGTCTCTAGTGTGTAGTGAAGTTTCAGCTCCTAACAACTCACAGATAATGCTTTCTAACTCTGAAACTGCCCCTTTTAGGCTTTGATCTTAATTGTGGCGTTTTGGTCACCGTGACTTTAAATGCAAGTGAGACTGTGCTCTTTTGAAAAGAGGGCGGAGCTATGAATGCCTGTGTGTCAGCATAGTGGCAGATTCAAAACAAGACTAACGTCCTATGCTAATGAGAGAGAGAGATGGTCACTAGTGGGCGGGGCTTTTTCCCTCTGATGACATCATACAAAGGGAGAATGTCAATCAAAGTGTTTCTTTCAAGTCTGATTATAAACAAATACAATTAATACATGTTTACCATATTCACACACTGCTGACACACAACTGTGCTTAAACTCCTTATAAATGTGATTTCTGCATAATAGGTGCCCTTCAACAGTCAATTGATCACAAATGTCCACCTCAGCAGCTTTTTACACACAATAATATTCATAATCCCCTTTGTGAAACACTTTTTGACTGTCACAATAAAAAAAGGCAAACCAGAATTTTGAACGCAAATGCAATGCAAATTAGCACATATTTATTGAAAGTTTGTCTCATTTGCATATTTAAATATAATCTAAAACAGTTAATAATAAAACAAATCCCTCAGGTGTTTGTTTGTGTTCAGAGAACGATCTGATCTGAGTTCATGAAGCTGCTTCAGGTTAACTGTGTGTGTGTGTGTGTGTGTGTGAGTGTGTGCGTGTGTGTGTGTGTGTCCAGGTTAAAGGTCAGCTGTGTTTATCATCACTCTGTATCTCGGCATGTTTATATGGTTCTGCTGTAGACTTTGAGCTCTAGTAGACACAATAATAAAAACACCTTCATCACAGAGTCACAATCACTGCTGAGGAGAGCTGTGGGCGTTATAGTGTCTCTGAGATAATATTATCATTTGTATTAACATCTTGAATTCTGGGGCGTCACGGAGGCTCAGTGGTTAGCACTGTGCCTTCACAGCAAGAGGGTCGCTGGTTTGAGTCTCGGCTGGGTCAGTTGGCATTTCTGTGTGGAGTTTGCATGTTCCCCTCGTGTTGGTGTGGGTTTCCTCCGCGTGCTCCGGTTTCCCCCACACATGCGCTATAGGGGAATTGATGAACTAAATTGGCTGTAGTGTATGAGTGTGTGTGTGAATAAGTGTGTATAGGTTTTTCCCAGTACTGGTTGCAGCTGGATGGGCATCCGCTGTATATGCTGAACATGTATTTACAAGTTCCATACATGTATATTTATATATTAAAAATAGAAAAAGCGCACAAATGATTTGTTCATATGCTGTGTATTTATATTATTATTCATAATATACACATTTCATATTCATTAATAGTATGTTTATTATATTTATTAATATATTTTTGATTATATATAAATATAGGTATTATTTTTGAGCGTGTGGATGAAAGTGTTTTATTTGTTTGTGTTTGCAGGTTTTGTCAAACGCACGACTGGTGCTGGAGAACCTTATCAAGTCAGTCTATAATCAACAAGAGCTGTTGTGTATGTGTGTGTGTGTGTGTGTGTGTGTGTGTGTGTGTGTGTGTGTGTGTGTGTGTGTGTGTGTGTGTGTGTGTGTGTGTGTGTGTGTGTGTGTGTGTGTGTGTGTGTGTGTGTGTGTGTGCGTGCGTGTGTGTGTGTGTGATTCTCCTGCTCAGTGCATCAGTAATATGTCTGTGTAATAATGGAGCAGAAGCTGATAATGATGGCGCTGCAGTAGATCAAAGCTGCTTTATCCTGAGAATATAATGATCAACACACACTGATGCTCAATCTCACTGACTCCTGCAGCATCATCATTAATATATATATATAAATAAATATATATTATATATTTATAAATATTTATTGAATTATTTAAATACATATATTAATACATTTTATAATTTTTTAATTTGTGTTAAAAATATACAGAGAATTAAAAGAATAAAAAAAATATTAAATATTTTTTATAAATATATGATATAAAATGTATTGAAATTTTTTTATTTATTAATTATTTATTAAATTATTTTATTTTTATATAATTTTTTTTCAATAAATTTTATACGATATATTTGTACATATTTCTTTAAATATTTGAATAAATGTTTATTTATTTTTGATAATTTTTAAATTTTTATAATTTGTGTTAAAATATATATAGAGGATTATAAAAATATTACATTTATGTTTTATAAATATTAAATATTAATATAAATATAATATACAATTTATTGATTTTTTAAAATAAACTGTATTTTATATATTTGTTCAAATGTCTAATATTTATCAAAAAATATATATATATATTTTAAATTTATATTTTTATCATGTTAAAAATATATAGTGAATTATAACAATTTTAAATGTATTTTTTATATTTTATAAATATTTTTATAAATATATAATATAAAATTTATTGAAAACTATTTTCATTTATAATTATTTATTAAATTATTTTATTTACTATACAATTTTATTTAATTTTTTCAAAACAATTTACATGATATATTTATATTTATTTCTTTAAATGTTTAAATAAAATTTTATTTATTTATATATTTATTTATATATTTATTTATATGTATTAATAAATAATATATATTTTATAATTTGTGTTAAAATATATAGAGAGGATTATAAAAATATTACATTTGTTTTTTAAAAATATAAAATATTTGTACAAATATATAATACATAATTTTAAAAAATATATAAATGTTTTTTCAATAAATTTTACATTTTATATAATTTTTTATTATTTTATATTTTTATATATATATATAGAAATATTTCTTAAATTATTTAAATAAATGTTTATTTATTTTTAATAAATTTTATACTTTTATAATTTGTGTTAAAATATACATTGAGGATTTTAAAAATATCAAATACATTTTTATAAATATTAAATATTTGTACAAATATAGAATATACAGTTTATTGAAAAATATATATTTTTTTCAATAAATTATACATTTTATATTATGTATTCGGAAATATTACTTTAAATATTTAAATTAATATATATAAATATTTTAATAAATTTTATATTTTTATAATTTGTGTTAAAAATATATATTATGGGTTATAAAAAATATTACAGTCATTTTTAAAAGATAAAAATACATAACTTAATTGTGCCTTGAATTGCAGAATACAGCACAAACATTGGACACAATACAAACATTTATATAATATACTCTCATTAGCAACATCAGAAATCAGGCTGATATTTTTAATGACAGTAAAACATGAAACATATGTGATAACTGTGGTGTTCATGAGCGTTTTCTGTCATTTATGAATGAGTTTTCCTGATTTATGATTGTGTTTTCAGTGTTTTATGGTTGTTTTTTCAGATATGGCGTTCTGGTGGACCCCATCCAGATCATCTCTCTGTTTGTGAAGGACCCCTGCAGCTGGCCGGCTCTGTGCCTGATCATTGGTACGATTAATATTCATAACATCATCACGCTTATGATAATCATCCAAACACACGTTCATATTCCGCACACGCTCTGTTCAGTAAAGCGTGTCTGATCTGTTTGCTTTCCAGTCACTAACGTCTTCATAATGGCGGCTCTGTACACCGAGAGGAAGCTGTCTGTGGTGAGTTGCATGCTGGGATTGAACTGTGAGATTGCAGATATTACTGAATTACCATTAATACTGAACATTATTACATTTCACAAACAGAATTAACAGAGAAAATTATATTTACATATTTTTGTGTACTTTTTTAATAACAATTAAGCACATTTAACATCTGAATCAATCATAATCCTGTCTGTTATGCAGATCAAATTTAATTAAAGTACTAAAATAATACAATAAAACTTAAATTATTAATTTAACAATAATTCAGAATGGAAACTATGCATTTATTGAGGTACAGAATTCAAATTCAAATGAAGAGACCACTTTAAAGTTTTCAGTTTCTCTTCATTTGGATTAATAGTCATATATGTATATGTATTTTTATTATAAGAGATTTTTATTATTTAATTAAATTTAGTTTAGTTTTATTTCAATTCAATTTTATTTTATTTTTTATTTAATTTAATTTAATTTAATTTTGTATTTAATTTTAGTTTTTATTTAATTTATTTATTCTATTTTTTACTTTTATTTTTAATATTTTATTTTATTTTTTATTCTTTATTTTTATTTTATATTTTATTTATTTATTTATTTTTATTTTAGATTTAAATGATTTAATTTTATTTAATTTAACAACTTAGTTATTTTTTATTTTATTTCATTTATTTATTGATTATTTTATTTTTGTTTAATTAAATTAAAATTTAAAATTAAATTAAATTAAATTAAATTAAATTAAATTAAATTAAATTAAATTAAATTAAATTTTATTTTATTTTATTTTATTTTATTTTATTTTATTTTATTTTATTTTATTTTATTTTATTTTATTTATTTTATTTTATTTTATTTTATTTTTATTATTTAGTTCTGATTCATTTGTATGGTCTTCTCTCATTTCAGGGCACCATCTCTGAGGGAACCGGATCTTTCCTTCACTGCATCAATCTGTTTGCACTGTTGTTTGTGCCGGCAGGAACAGTGCTGAGCCTGAGCTCCGTCACACCAGGTGAAAATAACACCTTTACCCAGAGTGCACTTTCACCCAGTCAGAAAACACTACAGCTGTTCGCACTACAGCACAGCCGCTTTATTTACCATCCTTCTGATATCTTTAAAATATATTTAAATTGGTTTATTTCTTATTTCATTGCAAGATAAAATAAATAATACAATTTACATGAATAATAATAATACAATTTACATGAAAAGTTACATTTTCCAGTTAAAAACTCACAAAATGATGAAAAGTGGTGATTCTATAGTTGCTATGGTAACACAACAACTATAGTAATTAATCTGTAGTGGTGATTCTATAGTTGCTATGGTAACACAACAACTATAGCAATTAATCTGTTGTGGTGATTTTACAGTTGCTATGGTAACACAACAACTACAGTAATGGATCTTTTGTGGTAGTTCTATAGTTGCTATGGTAATAAAACATCTATAGTAATTAATAACGATTTGATAGTTGCTATGGTAACACCACAACTATGGTAATTAATCTTTTGGGGGTAATTCTATAGTTGCTATGGTAACATCTATAGTAAATGATCTGTTGTGATGATTCTATAGTTGCTATGGTAACACAACCACTATAGAAATTAATCTGTAGTGGTGATTCCACAGTTGCTATGGTAACACAACCACTATAGAAATTAATCTGTAGTGGTGATTCCACAGTTGCTATGGTAATGCAACCAACCACTATAGAAATTAATCTGTTGTGGTGATTCTACTGTTGCTATGGTAACGCAACCATTATAGAAATTAATCTGTTGTGATGATTCTACTGTTGCTATGGTAACGCAACCACTATAGAAGTTAATCTGTAGTGATGATTCTATAGCTAAGTCTTGTGTAAATTGTGATGTTTTGTGTGTGTGTGTGTGTGTGTGTGTGTGTGTGTTTCAGTGGGTGGTGTGATGGCGCTAAGCATCTGCACCGTTCTCTTCCTCAAGCTTTACTCGTACACAGATGTTAATAAATGGTGCCGAGAACAGAGACAAGCCAAAGCTCGAACCCTGTCTCGCTCTCACTCCTGTGAGTACAAACATCACATCACACTTTATAATAAAAATGCTATATAGGTTATTTATTTATAGTATCTATAGTATTTATGGACTTATACATCTTCAAACTAACCATCAATCACTGTTGCATCAACATAGAAAAAAGTGTTGATCAGAAAAAAGACATATTTCAGCGGGAGCTTGAAGAGTCTGCCATTAGTGTTGTGGTTTTGGTTGTTTTTTGTCATTTGGCGCAGAATAATATATAAATGTTTTGATTGTGGGGTGACACGGTGGCTCAGTGGTTAGCACTGTCGCCTCATAGCAAGAAGGTCGCTGGTTTGAGCCTCTGCTGGGTCAGTTGGCATTTCTGTGTGGAGTTTGCATGTTCTCCCCGTGTTGGCGTGGGTTTCCTCTGGGTGCTCCGGTTTCCCCCACAGTCCAAACACATGCGCTATAGGGGAATTGATTAACTAAATTGGCCATAGTGTATGAGTGTGTGTGTGTGTGTGTGTGTGTGTGTGTGAGAGAGAGAATGAGTGTGTATGGGTGTTTCCCAGTACTGGGTTGCAGCTGGAAGGGCATCCGCTGTGTAAAATATATGCTGGATGTTGGCGGTTCATTCTGCTGTGGTGACCCCGGATTAATAAAGGGACTAAGCTGAAGGAAAATAAATGAATATTTTGAGTGTGTTAATGTGTAACTTTTTCCTGCAGGTCCGTCCGTGCACAAAGCAAATGGCACAGCGGGATACACACACGTGACGTATCCGGGAAACCTCACACACAGAGGTCAGACATTAGACATAATATGTAAAATATTTATGTATTAAAGGGGACCTGTTATGCAAAAATCACTTTTATAAGGAGTTTAAGCACAGTTGTGTGTCAGCAATGTGTGAATATAAGCAGCTTCTAATGGTAAACATGTATTAATTGTGTTTGTTTATAATCAGACTTGATGAAAACAGTCTGCAGAAACACTTTGATTGACATTCTCCCTTAGTATGATGTCATCAGATGGGGAAAGCCCCGCCCACTAGTGACCATCTCTCCCTCATTAGCATAGGATATTAGTCTTGTTTTTGAATCTGCCACTATGCTGACACACAGGCATTTCTAGCTCCGCCCTCTTTTCAAAAGAGCACAATCTCATTTGAATTTAAAGCGGCAATCACCAAAATGACACTATTGGGATCAAAGCCTAAAAGGGGCAGTTTCAGAGAGTTAGAAAGCAGTATTAGTGTGATATTACTTGTGTGGTATCAGAGACGCATTTTACATCTTGTAAAAAGCGGCATAATAGGTGCCCTTTAAAATCTGATATATTTTTTATACGTTATCTTCATATTAATTCGCATTAATAACTAGTTTATGTATTATTTATTTAATTTATTTCATTGTTTTTTCCAGACATTTATTACTTTGCTTTTGCTCCGACTCTGTGTTACGAGCTGAATTTTCCGCGCTCTCCGCGGATACGCAAACGTTTCCTACTGCGGCGGCTGCTGGAGATGGTGAGAAATCTGACCGCAGAAACAAACCTGAGATAAATTCTGTTGATTTTCATGCACAGTCTAATCTGTATTTGTTTCCTGCAGCTCTTTCTAATGCAGTTGATGGTCGGTTTAATACAGCAGGTATGCAAGAAAACATTTTTAGCCCTCCTGTGAAATTTTAATTATTTTTCAAGTACTGTTTAACAGAGCAATGACAGTACAATGACATTTACAGTATTTCCCCTTATATAGATTTTTTTTCTTATTTCTTTATAATAAACAAAATAGTCAATGTTATCAAGAAATTATAATTTTTATCTATCAAAACAGTTGAATTCATTAACATATTTAATCTAGTTACGCCTAGCTGTGCGCAGCCAGTCTGTTGTGTTGATTCTATAGTTGCTATGGTAACACAACAACTATAGTAATTAATCTGTTGTGGTGATTCTGTAGTTGCTATGGTAGCACAACAACCAAAGTAATTCATCTGTTGTGGTGATTCTATAGTTGCTATGGTAACAAAACAACTACAGTAATTATTCTGTTGTGGTGATTCTATAGTTGCTATGGTAACACAACAACTAAAGTAATTCATCTGTTGTGGTGATTCTATAGTTGTTATGGTAACACAACAACTACAGTAGTTAATCTGTTGTGGTGATTCTATAGTTGTTATGGTAACACAACAACTACAGTAGTTAATCTGTTGTGACGATTCTATAGTTGCTATGGTAACACAACAACTAAAGTAGTTCATCTGTTGTGGTGATTCTGTAGTTGCTATGGTAACACAACAACCAAAGTAATTCATCTGTTGTGGTGATTCTATAGTTGCTATGGTAACAAAACAACTACAGTAATTATTCTGTTGTGGTGATTCTATAGTTGCTATGGTAACACAACAACTAAAGTAATTCATCTGTTGTGGTGATTCTATAGTTGCTATGGTAACACAACAACTAAAGTAATTCATCTGTTGTGGTGATTCTATAGTTGCTATGGTAACACAACAACTAAAGTAATTCATCTGTTGTGGTGATTCTATAGTTGCTATGGTAACACAACAACTAAAGTAATTTATCTGTTGTGGTGATTCTATAGTTGCTATGGTAACACAACAACTACAGTAATTAATCTGTTGTGGTGATTCTATAGTTGCTATGGTAACACAACAACTAAAGTAATTAATCTGTTGTGGTGATTCTATAGTTGTTATGGTAACACAACAACTATAGTAATTAATCTGTTGTGGTGATTCTATAGTTGCTATGGTAACACAACAACTAAAGTAATTAATCTGTTGTGGTGATTCTATAGTTGCTATGGTAACACAACAACTAAAGTAATTCATCTGTAGTGGTGATTCTATAGTTGCTATGGTAACACAACAACTACAGTAATTCATCTGTTGTGGTGATTCTATAGTTGTTATGGTAACACAACGACTACAGTAATTCATCTGTTGCGGTGATTCTATAGTTGCTATGGTAACACAACAACTACAATAATTCATTTGTTGCGGTGATTCTATAGTTGCTATGGTAACACAACAACTACGGTAATTCATTTGTTGCGGTGATTCTATAGTTGCTATCGTACCAACAACTATAGTAATTAATCTGTTGTGATTCTATAGTCCCTATGGTAACACAATATATATATAAAGGTGATATATGTTTATATGTTATATATGTTTAAAAATATATTCTCTCTGTTAAACAGCACTTGGAAAAGGTTTAAAAATATATTTTTTCACAGGCGGGTTAATAACAATGTCCCCTATATAAGGCAAGTCATTTCACTCGGCGGCCATTTTTGAAACGCCTTTTGGGCAGTATGCTTGGGCATTCTGTCTGAATGGGGAAACATCAAATTCTCCAAAACTGCTTGCCAAGCTTACGATTACATTACATATTACGAATAACCAATGAAATTAAAGAACAACTGTCTCTTTAGTTTCATTTCTAAACGTTCAAATCACACAAAATCTGCAGAAACTCACGTCTGGTCCAAGCCCCTCCCCCAGAGTATCATCAGTCTATAGCGATCAATGATTGGCTCCTGTACTAGTAGGCGGGGCTTCATTCACCATATTGAACGCTACACTATTCCCCATTCAAAAAGATACGAGTGACATGTCTTGTGTATTCTAGAGTCTTTGTTAATAATTTAGTTTTCAGCTGTAATAGTTTAAATTAGTTGAAAAAGATCATTTGTTTCTATATAAAACATGATGTTTTAATAACACTTTATTTTTCTCTTTGTTAGTGGATGGTTCCGACGATTCAGAACTCTATGAAACCCTTTCAGGTATATTTCAGTATTTAATGTTTTAATCCTGAATAAAGTTCATTCATTTTCTTTTCGGCTTAGTCCGTTTATTAATCTGGGGTCGCCACAGCGGAATGAACCGCCAACTTATCCAGCACATGTTTTACACAGTAGATGCCCTTCCAGCTGCAACCCATCACTGGGAAACATCCATACACACTCATTCACACTCATACACTACGGACAGTTTAGCCTTCCCAATTCACCTGTATCGCATATCTTTGTACTTGTGAGGGAAACCGGAGCACCCGGAGGAAACCCACGCCAACACGGGCTAAAAATAATCATTATTTACAATACATTATTTATATATTAATACGTTTATTTGAGGTGTAACAGTTCATAGAAACTTTAGGTGAAATATAAAAGACAATCTAAAAGAGTTTTATTGTGTGTTTAATGTTGTTTATTTTTCTATTGATATATTTTTATTGGTGACACGGTGGCGCAGTGGGTAGCGCTCTGGCCTCACAGCAAGAAGGTCGCTGGTTCGAGCCTGGGCTGGGTCAGCTCCGGTTTCCCCCACAGTCCAAACACATGCGCTATAGGAGAATTGGGTAAGCTAAATTGTCCGTAGTGTATGAGTGTGTGTGTGTGTGTGTGTGTGTGTGTATGTGAATAAGAATGTATGGGTGTTTCCCATTGATGGGTTGCAGCTGGAAGGGCATCCGCTATATATCCCCTTATTCATCAGGGGTCGCCACAGCGGAATGAACCACCAACTTATCCAGCATATGTTTTACACAGCAGATACCCTTCCAGCTGCAACCAAGTATTGGAAAACCCCTAGACACACTCATTCACACACACACACTACGCCCAATTTAGTTGATCAATTCCCCTATAGCGCATGTGTTTGGACTGTGGGGGAAATCAGAGCACCGGGAGGGAACCCACGCCAACACGGGGAGAACATGCAAACTCCACACAGAAATGCCAACTGACCCAGCCGGAACTCGAACCAGCGATCTTCTTGCTGTGAGGGCACAGTGTTAACCACTGAGCCACCGTGCCACCCGTTAATTATTTTCATTCAATATATTTTATGCTTCATACTTTATAGTGTGATTCTATGACATAATGAAAATATCTAATAAAAGCCTCAGCTAAAATGAGCAAAAACATGCAATAAATAACTGAAGATCAGTCCACCGCTGAGGAGCAGAGACAGTAAAAGTTCTGGAAATAAACCTGAAACATGTTTTTGTGTCTAACATATTAAATCAAGACCAAATGCGTTTAAACGTAAGGGTTTTTATGATGTTTTGATATGCAGAAATGCTTCATTTGCATGTTTTTTGTCTCGGAACAGGACATGGATTTCTCCAGAATGGTCGAGCGGATGCTGAAACTCGCTGTAAGTGTCACAAAGAGATGCTGCGGTTGTCATGGATGCTGTTGCTAGGTCTTTTGCAGGTGCTGTTGCTATGCTTACGGTTGCTGCTTCACTCTGGCACCTGTGTGAAATTCAGGCCGCTGTCAAAATTAGCTTAATGTCTGATCATAAATGCCTTTGTTGTTTTTTAGTGAATCAGCTTCATACATCACACACAAAATACTCTCACAAATATTAAAGCTGAATTACGTCCTTTAAAAACATTATATTGTGCTATTACGTAAAGCTCATTTATTTTCTCTATATGCACATTGTTTTTAACACTAACTCTCGCTCCAAAAATGACTTGCGCTGCTTGTTCAAACTGCTTATTCTTAATTCTTCATTTTTTGGCCTGACAAATTTTTGTTTAATGTTTAATTTACTTAAATTTGTAAAATCACTTTGTGTTGGCTCAACATTTTGCTTTTGCTTAATCCATCTGTTAACATCAATTCAACTTATGCTTTTATAAAACAATCATGCTTAATAGGAGAATTCATGCAGAAAACTTCATTACCCATGATGCTCTACTGAAAATTCCACCAATCAGAGAGTTGCAGTCAGCAAAGTGCGCCAAAAGTGATCTTTAGCTCCGCCCACTCTAATGAAGTACATCAAATAAAATTACAAATGAGATGGATTTATTTATTGATTGATTGAATGACTTACTGACTGGTTGATTGACCGATTTATTGGTTGACTAGCTGATTGATTGATTGATTGATTGACTGATTGACTGACTGACAGACTGACTGACTGACTGACTGGTTGGTTGATTGATTGATTGACTAACTGATTGATTGATTGACTGACTGACTGATTGATTGATTGATCAATTGATTGAATGACTGACTGACTGACTGACTGATTGGTTGGTTGATTGATTGATTGACTAACTGATTGATTGATTGACTGACTGATTGATTGACTACATGATTGATTAATTGATTGACTGATTGATCAATTGATTGAATGACTGACTAACTGACTGATTGATCGATTGAATGACTGATTGATTGATTGACTGATTGATCGATTGAATGACTGATTGATCGATTGACTGATTGATCAATTGATTGAATGACTTACTGACTGACTGATTGATCGATTGAATGACTGATTGATTGATTGACTGATTGATCGATTGAATGACTGATTGATTGATTGACTGATTGATCGATTGAATGACTGATTGATCGATTGACTGATTGATCAATTGATTGAATGACTTACTGACTGGTTGATTGCCATATTTATTGGTTGACTAACTGATTGATTGACTGATTGATTGATCAATTGATTGAATGACTGACTGACTGATTGATTGACTGATTGATTGACTAACTGATTAATTGATTGACTGATTGATCAATTGATTGAATGACTAACTAACTGACTGATTGATCAATTGAATGACTGATTGATCGATTGACTGATTGATCAATTGATTGAATGACTGACTAACTGATTAATTGATCGATTGAATGACTGATTGATTGACTAACTGATTGATTGATTAATTGATTGACTAACTGTTTGAATGACTGATTGATTGATTGATTGATTGAATGACTGATTGATTGACTAACTGATTGATTGATTAATTGATTGACTAACTGTTTGAATGACTGATTGATTGATTGATTGATTGATTGATTGATTGATTGAATGACTGATTGATTGATCAATTGATTAAATGACTGACTAACTGACTGATTGATCGATTGAATGACTGACTGATTGATTGACTGATTGATCGATTGACTGATTGATCAATTGATTGAATGACTGACTAACTGATTGATTGATCGATTGAATGACTGATTGATTGACTAACTAATTGATTGATTAACTTACTGATTGATTGACTAACTGATTGATTGATTGATTAATTGATTGATCGACTAACTGTTTGAATGACTGATTGATTGATCGATTGAATGATTGATTGACTAACTGATTGATTGTTTGATTGACTGTTTGAATGACTGATTGATTGACTAACTGATTGACTGATTGATTGACTTACTGACTGATTGATTAACTGATTGATTGACTAACTGATTTATTTATTTATTGATTAATTGACTAACTGATTGATTGATTGATTGATTGATTGATTGATTGATTGATTGATTGATTGATTGATTGATGATTGATTGATCGAATGACTGACTGACTGAATGATTGACTGATTGATTGATCGATCGATCATCCAGTTGTGTCATTGGCAATGCTTCATGGGATTGTAGTTCTTTTCATTAATAAACCTTTCTTGTATATTTAGTTTTTGTCTAATTTTTATAAAAGTCTTTGCTTCAGATCATAGCTCATAATATTGCGATTTGCCTCAAATCTCATAGCAGAATGCCACGATTGACCAATCAGAATGAAGCAGCTTGAGCTTTGCATGCTGATGGCTGCCATTGCTATGGTGATGTCATGTCTGTGGCCCCTCCTCCTCTGAGTGTCTAACGGCACAAGCCCCGCCCCTTCTCCCTGTCCCTCTGCAGGTGCCCAATCACTTTATCTGGCTCATCTTTTTCTATTGGTATTTCCACTCCTCTATGAACGTCGTAGCGGAGATCATGCAGTTCGGGGACCGCGAGTTTTACCGCGACTGGTGGTGAGTTTACCATCATTTAGAGCTTTCAAACAAGCAAATCATGATGACTACTGTGTCATTTTGTGTGTTTAATAAATAAAAACATGTTCATTTTGCAGGAACTCTGAAACGATTCCTTATTTCTGGTCAAACTGGAACATTCCTGTTCACAAGTGGTGCCTACGGTGAGACCATCATCATTAAATGGGTGTTATTCTGACTATAATGGAAAGTTTGACTGATTTCTGATGTTTTTCAGACACTTTTATAAGCCCATGTTGATGCGAGGAGCAAATCGATTAGCCGCTCAGATCGCCGTCTTCTTCCTCTCCGCATTTTTCCACGAGGTTTCACTTCTCTCTCATACTTCAGCATTACACTTTACGATTATTTCCAGTGTTTAATAGAGCTGCTGAGGTTTTATGTTGTTCTGTTCAGTATTTAGTGAGTGTTCCTCTCAAGATGTTTCGGCTCTGGGCGTTTCTGGGCATGATGCTGCAGGTCAGTTATTTTAATAATCAATAAATGGCAATAAAAATCACATAATTCACATTTATTTGGAAGCTTTTGCATATAAAAAAGAATAAATAATAAGCTATTGCTGACTTTTTTTTTTGCAAGACTTGACATCTTGCAATTCAGATTATTTTATTCTTATTCACGTCTTATTATTGTTCTATATTTTTCTTCCTTGTTGGGAATTTGTGTCACAATTTTAACTTATTGCAGTTACAACTTATTGGCGTAGGACAAAACTATTATAATAATTGTGAGAATATGGAATAATAAAGCTACAATCCAGAGGAAAATCAACCAGACATACCAACTTTTTATGTTCAAATTTCTTGGTTTGTTTGTCAGAATTTTACTTTTTTTTCCCCTTAAAGTTGTGAGTTTGCACCTCAGTTGTGGAATTTTAACTTACAATTATGAGAAATAAAGTCAGAATTGTGAGAATTATTGTTATGGAATTGAGAGCTCTTTTAATATCCTGCCATTTTTACCTGCATATTTCACAAAAATCTGAACGTTTTCCCTAAACTGACTTTATTATCAGATTTATTTGTATTTCCCAAATTCTGACTTTTTCTTTGAATTGTTGGCACTTTTAGTCAAAATTCTGAATTAATTTTCATTCATTCATTCATTTTCTTGTCGGCTTAGTCCCTTTATTAATCTGGGGTCGCCACAGCGGAATGAACCGCCAACTTATCCAGCACGATTTTACACAGCGGATGCCCTTCCAGCTGCAACCCATCTCTGGGAAACATCCACACACTCATGCACACTCATACACTATGGACAATTTAGCCTACCCAATTCACCTGTACCGCATTTCTTTGGACTGTGGGGGAAACCGGAGCACCCGGAGGAAACCCACGCGAACGCAGGGAGAACATGCAAACTCCACACAGAAACGCCAACTGACCCAGCCCAGCCGAGGTTCGAACCTGCGACCCAGCGACGTTCTTGCTGTGAGGCGACAGCACTACCTACTGCGCCACTGCGTCGCCCTGAATTAATTTTAAATAATTAAATAAAACATATATATTATATATAAATAAACAAAAATAAAAAAAATAATAAATGAATACATTTTATGTATGTAATATTATATATTTATATATTTAATATTTCATACATTATACATACATACATATATATATATATATATATATATATATATATATATAATATATAACATAAACAGCTCCAATTTACGTGCTAAAATATTTGAATGAAATAATTTAAATTAATTTGCTAAATAAATTGCAAAGTATAATATCAGAATTGAAATAATATCAAAATTGCAAGACAATCTCTTTATTGTAATACAGATATTTTTTGTTTACCTTTTTGTCTCACAATTCCAGTAGTTTTTGTGTATTTATTTATTTTTTTTATTCGATTTTAAATATTGGCAATATTTCAACTTATAAATCCCTATTGCAAGTTTCTATATTGCAATATGTTGCAACAAGAAACCAGTTCGAATTCTGAGACACAAACTAAGATCTGCACGGACAAAAAGATAAAATTGTGAAATTAAAAGTTGCAATTATCATTTATATAATATTTATATATTATTTATTTTATTATTATTAGAATTTTGCAATTACACAACTGTGACTTTGTATTTGATTTATAACATAAACAGCTGCAATTTTAGCTGCTAAAATATTTAAATGAATTAACTTAAATGAATTTGCTAAATTATATGCAAAGTATACTATCAGAATTGCTAGAAATTAAGTCAAAATTGCAAGCCATGAACTTTTTATTGCAATCCAGATATTTTTAGTCACAAATTTCTTTTTGATTTAAATATTGCAAATATTTCAACTTATAAATTTCAATTGCAAGTTTCTATTTTGCAGTACTAAGAAACAAGCTCGAATTCTGAGACACAAACTGCACATACAAAATGTTAAATTTGTAAAATAATAAGTTGCAATTTTCATATATATATATTTATTTTATTATTATAATTTTGCAATTAGACAATTGTGACTGTGTATTTGATGTACAACATAAACAGCTGCAATTTACATGCTAAAATAGTTCAATAATTAACTAAATTATATGCAAAGTGTAATATCACAATTACTAGAAATAAAGTCCAAATTGCAAGACAAAATCTTCTTATTGCAATCCAGATATTTTTAGTTCACCTTTTTGTCTCACAATTTCAGTAGTTTGTGTATTTTTTACGTTTTTTCAAAATTTGTATATTAAATATTGCCAATATTTTAATCATAATTTTTAATTGCATGTTTCTATATTGCAATACTAAAAAACAAGTTTGAATTCTGAGACACAAACTAAGATCTGCACGGACAAAACGTTCAAATGAAGAAATAAAAAGCTGCATTGTATTATCATGCATATCTGAAAATCTAAAACTCTATCCGTTCGTTCCTCCTCCAGGTCCCGCTTGCCATTTTGGTGGGCCGATACCTGAGGGGTAACTATGGCAACGCCGCGGTGTGGATGTCTCTGATCATCGGCCAACCAATCGCAGTGCTCATGTACGTCCATGACTACTACGTGTTGCATTATGGGAGTGCGTCTGAGGGCGCAGCACCGTGACGCAGCCGCTTCTGCAATAATGTTGAATGTAAAAACTGCATATATTTTTAGAAGGATTTCAGATTTTTATCTAAATGAGTTGATTATTATTCATAAAGGCACTTGGAGGAAGAGCAGACGTGTTTTTAAATCCCACGCAAACACTGCCGAGCCAAAGCAGCACGTCATTGCAAACACTGAATCATTCGTGTCTGTCATTTCTATTAATGTGATGTTTTTAATTCAGAGTTGTGCTTTTGGTGGTGTGTTTGATTCAATCTGTGAGTGTTTGGCACTTTATTGAAGACTGCATGACATTTGTCAGCCTCTAGAAGAATGTAACTTGCTTTTTTACTCGATTTTGCTATTTGCTGTTCATTTTAATTTGGATAATGTACAAAATGAGACTTATAAATCTATATATATCTGTGAAAATGAGGAAGCCAAAATGATGAATTACATGCAATATTATTTAAATGTGATGTTATGGTATATATATATATATATATATATATATATATATATATATATATATATATATATATATATATATATATATATATATATATAAAAAAAAAAAAAACTCACCGGCCACTTTATTAGGTACACCTGTCCAACTGCTTGTTAACACAAATTTCTAATCAGCCAATCACATGGCAGCAGCTCAATGCATTTATGCATGTAGACATGGTCAAGACGATCTGCTGCAGTTCAAAGCGAGCATCAGAATGGGGAAGAAAGGGGATTTAAGTGACTGAGCACAGCATGATTGTTGGTGCCAGAAGGGCTGCTCTGAGTATTTCAGAAACTGCTGATCTACTGGGATTTTCATGCACAACCATCTCTAGGGTTTACAGAAAATGGTCCGAACAAGAGGAAATATCCAGTGAGCGGCAGTTCTGTGGGTGCAAATGCCTTGTTGATGCCAAAGTTGGACAATAGAAGATTGGAGAAACGTTGCCTGGTCTGATGAGTCTCCATTTCTGCTGCAACATTCAGATGGTCGGGTCAGAAATTGGGGTTAACAACATGAAAGCATGAATCCATCCTGCCTTGTATCAGCGGTTCAGGCTGGTGGTGGTGGTGTAATGGTGTGGGGGAGATTTTCTTGGCACACTTTGGGTTCATTAGTACCAATTGTGCATCGTGTCAACGCCACAGCCTACCTGAGTATTGTTGCTGACCATGTCCATCCCTTTATGACCACAGTGTCTCCATCTTCTGATGGCTACTTCCAGCAGGATAACGCAACATGTCATAAAGCTCCAATCATCTCAGACTGGTTTCTTGAACATGACAATGAGTTCACTGCACTCAAATGGCCTCCACAGTCACCAGAGTTCAATCCAATAGAGCACCTTTGGGATGTGGTGGAACGGGAGATTGGCATCATGGATGTGCAGCCGACAAATCTGCAGCAACTGCGTGATGCTATCATGTCAATATTGAGCAAAATCTCTGAGGAATATTTCCAGTAGCTTGTTGAATCTCTGCCACGAAGGATTAAGGCAGTTCTGAAGGCAAAAGCGGGTCCAACCTGGTACTAGTAAGGTGTACCTAATAAAGTGGCCGGTGAGTGTTCATTATTACAGCTGTTTATTTGTACGCTTTTGAGCCTTTATATGAATCTTTTGACTTTAATGGTCTGGATAACATTTCTAGACTGATGTTTATCACAACAGCGAGATGTAAATTCACTGCAAATGCAATAAGAAAATGCCGTTTTTAAATGATGTGTTTCTACAAAACCAGATTAAACTCAATAACCAGCAGAATTAATTCAGTTAAAACCTGACGTTTGTACCCGTTCATGTGGAATAAATCTTTTAAAACAGCTTGTGTATGAAATGTGATGTTCATAATAATACAGACATTCCTCCGAGTTCACTTTGTGCATATAAAATATTTATTCATCAGAAGGAAAGCAGTCACACAGATGCGAAACAACACTTGAAAAAAACAGCAGAAAGATCGAGAAGCGTGGAGAAATCCTGCCGTCACTGCTGTGGAGAGAATATAGAAGATTAATACACTGTGATATAATGAAAACATTAACGTTAAAGGGGACCTATTATGCCTTTTTCAAGATGTAAAATAAGTCTCTGATGTCCTCAGAGTGTGCGCGTGTGTGTGTGTGTGTGTGTGTGAAGTTTCAGCTCAAAATACCACACTAATAATGCTTTCTAACTCTCTGAATCTGCCCCTTTTAGGCTTTGATCCTAATTGTGGTGTTTTGGTGACTGTCGCTTTAAATTCAAATGAGATTGTGCTCTTTTCAGAAGAGGGCGGAGCTATGAATGCCTGTGTGTCAGCATAGTGGCAGATTCAAAAACAATGGACTAATGTCCTATGCTAATGAGGGAGAGATGGTCACTAGTGGGTGGGGCTTTCCCCCTCTGATGACATCATACAAAGGGAGAATGTCAATCAAAGTGTTTCTGCAGACTGTTTTCATCAAGTCTGATTATAAACAACTCTAATTAATACATGTTTACCATTAGAAGCTGGTTTTATTCACACACTGCTGACACACAACTGTGTTTGAACCCTTTATAAAAGTGATTTTTGCGTAATAGGTGCCCTTTAAAGCGTGTTAAAGCTCACCTTTGCTTTGTTCTGTACTGGTAAATAGAGTTTAAATTCAGCGGGCAGCTCATCCTCAGAGTACAGCCGGTCTGAGAAATAAACCCTCCTGATGCGACAGTTTGCGTGAATCTGAAAAACATCAAGATGAACATCATGACACTGTTAACAATCTGAATCACTTCTGTTTCTAATAATACTAGTATCTTGAAGAATATCTAGTCAAATATTATGTGCTGTCATCATGGCAAAGACAAAAGAAATGAGTTATTAGAAATGAGTTATTAAAACTATTATGATTAGAAATGTGTTGAAAAAATCTGTATAAATCATGATTAAAGTATAAGGCATACCTGTCAACATTGGGATGTGAAAATTATATAATAAGGGATCCCTAAATTACTAAACATGTTGATTTGGAGATGTTTGATTGTAAATAAACAGTTAAATGGTCAGTAATATGTTTTATTATTATTATTATTATTTACAAAAGAAAAAATAAATAGTATGCATCAGCAGCAAATACATTAGCAAACAGTTCAGTTTATTAAAATGAATAGCTATTATAATGAAATAAAATCAAGCTCTCAAATCTCATTAGCCATTTCTTCACTGTATAACTGACACATTCTGATTAAAGAGCAACGAATGAATCTCTGATTTATTTAGATTTGTTTTGTTTGATTACATTACATAACAGGTGTCATTTTAAAAATGCACACATCTAACGTTATAAAGAAAGAAATCGATTGCTTTCCTAACTTTTATGCTCATTTACGACGAAATTAGTTGTGTTTGAAAAAACCCCAGCAAGATCGACCTCTTCAGATGTTATTATTATTATTAATTATGTGTATATGTCTGTTTAAACACGCACCCAAAACCCAAACTTTCACTCTGTTTCAAATCGCGTGTGCAGAATCTGTTTGGGAAACAGCCTCTGTTTCAAGAGTTCACACTTAGCTGATGATTAATTATAAAGCTTGTTTGGCATGCTGTCCCGGGAGAGAGCCCTGAGCTCATGAGATCCTCGAGCCCGGGGCTCCCTCCAGTTGCAAGGCGAGAGGGGAGATCGAGCTCAGGTAGATCTCGAGAACTCCCCCTTCGTAGTGTTGAAGAGCAGATAGTAGTTCTCTTTAACGAGATAGGTACTACATAGGGAGCAAGTCTATAAAGTTGATCAATCAATAACTAGGTTGTGTGTTTTTAATCGGTGGGAGGAAACCGGAGGACCCGGAGAAAACCCACGTGAGCACGGGGAGAACATGCAAACTCCGCACAGAAAATGCCCGCTGGTTAGGTACAGCCATTGACATTCTTGCTGTGAGGCAACAGCGCTAAGCGTTGGGCCACCGTGTCAGCCATCTAGAAAAGGGAAGGAGTAGGGGTGGAAGGGGGGATTCTTCAAAGCGAAGATAGCGGTGATATGAAACCCGGGCTATTTATAGTAGCTTAGGGATCATCTGATTGGTGCATGGTGATTTGGATAATGTGGGTTAAGCCGCTAGCAATCATAAGCACGTGATCCTCTCGAAATTAGTTTATAAATAAACTTCACTTATCACTATGGAGCGCGTCAGCTGACAGTCACGCACTGCTATATGACTGTTTTGAGGATTGCATATGAAGGGGAGACGACACCTGTAATAAAAGGAAAGGGAATCCTGCCGTTTTTATATTTATTTTAAAGTGTTTTCATGCCTAAACAAAGCGAAAGCACAGAACAGACTCACATTTAAGAGCAAAGGGCGGCCCCTGGTGGTTTGGGTTGCGTATAGGGAGGCTCTGCTCTTTAATGTTTATTAACACCCTTCAGAGAAAGACTGAAAATATGGGAGAAATATGGGAAAACACCTTTACGGGATGATAGTGGGATAGAACTGTAAAACGCGGGAGAATCCGGGGAAAAACGTGAGGGTTGACAGGTATGGTATAAGGCTAGTTGAGTCCTGGGACGGTTGTATTTACTAGTAAGCAAGTTATAATTCTGATGTCAGGGCAGAAATATTTGCAAAGTTCATCCAAGACCAAAGTGTATCCAAATGGAGGAATTTTGAAATTCATTCATTCATTTCACTTTGGCTCAGTCGCTTTATTCATCAAGGGTCGCCACAGCGGAATGAACCCTCAACTATTCCAGCATATGTTTTTGAATTTTGAAATATGGCATTCAATTCCGAGTATCAGAATCCCCCATTCATTCACACAGGCCTGCAGTCTTGGATGGAGCGCGGGTGGTTGTGGTGTGTGTTTCACCTGCACTCGCAGCGTCTCGATGTAGTTGGTGCCGTACGCTCTCCTGGTGAAGTCGGACAGGTTGAACTGGATCTGGTTCCAGCCGTCGTCCAGCCTCATGGGCATGGTGCAGATGAAGGGCTTCACACGCGTGGTGCTCTGATAGTTACTCGCTCGGAACCGCCGCCGCACGTTCTTATCGTCCAGAACCTGACCACACAAAACAAGCCCTCACCAGCTCATCCATTACACTGAGAAGAGCACACATTTTTACATGGTATGCTTAAATGGAGATTCGTTTAATTAAATATGAGCTCATTTGCATGCATTTTTAGCATACAAGTCTGACCACTGGATGAAGTGAGGTTTAAAAAATGAAGTCAGGTTTCATTTTTATTATATATACAGTTGAAGTCAGAATTATTCGCCCCCCCTTTGAATTTTTTTTCTTTTTCAAATATTTCCCAAATGATGTTTAACAGAGCAAGGAAATTTTCACAGTATGTCTGATAATATTTTTTCTTCTGAAGAAAGTCTTATTTGTTTTATTTCAGCTAGAATAAAAGCAGTTCTTAATTTTTTATGAACCATTTTAAGGTCAATATTATTAGCCCCTTTAAGCTATATTTTTTGATAGTCTACAGAACAAACCATCATTATACAATAACTTGCCTAATTACCCTAACCTGCCTAGTTACCCTAATTAACCTAGTTAAGCCTTTAAATGTCACTTTAAGCTCTATAGAAGTGTCTTGAAAAATATCTAGTCAAATATTATTTACTGTCATCATGACAAAGATAAAATAAATCAGTTATTAGAGATGAGTAGGGCCAGACGGAATCTGCGGATAATTTTGCTATTTCTGCAAAGAATTTTGGTAAAAATTTGCTGATTTCTGCGGAATTATTTTGGGAGTCTCATAACTAAAACCTTAATATGTTAAATAATAAATAATATATTTGTAACTTTTATTTAATGCTTAAAATGCAAATCCAATTAGATTAACTGTAAATAGTTAACTTTAAGCAAATAAACAGAATTAATAAGGGGCTAAAAATCTGCGGAAATCTGCGGAAGATCTGCAAAAAATCTACGGAATTCTGCGCGCGCAGATTTCGTGTGGGCCTAGAGATGAGTTATTAAAACTATTATGATTAGAAATGTGTTGAGAAAATCTGCTCTCCTTTAAACAGAAAACGGGGAAAAAATAAACAGGGAGTGTAATAATTCTGACTTCAACTGTATATATACACATAGATTTTTATATATATACATACATATACATATACATATATATATATATATATATATATATATATATATATATATATATATATATATATATATATATATATATATATATATATATATATATATATATATATATTAGAGTCCAAGAAAATAAGTTGTTGTCTATGTTTTACATTATGAATCATTCTTCAGTAAACCCTTCTATAAGACATCAATAACATGTGATTTGTTGTGTGTAAAAGCTGCTAAGGTGAAAATGAATATGGGCAATTCAATGCAAATGTCAACCTTGCCATGAAAAAAAAATTGCCAAAATAGCGAAACCATTTCTGCGTTTTTTTTGTGCAGGCTTGTATTTTACAGTGATTTAAATTACTCAAAAATGTCTGTCAATGTTTTCAAACAATTATAATTGATTTACAAAAGTCACACAAGTGGCAATTTCACATCTGTCACATCCATAACAGAGAGACGTCACATCCATAACGAAGCTTTTTCCTCATAAATGCAAAAATGTAAAATCAAATTTAAAAAAAAAATCATGTTTGTTCTATAGAGAGCAACTCTTCTCCTGTTGATTAGCATTGTTTATTTTGGGTTGTGCAGTTTAATTCACAGAATTTCTACAAAGTATGTTGTAGACTGTAAACTTGCACATCCATAACACATGCTTATTTTCGTCATTTAAAATATAAAAAATGTTCACAGAGTGATATTTTTCTGCTTCCACAACTCTGTGGTCAGTTGTTTTGGAAAATATAAACAGATGCGTCAACATGATGTTAACATATACTTCCTCTGTCAATTTACGTTTTAAGATTTTACTGCAAATGTCACATCCATAACGCTGGAATTGCTCATATATGTCATAAAACAGCCTTTAAAAATAAATATATCTGCTGCAATCGAAATCTACAGACATAATATGCTAAAGTACAAGAAAAGTAACACTTTCTTAATGTTTGTTTGTTTGTTTGTTTATTTTACATTTGAGTTAAAAAACACACCCAAATTTTAAAAATGTACAGGTTCTGACAGAAATATACTATATAGACCCAAGTGAAACATCTGCCTACCTGAACTTCAAATGTGAAATACTTCTTGAGGTTTTTGATGATCATGACGAGGAAAGGCAGCTTGATGCCGAGGGTTTTCTTGGGGTCTGCAGGACACGTGATGTATGTGGTGCTGTGAGGACGATCAGAAACACAGGTCAGTGTGTGTGTGTGTGTGCGTGTACGTGTTTTTGTGACATATCAGGACACAAATCTGTATAATGTCATAGGTACGACACGGGTATTACAAGAAGATGGTGAATTATGAGGACATTGCTGACGTCCTCATTTCTTATATAAATCCTCATGCCGCTTATAAATCACACAGAAGGAGGTTTATTCGGAAAGTAAAGCTGTATGGTTGGGTTTAGGGGTAGGGTGGGGTGAGGGCAATACAATATACAGTTTATACAGTATCAAAACAATGGTGTGTGTGTATTTTGAAAATGTAAAAATGCAGATGCATGTGTTCAGATCAAACAGACACACACACACTCACCTCACATTGGTCCCCTCCACCTCCAGCACCAGAGACTGGATGTCGTTGTCTGTGATGCGCTTTATGTGTCCGTTTCTGACCTGCAGGAACAAATTATATATTAAAAACTTTTAAGTTATTCTGTAATCTGCGCACGGATCAATGACAAACAGGATACGACAAAAAATAAATAAGAGGGATATCATACATTAATAGAATTCATGAACAGAAGAGACCCACCAACATTAAAATGTCGTCTAGTTTAACAATATTTAAAATAGCAAAAATCTGATGACATATTAAAACACTCTATTCACAGATTGGCTCTAATGTTAATGTTAGAATTTTCCAATATCGTGCAGCCCTAATATATATATATATATATATATAAAACAGTGGGAAAAGTGAACACATTACACCAATTCTCTACTCCCTCCACTGGCTCCGTTAAGTTTAGAATCAATTTTAAACATTTGTTGTTTGTTTTTAATGCCGTCAATGGCCTTGCTCCTACTTACTTATGCGAAATTTTGCACATTCACAAACCCAGCAGAGCTTTCAATCTGCTGACTAACTTCTGCCTGAAGTCCCTCAGTCAAGATACAAGCAGTGGGGTGATCGCTCTTGCAGTTGCAGGTCCTAAACTTTGGAACACCCTTCCTACTGAGCTTCATACAATCAGTGACCTGCCACTTTTTAAAGCCAAGCTCAAGACTCACTTGTTTAAACTGGCTTTTAATGCATGGCACTGACACTTCTTTATATTTTAATGTTTGTTGTATTTTATTGATATTTCTTGTATTGTTTTGCATTGTCTGCTTTTTAGTTGTGCTGTATAATTTGTTTTTACTTGTGTAAAGTACTTTGGTTGTAGTAAAGTGCTATATAAAGGTCGATTGATTGCTATACAGTATATATATATACACACACAGTTGAAATCAGAATTATTCGCCCCCCTTTTAATTCTTTTTCTTTTTTAAATATTTCCCAAATGATGCTTAACAGAGGAAGGAAATGTTCACAGTATGTCTGATAATATTTTTTCTTCTGGAGAAAGTCTTATTTGTTTTATTTCGGCTAGAATAAAAGCAGTTTTTAATTAAAAAAAAAACAATTTTAGGGACAATATTATTAGCCCCTTTAAGCAATTATATTTTTCAATAGTCTACAGAACAAACCAGCATTATACAATAACTTGCCTAATTACCCTAACCTGCCTAGTTACCCTAATTAACCTAGTTAAGCCTTTAAATGTCACTTTAAGCTGTATAGAAGTGTCTTGAAGAATATCTAGTCAAATATTATTTACTGTCATCATGACAAAAATAAAATAAATCAGTTATTAGAGATGAGTTATTAAAACTATTATGATTAGAAATGTGTTGAGAAAATCTTCATTCTGTTAAAAAGAAATTGGGGAAAAAATAAACGGGGGCTAATAATTCAGACTTCAACTGTATATATATGTATGTATATATATATATATATATATATATATATATATATATATATATATATATATATATATATATATATATATATATACACACACACACACATACATTCTATATAAATATATAAACAAATTTAATTTTAAACTATTAACACAGTAAAAAGGTCTCAGTAAAGCTTCACATTAACGTTCCATTAGCTAACATTAATTCATTCATTAATTATGTAAGGTTTAACATTAACAGTGACGTTTTAACAGCACTACACGGCCTCGGGAATAGATATTAGATTATCGAATGATTGTAAGACTCATATAATATGGTAACGTTATATATTTACATGCTTACCATAATAGTATCTTATAGTAATGTCCAAAATCATTGGGTTACCATGGTAATACCAGAGTATTTTTTTTTTTGCAGTGATGTTTATAATGCCATCGAGGCTTAACTGACATATATTCAGTACACCTGACGTAAACAATGACTATAAAATGAGTCTAAATCTGTCATTTGTGCAGGTTAGCTGTTTATGAGCAGCAGCTGAGCTGCTTCAGTCAGTCTAGCATCATCGCCTCACCTTCTTGTCCCATATCTGCAGGGGTTTGCTGCCGATACTGTAGAGGATGGACAGAAATCCGCTCTGAAATGTATTTTTGAACATAATCCTGCGTCTGTTTCTAACATCAAATCACACCATGTACTGTTTATTCGGCTCTGAACGCGTCCGGCTGGATCGCTCGCCTGCAGGTCTCGGGTTCCGCCTGACGAACACTAAACAAAGCCACACATCAGAGTGTAAAACTAAAGTGCGTGTTTATATGAAATATCGAGATAAATGTGTCGTCTGATGTGATGAATCCCCAGCGGCGACACTGAGCAGGATTTTCCGAGTTTATTTGGGAGTTGCTAAGAGACGTGACGTCTTCTGGTTGTCACGTCGGACCCTTTAATGTTGACACGTCTGTTGCTATAGAGAAACAGTGACCCCATTAGTATGGCAAGTCGTCTTATTAAAATGTAAAAGCCGTATATTTATGCTATTAAGTGCTTATTATTTAGTCATTAACCTTAGAACCTTTTAAAAATATATTAGCACTTATTGTATACTAACTCATATTATTAGATACTGGTATCCATTCATTAAATATTAATAATACCTATTAGTTACTCGTTTATTTGCATTAATATTTATTCAGACCGCATTTATCAGGTATGGGTTTGATTAAAATGTTAATTCGATTAAGGTCAATAAAGCATATGGTCATTTAGAGCATTTTTGTCCACCCCAGACAATTACATTTGGTCAGAATAAGAAATAATTCCATTTGTTGTGATTGAAATTCAGGATTATTCAACCAAATCTTGAATATTTAGATAAAATATATTGGATATTGGATGATTTTAAAAGCATAGCACCTTTTTGTGTTATTTTATGCATAAATAATATCATTTATTTAATTGAAATGTATAGAGAAACAGAGAATTTTATATACAATAGTCATTACTACTACTACTAATAATAATAATAATAAAATATAAAAAAATATATAAATACAATGTTGGACAAAAAACGTTCATTATAATAAAACCACAAACTTAAATATACTTTAAAATACATTTTATTTAATTTAAAATAACATTTCTGACTATATACAACGCAGATAACCAAGACATTTTCATATTACCAAAATCAAATTAAATACTCTAAACCACACTTAATTAGACAAATCAGAACGCAGCACATCTCTTCTCTGATTGATGCTTACTAGTATTGAAGGCGGAATCAACCTGTCAATCACGAGATCCACCAATGGCAAACCACAACCATCCAATCAAGTCCACGTAGACAAAATCAAGCCCCGCCCACAGTCAAAAAAAACATTGCAACTTATAATACAGATATTCAAAGCTTGCTGTTTGTCACTTCCCGCCTAAATGTATCAATTGTTTTCATTTAATACTTAAATTTCTCGTCAAATCTTGACCAATCAAATGCTCTCTAGCATCTAACATGCCCCACCCCCTTCTGCTCATTTGCTTTTAATTTGATGCTCTTGAGCTCAGCCACTCTCGTTGGCAGAGCTGTGATAAAAACAAAACACTATTGGCTGTTTTTTTTAAGAGGAGGAGCTACACTATGTCCCGCCCTCTCTTCATGTTTCAGTTGAGATTACATAAAACATCAAATAAAATAATGCACATTTCAAAGCCATTAACCATCGGGACGCAGCACATCTCTTCTCTGATTGGTGAAACTAGTATGAGGGCGGAATCAACCTGTTAATCACGAGATTGACTTATTGAAACCGTCCATTCAAGTACACATAGACAAAATCAAGCCCCGCCCACAATATATAAGCCTATCACAACTTTTATTTCACGTAGATCTTAATATGTAAATTGAATCACACACTCGCGAGACAGAGAGAAGCATTAGTTCCGCCAAAGCCGAATGAGTTTGTGAGGGCGATTCTTCGTCCGCTGGTTCTCCATTCCTGTGCTGCACAGGGCACGTAATTGAGGTTAAACTCTGGTTCTGTGCGGTCCAGATTGAGTGTCGGCGGAAGGACAGCGTGATGGCAGGCGAGCGCAGTGAATGCGGTCTCCAGTGCACCCGCCGCCCCCAGCAGATGACCGGGTCGCTCCTTTAGTGGACGACACAGCCAGAGAAAACACATTTGGCTCAAACAACCTCTTGATGGCAGCGTTCTCTGCAGCGTCTCCAAGTGGTGTGGAGGTGGCGTGAGCGTTGATGTACGACACGTCTGAAGGGGTTAATCCTGCATCGCGGAGAGCGGCAGACATACACCTGAAACACAGAAGATCAGCAGGAGGAAACTGTTGTGGCCGTAGAAAACTAGACAGTATAAATAATACTTTAATTTGTTAAAGGTGTGTTACCGAAATGCGCCGTCTCCATCTGCTGTCGGTGCAGTAATGTGGCTGGCGTCTCCTGAGAGCCCGTAACCCATGATCTCAGCATAGATCCGCGCTCCTCTCCGCTGCGCACAACTGAACTCCTCCAGAACCAGCACCGCCGCTCCTTCTCCCATCACAAACCCTTCTCTGTCCGGGTGAAACGGCCTCGAGGACAGCCTGGGCTCATGATTCCAGCTAGAGCCAATGCATTCATCAAATTAACAGCTGGATGAGCCAAAAACTTCCTTCAGTTAAACAAAGACAAAACTGACGTCACTGCATTTGGGAACAAAAATGGGATTTTTTTGGGATGTCTTGCTTTGTGTTCAACAGAAGGAAAACAACTCAGATTTTGGAGTAAATGTTGACAATTTGTATTTTTGCATTCATTGTTCAAGCTGCTCTTTCCCACACGATGAAGATCTGGAGACTTTTTTTTTTTTTGAGGTTGAAAATCTTGCAGAAAACAAACCATTGCATTCTTCAAATGTATTCTGAAACCACAATAAATGTTTTGATTTGCAACTGAAGTATTCAATGTAAGATTAATCCCATCATCCTCTGATCATATATAATGTTATGATTCCGTTTTGTACTGTATTAAAAGAAAATTCTCAAAGTAAACGTGTACCTTGGCTCTAGGTAGGCCCACACGGAATCTGCGCGCGCAGAATTCCGCAGATTTTCCGCAGAATTCCGCAGATTTTTAGCCCATCATTAATTCTGTTTATTTACTTGAGTAAATGTGTGTAAATCTGAATTTATTCAGTTTTTAAATGACACATATTTCACATATTAAGGTTTTAGTTATGAGACTCCCAAAATAATTCCGCAGAAATTCGCAGATTTTTACCAAAATTCTCAGCAGAAATTGCAAAAAACATCTGCAGATTCCGTCTGGCCCTAGTTATGGGGGTCAAACAACAACAAATCAAGTCAAGAATCTTGGTGTGATGTTGGAGTCAGATTTTAGTTTTGTGCCTTTCTATCTTTTTTTATTCCTTTTATGCCTGTTTTAACAATGTTTTCTGTCTGTTTTTACTTCATTTTCTTTCTTGTGCCTTTTGTATTTTATTGTTTAACCCTTGTGTGATGTTTTCACCCACCGATTTTGAGTCACAGATGTCTCTGTTTCAGCAAATGTGATGATTTTTGGTGACAAAATGTTGCTTTTTTAACTTATATACAGCATGTATAGCTCTGAGGTCAGGAAGTTCTCAGAAGGTAACATTATCCTAAGGTTATACAGTGCGTTGTAGGGCTGCACGATATTGGAAAAATATGACATTGCAATTATTTTGTTTTTCTGTAATATATATTGCGATATGAATATAATTTCACCAGATTAATTTGAATAGATTAGAACTTAATAATCTTTTTCTAATGTTATGCATAAAATATAACAATTTACGAGCCTGTATAAATACGACAATTTATAAATAAACAGTGCTTTTATGGTTGTCTGGCGACTCTAACAGTATTCAGATCAACAGTCAAACATAAAATAACATGCTCATCATTGTGTAAATGATTTAAAAATAATAATATCTTCATCTTTTAATCTTAAATAAATAATCTAATCCTGCAATGTGACTTTCGTGGATACACAGGCACGTGCAGAGATGGGGGCTTTGGGTGTTTGAGCCCCTGCCCTTTTTTCTCCTTGAGAGAAAGTGCCCTTTTTTCCTGGGAATAATAATTATTTTTAAAATACTAATAATAATATAATATATGTAAGTTAATGCGTGTTCTATTTAAGGACCGCTTTCCCTGTCAAACAATAAAAAAACTAAGTTTTATAGTATATCTTGGTTTTAGTCTAGCTGCTCCAAGCGAACCGACGATTTGGAAAGAAAAACCACACGCGAGGTGAACGCTCTAACGAGGACTCTATTTACATTATTACTCTGTTTTCAAAAGTCAGGTGTCAACAGTGGAGTAAGGCTTATGCCAACTCCTGCATACGAGCCATAGCTTTACTGGCCCATACACACTCTGCAGACGGAGTGTGTGTAAACATACTTTACTAGCTGACCTCCGTTAGGGCAGCACGATATGATCGACAGAACCGCCGATGTAAATTCATCCGTCATTCATCTATATTGTGTGGAGGTGAGTAAAAGTTAACAAAAGACTATCTGAGGCTTAAATTTAACGTCAGCTATTTATCCATTTTGTCTTGCTAACATCCTCTTGATTAAAAACCATGTTATAAGTTAGCTAAAGTTTCGTCAGGGCAATATCTTAGGTATACAGGCTAATGTGATGGAGAAACGACAGCTGGATAGTGAAATTATTGCCCTCTCGTTTTTGCAGTCATTTATTCAGAATATATAATATTAATTGAAGCTATGAAACATGTACATATAGGCTAGCTATGGAAGTTCAAAATATTTTATTTTGTTCAACAAAAAAAAAATAATAGATTGAAAAGGGATAGTTCACCCAAAAATTTTTATGTACTCAACCTCAGGTGGTTCCAAATCTTTGTTTCTTTATTTTGTTGAACACTAACAAATAAAAGATTAAAAAGGGTATTTTAAAGAAAGCTATAAACTTGACATCATTGACTTCCAGAGGAAAAACAAATACCATGAAAGTCAATGGTTACAGGTTTCCTGCTTTCTTCAAAATGTTATTTTGTGTTCAACAGAAGAAAAAAAAAGTCAAATGGGTTTGCAACAAGTAAAAGGTGAGTAAATGGTGACAGAATTATTAGTTTTGAATGAACTATCCTTTAAGGGTGAGTACAGGCAGTGCAGAATTATTAGGCAAATGAGTATTTTGACCACATCATCCTCTTTATGCATGTTGTCTTACTCCAAGCTGTATAGGCTCTAAAGCCTACTACCAATTAAGCATATTAGGTGATGTGCATCTCTGTAATGAGAAGGGGTGTGGTCTAATGACATCAACACCCTATATCAGGTGTGCATAATTATTAGGCAGCTTCCTTTCCTTTGGCAAAATGGGTCAAAAGAAGGACTTGACAGGCTCCGAAAAGTCATAAATAGTGAGATATCTTGCAGAGGGATGCAGCACTCTTAAAATTGCCAAGCTTCTGAAGCGTGATCATCCAACAATCAAGCGTTTCATTCAAAATAGTCAACAGGGTCGCAAGAAGCGTGTGGAAAAACCAAGGCGCAAAATAACTGCCCATGAACTGAGAAAAGTCAAGCGTGCAGCTGCCAAGATGCCACTTGCCACCAGTTTTGCCATATTTCAGAGCTGCAACATCACTGGAGTGCCCAAAAGCACAAGGTGTGCAATACTCAGAGACATGGCCAAGGTAAGAAAGGCTGAAAAACCACCACCACTGAACAAGACACACAAGCTGAAACGTCAAGACTGGGCCAAGAAATATCTCAAGACTGATTTTTCTAAGGTTTTATGGACTGATGAAATGAGAGTGAGTCTTGATGGGCCCGTGGCTGGATCGGTAAAGGGCAGAGAGCTCCAGTCCGACTCAGACGCCAGCAAGGTGGAGGTGGAGTACTGGTTTGGGCTGGTATCATCAAAGATGAGCTTGTGGGGCCTTTTCGGGTTGAGGATGGAGTCAAGCTCAACTCCCAGTCCTACTGCTAGTTTCTGGAAGACACCTTCAAGCAGTGGTACAGGAAGAAGTCTGCATCCTTCAAAAAAAAACATGATTTTCATGCAGGACAATGCTCCATCACACGCGTCCAAGTACTCCACAGCGTGGCTGGCAAGAAAGGGTCTAAAAGAAGAAAAACTAATGACATGGCCTCCTTGTTCACCTGGTCTGAACCCCATAGAGAACCTGTGGTCCATCATCAAATGTGAGATTTACAAGGAGGGAAAACAGTACACCTCTCTGAACAGTGTCTGGGAGGCTGTGGTTGCTGCTGCACGCAATGTTGATGGTGAACAGATCAAAACACTGACAGAATCCATGGATGGCAGGCTTTTGAGTGTCCTTGCAAAGTAAGGTGGCTATATTGGTCCCTGATTTGTTTTTGTTTTGTTTTTGAATGTCAGAAATGTATATTTGTGAATGTTGAGATGTTATATTGGTTTCACTGGTGAAAATAAATCATTGAAATGGGGATATATTTGTTTTTTGTTAAGTTGCCTAATAATTCTGCACAGTAATAGTCACCTGCACACACAGATATCCTCCTAAAATAGCTCAAACTAAAAACAAACTAAAAACTACTTCCAAAAATATTCAGCTTTGATATTAATGAGTTTTTTGGGTTCATTGAGAACATGGTTGTTGTTCAATAATAAAATGAATCCTCAAAAATACAACTTGCCTAATAATTCTGCACTCCCTGTATATAGTGAATTAAGGGTGAAATCTCCTTTAACATATTTTATTCATTAAAGTACAATTATTATTATTATTTAATAAAAAGTGCCCTATTTCCACTTGAGCCCCTGCCCCTTAAAAGGTCTCTGCAGGTCCCTGTGGATACATATATTGCGATATGGATGCTCAAACAGTCTATTGTGCAGCTCTAGTGTGTTGTGAATTGCAGAGCTCCTCTATTTAAGAAAAAAAAAACAAGTTCTGAGAGATCAAGCCTCAGCAAAGGTAAGAAAAAGTAACACAAAAGTAACGTAACGCATTACTTACCATAAATAGTAACTAAATAACGAAACTAGTTACTTATCTGGGGAGTAACTCAATATTGTAATCCATTACCTTCTAAAGTAACTTTCCCCAATACTGCTAATGAAATGCGTCATAACAGTCTTGTGATTGTGAAAGAGGTCAATAATTATACTTGCCTAGTGCTGAGGGCACGAGCGCGAGCAAACCCAGCGATGGCGAGCGGTCCTATACAGGCCTCCGTCCCGCCGGCGAGCATCACCTCAGCATCACCGTGAGAAATAAACCGAGCAGCATCACCGACAGCATGAGCTCCTGTGGTGCAGGCGGTGGACACGGCATGATTGGGACCCTTCAGTTTGTGTTTGATGCTGATGTGTCCTGCTGCCATGTTCACTAGTATGCGCGGCACAAAAAACGGGCTGACTTTGCTGTATCCGCGTGTCTGAAAGGCGGAGGCGGTGTGATAAATCTCCTCTAGAGGAACCATACCCATCCCCACTGCAACCCCGGTGCTTTCCTGCTCCTCGGGGCTTCTGGGATACCATCCACAGTCATTTAGAGCCAAATTAGCAGCTCCAATAGCCATCACTGTAGCCTGAGACATGCTGTTGATTTCAGCTTTGGATGCAAATGATTCTTGGTTGAAATCTCCAGGTCTTTCTCCTCTAGGGACGCGAGCTGCTACTTTACACGGGACGCTTTTATACTCCTCCCCGTTTAAAGCAACCAATCCGCTTTCTCCACCAATCAGACGCTGCCATGGAAGAGCACTTCCTGTCCCGAGCGGACACACGAGGCCGATGCCGGTGATCACCACACGTCTGGGACTGGAGTATTTTCTTGCTGAGCAGATCTTGATGATGCTGGATTGAGATATATTGGAGAGGGGTAGAAAATGCCTCCTCTGAAAGCATCTCAGAGACATCCTGAGGAAAGTGTGGTGCTGGGGCTACATCAGATATTTACTGCAACAACAGAGAAAAAAGATGAAATTCATGCCTCATATTAAATTTGCATGATAATTTGTTGATTACAACACCGATTTGATCTTACTTATACCCAGGACCAGACAGAATCTGCAGATTTATTTTTCACCATAGAATTTTTTTAAAAATCTGTGAATTTATGCAGAATGATTTTGAGAGTCTAGGAGATTCATAACAATATAAAATACAATCAAAATACAATTAGAACCACTTGTTTCATAAACAAAGCTAAAGCAGTACTCTCATAAAATAAATACAAAAAAAAATTTCAATTATATTCAATTAAATTCAATTATATTGCTGAAATTAATATGAAACTGATTGTATACATATATACACTTAAAATATAAACAAAATAGATTAAATGATGGGCTAAAAAATCTGTTGAAATCTGCAGATTTCTGAGGGCACATTCTATGTGGTATTACTTAAACCCATTAAGTTAAAATTGGTTTAATATTCGCACATTCGAACTTTCTTCTAATTATAGAAAAGTATAATTAGCAAAGTAGGAAAATCATATTATCACTCAATGACAACATTGTTCATTCATTCATTTTCTTGACGGCTTTGTCCCTTGCGGGGTCGCCACAGCGGAATGAACCGCCAACTTATCCAGCACGATTTTACGCAGCGGATGCCCTTCCGGCCGCAACCCATCTCTGGGAACTTCTGACAACGTACAATAAAATAGTGCTAATGTTGTTTTTACACGCTATTTCAGACCCAATATTCAAAGTAGCATGGTAATCCCTAAAATATAGGGACAATTAACAAATGTGTGAATATAAAACCAACTTTACCTCAGTCTAAATGAATGAATAAGTATTTTAATTAATATTAATTGTAAGCATGTCACACAGCAGCATGTCACGTTGTCTCTGTTGTCTCACATTGTCAATGAAAATGTCAACTACCCACATATCTGTCATAAAACTATAACTTCTAACGTTATTATACTGAAATTTTGTGTCTGTACATATATATATATATATATATATATATATATATATATATATATATATATATATATATATATATATATATATAAATATAATAAAAATATTTAAATATTTTATTTTACAACATACTTTAAAGTAAATTAATAATAGCCTAGAATGATTTCACATAAGCTCAATTTGATTTGTAACGTTACTGTGCGCTGAATATAGTCATAAAACAGTTGACGTAACGTTATATCTAGTTATTAAGTCTATATACTAAATTTAACTACAGGTTAAATCACATTAAAATACGTACTGTTATTCGTGGATCCAGCAGTGGCTAAAGTAAACAGACCAAACAGTCAGATACACAGGAGTGAGACAGACTAACTCCGGTTCATGGTAGTTTCTATAATAAAAGTCTCTACACTTCGTGCTAAAAGTCTTTCTAATGATTATGTTTGCAATAACGAATAATAAGGTAATTTTATGAATAAAGCTAGGTTTAGGTTTTATTTTTCCAAGCTAAAACAATCATCACAAAACTTTCCCGATCTTATTTTAAAATTTGTAGTTATCGCAAATGCCCTCAGACACAAACTGACGCGAAAAATGACCAACACAAGCTCAGACATGTTTTTATTTATTTATTTAAAAACAAAAAATAAATAAATAAATAAATACAATTATATATATATATATATATATATATATATATATATATATATATATATATATATATATATATATATATATATATATATATATATATATATATATATATATCTTTTCCCCATTATATTTTAAAGTATTTTTAAAGTTGCTAAAAAGTATTTAGTTTCATCTTATTTTATTGATGATTTTGTAACTTGCTTTGGTTTTTATTTTTAAATATTTATTTTCAGTTTTAGTTAAATTTTCAGAGTTAACAGATCATTTCTGGTGTAGACAAAGTAAAGTTTAACGTTTGCTCAATGTTATTTAAAGGTGCTCAAGCCCTATTATGTTTAATAACCCATAATAACCCGACAGGACCTCGCCTCTTTTTGAAATCTCCTCTAGACACGCCTCTTACTGCTGATTGGCTGCAGTGTATTTCGAGACTGTCAAATAAACTCCATCACTCTGTGGTATTTCCCAGATTTTCCGCTACATGTGCTTACTTTTAATTATTTGGGTGCTAATTGTTATTTTATTCGCTTAGTTTTTTCATTAACACTTCCAAGTTTTATACATTGTGATTTTTGAAATTTCATTTTAGCTTAATGTTATGTTTTAGTTTCAGTTTTAGTTCACGAAAACATTTTTCTGACATCAGTTCGGAGGAAGTGAAACTAATATGATGAGCAGGACAATATACCTCTAAAACGGTCGATCTGTATAAAAATAGCCGTTCAAACACACACCTGATACTGACAGGTAAGTGCTAGTACAATATAAGAGACCTGAAGCCGTTTCTAATGTGAGCTTATGTATGTGATTCATTCATTCATGTAGGTGCGTGTTTACGTGTGTATGTCTGTATGTGTGTATATATGCATGTATGTATGTATATATTTATTTATGTGTGTATGTGTCTGTGTATGTATTTATGTATGTATTTATTTACGCGCGCGCGTGTGTGTGTGTGCATGTATGTTAGGGCTGCATGATACTGGAAAAATCAAACATTCCCATTTTTTGTTTTTCTGTGATATATATTGTGATATTGGGGCGACACGGTAGCTCAGTGGTTAGCACTGTGGCCTCACAGCAAGAAGGTTGCTGGTTCGAGTCCCGGCTGGGTCAGTTGGCATTTCTGTGTGGAGTTTGCATGTTCTCCCCGTGTTGGTGTGGGTTTCCTCCGGATGCCACACATGCACAATAGGGGGATTAATGAAGTAGATTGGCCAAAGTGTATGAGTGTGTGTGTGTGTGTGTGAATGAGAGTGTATGGGTGTTTCAAAGTACTGGCTTGCAGCTGGAAGGGCATCCGCTGTGTAAAACATATGCTGGAAAAGTTGGTGGTTCATTCCACTGGGGTGATCCCTGATGAATAAAATACAATAAACAATCTGCAAGCATATTTAAATGCATTACAGCAAAAATACAAAGGGAATAAAGTGTGTTATGGTATTCTGAGGAGTCTAACAGCATTCAGGTAGGCAGTAATTGAATAATCAAACGTAAAATAAGACTATAGAGTCTTCGTTGTAATAATAATTCGATAAAATACATTTTTATTAAAGGTAAAAACTGTAAAATGTCTTATAAAATCCTCATACAACCACAGTATCTTCAAAAACACATGCAAATAATAAACTATAATCCAGATTCAACATTGCAGATGGGTCGATTGCGAATGATCACACTGCGATATCGATGCTAAAACCATATATTGTGCAGCACTAATATACTTATGTATATGTTTATTTATTTCATTCATTTTCCTTCGGCTTAGTCCCTTAATTTATCAGGGGTCGCCACAGCGGAATGAACCGCCAACTATTCCAGCATATGTTTTACACAGCGGATGCCCTTCCAGCTGCAACCCAGTACTGGGAAACACCCATACACACTCACTAAATTCCTCTATAGTGCATGTTTTTGGACTGAAACCGGAGCGCCCGGAGGAAACCCACCTCAACACAAGGAGAACATGCAAACTCCACACGGACATGACAACTGACCCAGTCGAGACTCAAACCAGCGACCTTCTTGCTGTGAGATGCTAACCACTGTGCTCATTTATTTATTTATTTTTATTTCTCTTTACAGACATGTCTTCCTCCGGTGGTCCACTGACTGAAGAGCTCTCTGTGTGTCTGGACGTGTTGTTCACTGATCCGGTCACCACTCCATGTGGACACAACTTTTCCAAAATCAGCCAGATCTCTCAATACAATAAAGAAACCCTCAAACAAAGACCTGATCTGAAGATTAACATCACTCTGAGAGAGATCTCAGATCACTATAAAATCAAGAGTGCTGAGAAAGAAACTGTAGCTGTGTGTGATCTGTGTGAGGACAGAAAAGCAGTGAAATCATGTCTGGTGTGTCAGAGCTCTTACTGTGAAACTCACCTGGAGCCTCATTTGAAGGCAGTAGGATTAGGGAAGCACAAACTGATGGATGCTGTGAGTAATCTGGAGGAGTATATCTGTCAGAAACACGAGAGACCTCTGGAGCTCTTCTGCAGAGATGATCAGACGTCTGTGTGTCTCCATTGTGCTGTGACAGACCATAAAACACACAACACTGTTCTTCTAGAAGAGGAGAATCTAAAGGTAGAACTGCTATTAAAGAGTTCATATAATGAGGAATCAGTTGTCCTAGTGTGTAATAAAAGAGCTCACATGAATGTTCTTGTGTTGTTCTCTGTCTACAGCTGATGGAGACACAGAGAGACGTGCAGAAGATGATCCAGGACAGATTGAGGGAGATTGAGGACATCAAACACTCAGCAGAAGCCAGACGAGTGAGTTTGACATGCTTGTTATTTATCATTTCGCTGCAGTCCTGATGCACACTGTAAAAGTATCTGTTGATTAAATGTTTCTCGAACCAGCAACCTTCTTGCTGTGAGGCGACAGTGCTAACCACTGAGCCACCGTGGATCAATATTATGATATAAGAAATAGTATATAGACCTATAAAATAAGTCAGTAAAAAAACAACAACAGGGAAAGTCCTGGCGGTTTATTACCAGGGTTTTGTGCTGTAATTTACAACACCAGCACAAACAATATATCACTTCAAACTATCAAAAATGTCAATAAAAGTCATATTTTCAAAAGAAAAAGTGGAGGAAAGGTCAAGATCCCACAATGCAATTCAAAAGCATAAATAAATGGGGAACAAATACGTAAAATTTCTGAATATTTTTTACAGCGTATCATAGAGTTGGTCTGTGCATTACATTACACAGCGTTTCTGTGTGGAGTTTGCATGTTCTCCCCGTGTTGGCATGGGTTTCCTCTGGGTGCTCCGGTTTCCCCCACAGTCCAAACACATGCGCTATAGGAGAATTGGAGAAGCTAAATTGTCTGTAGTGTGTGTGTGAATGAGTGTGTATGGGTGTTTCCCAGTACTGGGTTGCAGCTGGAAGGGCATCGGCTGCGTAAAACATATGCTAGATAAGTTGTCGGTTCATTCCGCTGTGGCGACCCCAGATTTTAATTTAAAACTTTAACAGATTTCTATTTTTGTTCTAATGATATACGACGTAATTAATTTGTAATTAAATAAAATAGGTATTGCTCTCATATTTCTTCGTTCTAAATCTTTAGGAAATGTTTTTGTTACATCAAAAAGTGTGGTTAGGATGACCATTAAACCAGCTAATCCAGCATAAAATAATACTTAAAATGTCACTGACATGCAAGCCTCCTAATTAAATACAAAATAAGGCGAATAACTGCAAAAAGGTCCACTTTTTAAGAAAAAAGAACCATATTTTGAAGAATGCAGAAAACCTGTAACCATTGACTTCCATAGTAGGAAAAACAAATACTATGGAAGTCAATAGTTATGGGTTTTCAGTATTTCTTTTCTAAATATGGATGTTTCTCAGTACTGGGTTGCAGCTGGAAGGGCATCCGCTGTGTAAAACATATGCTGGAATAGTTGGTGGTTCATTCTGCTGTGGCGACCCCTGATGAATAAAGGGAGCAATAAAAATAAAAGTGATTTTTCAAAAGAAAAAGTGGAGGAAAGGTCAAGATCCCACAATGCAATTCAAAAGCAAAAATAAATGTGGAACAAATACGGAAAACGACTCATTTATGAATGTTTTTTACAGTGTATGATAGAGTTGGTCTGTGCATTACACTGTATCACCAGTAGATGGCGAGTGGGTCTTAAAGTTTAAAGCAGGGGTGTCCAAATGCGTGTCCTGCTGAGTTTAGCTCCAACTTGCTTCAACACACCTGCCTCGAAGTTTCTAGTATACCTAGTACACAGGCCCGTAGGTTCAAAAGATCCACCCCCTCACTGACAAAGGTCTGGAATTTGACCCATACATGAGTTCATTTGTATCATTTTGACTGCTATGCCATAGTAAATTGTGAAAATAACCCATCAAAAAAGGCTTTAACACCAAGCAAAATCCTCTGTTGGCTGTCGCTTCAGTGTGACTGAGGAAAATTGAATGTGCTGGCCAGTTTGTTATTCAAAAATTAAAGATATTTAAATGACAATATGGGGCAGCACATTGGTGCAGTGGGTAGCACAATCACCTCACAGCAAGAAGGTTGCTGATTCGAGTCCCGGCTGAATGAGTTGGGGTTTCTGTGTGGAGTTTGCATGTTCTCCCCGTGTTGGCGTGGGTTTCCTCCGGGTGCTCCGGTTTCCCCCACTGTCCAAACACATGCGCTATAGGGGAATTGGGTAAGCTAAATTGTCCGTAGTGTGTCTGTGAATGAGTGTGTATGGGTGTTTCCCAGTACTGGGTTGCAGCTGGAAGGGCATCGGCTGCGTAAAACATATGCTAGATAAGTTGTCGGTTCATTCCGCTGTGGCGACCCCAGATTTTAACTTAAAACTTTAACAGATTTCTTTTTTTGTTCTAATGATATACGACATAATTAATTTGTAATTAAATAAAATAAGTATTGCTCTCATATTTCTTCATTCTAAATCTTTAGGAAATGTTTTTGTTACATCAAAAAGTGTGGTTATGATGACCATTAAACCAGCTAATCCAGCATAAAAATAATACTTAAAATGTCACTAAAGTGCAAACCTCCTAATTAAATACAAAATAAGGCAAATAACTGCAAAAAGGTCCTCTTTTTAAGAAAAAATAACCATATTTTGAAGAATGCTGAAAACCTGTAACCATTGACCTCCATGGTAGGAAAAACAAATACTATGGAAGTCAATAGTTATGGGTTTTCAGTATTTCTTTTCTATATATGGGTGTTTCCCAGTACTGGGTTGCAGCTGGAAGGGCATCCGCTGTGTAAAACATATGCTGGAATAGTTGGTGGTTCATTCTGCTGTGGCGACCCCTGATGAATAAAGGGAGCAATAAAAATAAAAGTGACTTTTCAAAAGAAAAAGTGGAGGAAAGGTCAAGATCCCACAATGCAATTCAAAAGCAAAAATAAATGTGGAACAAATACGGAAAACGACTCATTTATGAATATTTTTTACAGTGTATGATAGAGTTGGTCTGTGCATTACACTGTATCACCAGTAGGTGGCGAGTGGATCATAAAGTTTAAAGCAGGGGTGTCCAAATGCGTGTCCTGCTGAGTTTAGCTCCAGCTTGCTTCAACACACCTGCCTGGAAGTTTCTAGTATATCTAGTACAGGCCCGCAGGTCTGAAAAACCCACCCCCTCACTGACAAAGGTCTGGAATTTGGCCCATACATGAGTTCATTTGTATAATTTTGACTGCTATGCCTTTGTAAATTGTGAAAATAACCCATCAAAAAAGGCTTTAACACCAAGCAAAATCCTCTGTTGGCTGTCGCTTCAGTGTTTCATTCATTTTCTTGTCGGCTTTTGTCCCTTGCGGGGTCGCCACAGCGGAATGAACCGCCAACTTATCCAGCACGATTTTACGCAGCGGATGCCCTTCCAGCCGCAACCCATCTCTGGGAACTTCCACACACACATTCACACTCATACACTACGGACAATTTAGCTTACCCAATAGGCCTTTTTCACACTTCCTGGTTCCGGTAAGCGAAACAGCGTACCACAACATCCGGTTCCAATGCAACGGAGTAAGAATGAATGGCAGAGTCGTCTCATCGCTGTTATTGCAGCGTTCCCGGCTGCTCCAACTCAAAAAAACGACACGCTTACCTCAATTTCCACGATTTCCCGAAAGACGAAGGACAGAGAACATCTTGGGTGAAATTAATTAGACCGGATGAACGTCGTTTCAAGGTTTCAAGTTATATGCCGGAGTACGTTCATGTGCCGTATGCACTTCAAAGCGGAGATCGTCATGTTTTATCAAATGCTGCTGGTCTTGGTTTTATTTTGATGGGTAATTCTAATATAGACAAAATTCCAGTTAAATGATCTGCCTTCCACAAACAAGTGCTCCTATCATGGTCATTAATCTATTATGCTCTTAATCAATTCCTTCAGAGACTCATATGTTATTTAGAGGTATTAGACCATCCTTCTGATAGATCGCCTTTTGATATTACTAAATCTAATGTTGGCCAATTTTGTTTTACAATAAATACCAAGAGTAATAAAGCTATTTGTACTTTTTTCCAAAGAGAAATCATTACTGTACCTTATATGCTATTTTATTGGATGTCTTTATTAAAGGGTGCTGAAAGAAAGAAAGTGTGTCTGTTACTACAAAAATATCATGTTAGAAATCAAATAATGTTCTATAAACTTCTCCACAGATCTTATCCAGCAAAACATTATTTACAGAATTGTAAAAGCAGGATTGTTGTGAATTGTTTTTGTAATGAATATGAGAAGACTGTTTTACACTTATTTTGGCTTTATGTATAGTCAACTTATGTGGTGAAGCGCAAAAATTTATTAATAGCTTTCAGTGTTCAAAACCTCTGTCATCATTATGGGAAAATGTACTTTTTGGCTTTACTGTCTATCCTAATCAAGAGGAAAATAGTTTTATTTATTTAATTTGCTTATGTTGTTAACAAAACTGTACATTCATAAATGTAAATTTAATAAACAGAAACCAAATGTTAAGATATTGATGACTGAAATATGCTTGTACCAGTATCAGAGACCCCCTTAAGAAGAAAGCTCGACCCACTTTATAATTTGTGAACTCTATAATGCATTTATTTAATTATTACAGATGTACATTTTGTATATTTGTATTATATTTATAATTTCCCCTGGCATGTGTATTTTTTTTGTATTGTAAAATGTTATTTGCTGTTCTTTAAATAAATAATGTAAAACAATACAATGAATACCTTTATTTTTCCGCGAGTAGGAGCTAAAGTATGTTTGCAGACTTGAGAAAACCTTACGAGCATTAAGCAACCTGTAATTTATGTGGCTCCTCGTTCTTTCATATTGACCGATCGCAACTCACCTGCATTAAAGGAAGGAGCACAGTTTACGGACGGGACTACTAACACAAAACTAATCCTGCTGGATGTTAAATAGCCTAGTTAATCTTGCTTACGAATGGCTTGAATGATCAGATCGTATGTTGTTAACTGCGCACCTTACTGTAACCTACAGTGGCAAACGCTTTAAGACAGACTTTCTGCACAAATTCTGCAAATCGGTATCATCTTTTAAATGCAGTTTTATTTACGTCACTTTTACACAATCACCGAACAACGTCTTCTTGTCCAAATTATGGCAAAGATGACAGCGAGAATGCCATCCACTGTCCTGAGGGTGTCCTGTTTCAGCGACCGCTGGCGAAGCCGGAAATAGCGGTACGCTGCTGCGAAGGGCTCTTCCGG
The DNA here is from genome assembly GCA_903798195.1 of Danio kyathit. NCBI lineage: Eukaryota > Metazoa > Chordata > Actinopteri > Cypriniformes > Danionidae > Danio > Danio kyathit. The sequence goes on from LR812537.1 coordinate 2,131,211, forward strand.
TGTTCTATTCCGCTGTGAAAAAGGTCTATTCACCTGTACTGCATGTCTTTGGAATGTGGGGGAAACCGGAGCACCCGGAGGAAACCCACGCGAACCCAGGGAGAACATGCAAACTCCACACAGAAACGCCAACTGACCCAGCCCAGCCGAGGTTCGAACCTGCGACCCAGCGACGTTCTTGCTGTGAGGCAACAGCACTACCCACTGCGCCACTGGGTTGCCCTCGCTTCAGTGTGACTGAGGAAAATTGAATGTGCTGGCCAGTTTGTTATTCAAAGATTAAAGATATTTAAATGACAATATGGGGCAGCACGGTGCTGCAGTGGGTAGCACAATCACCTCACAGCAAGAAGGTTGCTGATTCGAGTCCCGGCTGGATGAGTTGGCGTTTCTGTGTGGAGTTTGCATGTTATCTCCGTGTTGGCGTGGGTTTCCTCTGGGTCCGGTTTCCCCCACAGTCCAAACACATGCGCTATTGGGGAATTGGGTAAGCTAAATTGTCCGTACTGTGTGTGTGTGTGTGTGTGTGAGAATGAGTGTGTATGGGTGTTTCCCAGTACTGCGTTGCAGCTGGAAGGGCATCCGCTGCGTAAAACATATGCTAGATAAGTTGTCGGTTCATTCCGCTGTGGCGACCCCAGATTTTAATTTAAAACTTTAACAGATTTCTATTTTTGTTCTAATGATATACGACGTAATTAATTTGTAATTAAATAAAATAAGTATTGCTCTCATATTTCTTCATTCTAAATCTTTAGGAAATGTTTTTGTTACATCAAAAAGTGTGGTTATGATGACCATTAAACCAGCTAATCCAGCATAAAATAATACTTAAAATGTCACTAAAATGCAAATCTCCTAATTAAATACAAAATAAGGCGAATAACTGCAAAAAAGGTCCACTTTTTAAGAAAAAAGAACCATATTTTGAAGAATGCTGAAAACCTGTAACCATTGACCTCCATGGTAGGAAAAACAAATACTATGGAAGTCAATGGTTATGGGTTTTCAGTATTTCTTTTCTAAATATGGATGTTTCCTAGTACTGGGTTGCAGCTGGAAGGGCATCTGCTGTGTAAAACATATGCTGGAATAGTTGGTGGTTCATTCTGCTGTGGCGACCCCTGATGAATAAAGGAAAATGAATGAAAATGAGCTATTAAACATGTCAATAAAAGTGACTTTTCAAAAGAAAAAGTGGAGGAAAGTTCAAGATCCCACAATGCAATTCAAAAACAAAAATAAATGGGGAACAAATACGGAAAACGACTCATTTATGAATATTTTTTACAGTGTATGATAGAGTTGGTCTGTGCATTACACTGTATCACCAGTAGATGGCGAGTGGATCATAAAGTTTAAAGCAGGGGTGTCCAAATGCGTGTCCTGCTGAGTTTAGCTCCAACTTGCTTCAACACACCTGCCTGGAAGTTTCTAGTATATCTAGTAAGAGCTTGATTAGCTGGTTCAAGTGTGTTTGATTAGGGTTGGAGCTAAACTCTCCAGGAGACCAGCCCTCCAGGACCAAGTTTGGACACCCCTGGATTAAAGGATTGTTCAACCAAAAAATGAATTTTTACTAACTATTTACTCTCTCTCAAGTGAGAAGACATTTAGAAGAATGCTAAAAACGTGTAACCATTGACTTCCATAGTAGGAAAAACAAATACTAAGGAAGTCAATCGTTTCTGTTTTTCAATATTTTTTTCTAAATATCTTCTTTTGTGTTCAACAGAAGAAAGAAACTCATAAAGGTTTGAAATAAGTAAAGGATGAGTAAATGATGACATCGTTTTCATTTTTGGGTGAACTGTCCCTTTAAATCAGTGGTTCTCAAAGTGGGGGTTGGGACCCCCCGAGGGGTCGCGGGACAATAAAGAGGGGGTCGCCTGGTGATTTCCAAAAATTTATTTATTTTTATTAAACCATAAGAATGACCATAAGAACCATAAGAATAAATGAATCGTTTATAGTTATTATATACTATATAGTTACTATAGTAGCTTATAGTTACTAGTTCTATTGGATTGCGACCCCTGGGGTAATTACATTATATTAAAGACTCAGCAATAGCGTCAGATGCAGCAGATTGATTTTGTAACAGCAGGTTAAACTTTCTGGCACATTTACAGCACTGACATACATAAAAAAAATTCAACGAATAATAGACTTGGGTCTGTTGGTGTGTGTGTGCCATTGCATGCACGGTTTCTGTATTTATAACCACCTCAGAGGATATTGGGGGTCGCGAGTCACTGGCATTGTTATTTTGGGGGTCATGGGCTGAAAAGTTTGGGAACCCCTGCTTTAAATGACCCATTGGTTCATTCTGGAACAAATAATCAAATGTTTGTTATGGTTTTATTAGAATTTAAAACAAACAATGTTTGGTCGAAGCAATACTCTACATATGAGACAGCCTTTTTGGGGGGGGGGGGGGGGGGGGGGGGGGGGGGGGCTGGGTTAACATTATATTACAATTAAATTACATTGAATTAAAGGAATTGTTATATAATATATTGACCTACACCTGTATAAAATAGGTCAGTGAAAAGACAACAACAAAGTACTGGCAGTTTATTACCAGGGTATTGTACTGTAATTTACAACACCAGCACAAACAATATACTGTATAATTCATTCATTCGTTTTCTTTTCGGCTTAGTCCCTTTATTAATCTGGGGTCGCTCACAGCGGAATGAACCACCAATTTATCCAAATGAAAGTGATAGAATTATTGCACTTTCCAGTGCACGGTTAGTCTAAATATTAAATATCAACTGTGATTATTAAATGATAGTCACATTTATAAAAGCATTATTTAACTCAGTAAGACACATCATGTAAAGAATCATTTAGTGCAAACAGTGCAGGAAGAAGTTTAATGTGTTTGAAGACTCTAAAACAGTGCTGTATAAGCTATAGTAACACTGATTCTCACCTCAGAGAGTTTACACTGACCTCCTGAAACTGATGGAGGATCAGCAGAAAGCAGCAGAGGAACAGGATAAGCAGCAGATGTCAACGCTGGAGCAGGAGATCTCTGAGCTGAAGATCAGAAACACTGAGCTGGAGGAACTCTCACACACTGAAGATCATCTACACCTCATTCAGGTCACTCTACACATCTCTGAGCATCACAGTCATTCAGGACAACACACCACAATCACACTATAACACACATTTATCCTCTCTCTGTAGACTCACTCTTCCCTGAGCAGCTTCAGAAACACGAGGAGCAGGTCTGAGATCAGCATGAAGAATCACGAGACTCTGAGGAAAGCTCTGATTATACTACAGGAGTCCATAGATGAGAAACTCAAGCAAACTGGTGCGTCAATATCAAATACACAAAAGTTCAATATCAAAAGTCCTCAGCAACTTCTCAGTTTTGTTGACTGTACTATTGTGCTAAGAATGCTTACTTAAGGGTCCCAAAAACATGGTATGGTTAGTTTATGATTGATTTTGGTACCATTCACAACTTCTGACTGTGGAAACTGAAACAATTGTACACTGTTTAGTGGAAATAGGCTATAAATCCACACATTTCCTGATGTTTTCTTGTCATTATTAGTGTCTGCAGAGCTGAAGTGGATGCAGCAGTATGCAGGTACAGCGTGTCTCTAGTTTACATTCATATATTCTCATTACTAATGTATAATCTGATTAAACACTGACTTAAAAATCAATGTGTTTTCTCAGTGGACGTGACTCTGGATCCTCATACAGCTCATCCTGCTCTCATCCTGTCTGATGATGGAAAACAAGTGAGCTGTGGAGATATCTGGCAGGCATTACCCAACAAACTAGAGAGATTTAATAGATATCTATCTGTTCTGGGAAAGGAGGGATTCTCCACGGGGAGATTTTATTTTGAGGTGCAGGTGAAGGGAAAGACGGACTGGACTTTAGGGGTGGCCAGAGAATCAGTCGACAGAAAAGGAGACATCGAAGTCAGTCCCAAAACTGGAAGCTGGACTGTGGCTCTGATAAATGGAAATGAATTGAGCGCTCGTGATGATCCTGAAGTCCTTCTGTCTCTGAGAGTGACTCCGCAGCGGGTCGGTGTGTTTGTGGATTATGAGGAAGGTTTGGTCTGCTTTTATGATGTGGAGTCCAGCTCTCATATCCACTCTTACACTGATCAGTCTTTCACAGGAAAACTCCATCCATGTTTTAGTCCAGGGTTTAATTGTGAAGGTACAAACTCAAGTCCACTGATCATCACTCATCTCAGTTACGATCACTGAACATACACCCCATATTTGTGGGTAGTTTTTCCACTCCTCTTTTTCTGAATAACGTCTGCTCTGTTTACAGTAATTGCAACATCTAAATAAAGATTGTTGTGTTGGCGATTTGGGTTTAAAAATGGAAGTTAAAAAATTAAGAGACCACTTGAATATTCACATGAACATGGCAACCTTTTATTTTGTGCCAAAAAGCAATATAGTTTTTCTTTTTTTGTTTGTTTTGTAAAATAATTATTATTTTATCTTTTTATTTTATTCAACTACTGATGACATTTTTTTTTAAATTTAAAATAAAAATGCATAAAACAAAAATAAGGTGTCATATCTGTGAGGGTTTTTGGTTGCCATTTGTGTTTTTTTTATTGGTTGTTTTCTTCCATGTGTTCTCTTGTGCCATGTCCTTGTTGATTGTCCCAATGACGTTCTCTGCCTACCCTGATACTTATTCATCTTAGTGTATTTAATTCCTTTGTTTAGGTCATTGTTGATTGATGAATGTGTGCTTCAGTTGTTTTGCTATAGTTTCTCCCATTGGTAAGTCTGCTATGCTCTGTTTTGTTGGATATAATAAACACTTTTTAACTGTATGTGGATTATCTTGCCTTTGCTGTCTTAAACCGGACAGAAGCAGACCAGCTTTCTTTAAAATACCTTATTTTGTGCTAAACAAAATGTAAAAAAAAAACTAATAAAGGTTCGGAACAAGGAGGAGTAAATAATGTCAAAAATTTCATTTTTGGGGTGAACTATCCCCATAATATCGAAGCCCGTTTCCGCCACTGAATGATAAAAAAAAATATATCAATAAAAAAAAAAAAGTATGATAAAAAAAAAATTTAATAAAAAAAATAATAATTATAAGGTCAGAATTCTGAGTTAATAATTCAGAATTGCGGCTTTACAACTCAGAATTCTGACTTTATAACTCGAAATTCTTACTTTATAACTCAGAATTGCGACTTTATAACTCAGAATTCTGACCTTATAACTCGGAATTCTGACTAGAATTTTTTTTTTTATTATTTAATTTTTATTTATCATATTTTTTTTTTTTACTGATTTTTTTATCATTCAGTGGCGGAAACTCAGAATTCTGACTTAATAACTCAAAATTGTGACTTTATAACTCAGAATTCTGACTTTATTACTTAGAATTGTGACTTTATAACTCAGAATTCTGACTATAATTTTTTTTTTTTAACTGATTTTTTTTTTTATTTAGTGGCGGAAACTCAGAATTCTGACTTAATAACTCAGAATTGCGACATTATAACTCAGAATTCTGACTTAATAACTCAGAATTATGACTTAATAATTATTTTTTTTTATTAAAATGTTTTTTTTTTATCATACATTTTTTTTTTTTTTTAATTGATATATATTTTTTTTATCATTCAGTGGTGGAAACAGGCTTCCATACTTTAATGTACATTAATGAAAGTATAAAAGAAAACGTTTTGGTTATATTTGGGAAAATGTATACACAAACAAGACTGAAACAAATAACCTAAAGTTGTGTTATTGAAACATAACAGATTCAAATTTACTTAGAGAGACTTAAAAAATTAAAAGAGACTTAAAAATATGAGGAATAAAGCAAAACGACCCGATTGTTATTCCTGGTAGTTTTTATATGTTTTAGTATAGTCTTCTATATTTTTCTTCTTTGTTCCTTTCATTTTGGGATGTTTTATATAATTCTGTAATGCAATTCAAATATATACTATAAAATATATAGGCATATATATCTAAACTTATATAATCTATGTATTGTACATTATATGTTTATGTTAGCCTGTAGACATGCATGCGCGCGTTTTTCTGACTTTGGTTGTCGATAGCTCTGCATTATAACAAAAGTTTGTGACTCATTTTGTGAACTGTAACTGCTAAAAATTATTTTAGACATTTTTCGTTGGTTTAGCACACATACGCAGGAATTGTAAGGGTTAATTTAAGTTAAGGGTTATTTAAAGTTACAACTCCTCCCTCCTGAACAGATGTCTGGTTGCAGGATAGTGTGATGATCATCTCGAAATAGCCTACGTAAACTGATCGGATGTGAACAAAATGGACGCCAGATGAGAAACGATAACGTTAATCCTGCTAAAGAATAAAATATTTAAGTCGTTCGACTATCTGACACTGCAGGTAAGTGGGAGAAAAATTATTAAGCCTATAACGTTACACTCAATTGGTTTCTGATAGAATTTCGTTGGATTTAGTCTATAAACTGAAGTGAAATCAGTTTCAGTTGTAACAAGTTGGTATACCACAAACTACGAAAATAACCACAAACGAACAAGGCTTTTGCTATTGCACTTGTGTTAGAACTGATTAACCTACAACTTACAACAAATAGCCAATCAATACGCAATAATATATATTCTTTTACACTTTATCTGGATATGACAAAATTACAACAGTTTGTATTTTTGGTTCTCAAGGTTCTGCAGAGTTACTTGAAAGTGGACTTACTGGAAAGTGTAACTCAGGCGTTTAGACTTGGGAAAATCACAGCCTTCTTCAATCTGTCAAACACTTGTTAGCTACCGTAGTTTTTAAGAAAGTGATTTGTTACACTCACCTCATGAGATTTGACAAAATAAAAATGAACACTGGTTAGATAATTGGTTACATTAATTGTGATAATCCAACTTCGTTTAGATATACATCAAAATATTCGTAATAACAGCGGTTAGTTAAAGATGCTCATCAGTTCATTTGAGGTAGTTAACATTTGAAGTGTTGAATGCTGTACATGAATATCAATGTTGTTATTTATTTTGTTGTTGTTTTTTCTTTTCAAGAGGCTTGAAGAGAGGAAATTATGGCAGGATCTTCACGGCAAGGAACAGAAAGAAGTTAAGAAGAAGTTATGACTTTATTCCTCCAAGTATGTCATTACACAGAAAAATCTAGGCTAAATTTTAGATATCCAAGCTAAGTACTTGCTTAATGCAAAAAGTATGTACACTGAAATTTAAACAGATTTTATGTAAAAAGATTTAGGCACGGGCGTCACGTTGGCGCAGTGCGTAGCACGATCGCCTCACAGCAAGAAGGTCGCTGGTTTGAGTCCCGGCTGGGTCAGTTGGCATTTCTGTGTGGAGTTTGCATGTTCTCTCCGTGTTGGCGTGGGTTTCCTCCGGGTGCTCCGGTTTCCCCCACAGCCCAAACACATACGCTATAGGGGAATTGATTAACTAGATTGGCCGTAGTGTGTGTATGTGAATGAGTGTGTATGGATGTTTCCCAGTGTTGGGAAGGACATCTGCGTAAAACATATGCTGGATAAGTTGGCGGTTCATTCTGCTGTGGTGACCCCTGATTAATAAAGGGACTAAGCCAAAAAGAAAATGAATGAATGAAGCTTATTTGCTAAGTCAAAGCTGCTTTAGGCACAAAATATATTCATTGAAAAAAAAAAACCTAAAGGTAGGTAGTTTGAAAGCAGTTGTTTTAGATGTCTAAAGATGTGGCAAGTCGCATCTTCAGATGTACAGTAGAGCCATCCACAAAGTACCAAAGAAGTATTTATTTATTTACTTATTTATTAAATGCTTTATTTACAAGAATTACTATGCACAGTCCCGTTCTTCTCTAAAAAGTTGACTCAGATGGAGAAAAAGCGAAGCAGTTTTTATAATTCTCAAGAGAGAATTGTCAAGAGATTTGCAGTATCCAATTTTTTTTTTGTAGTTATATCACTGTCAGATAATCAAGTACAGATTCACTTCTGCATATGTTTGTCAATCCTGAACCCAGGGGCGTTGCTAAACATAAAGCTTTACTTTTAATATATATATATACAATATAAATAGTGATGCTCCGATCGATCGGCCAGAGATCGGTATCGGCCGATAATCACATTTAATGACTCGATCGGTACTCGCCAATCTGGCCGATCTCATGAACCGATCACAGGTGTCTGTTTACGAGTTTATATGCAGAGGAACCAGACATGCTAGTTGGAGAGCAAAATATTGGAATGGTCTTGCATGTGTTTAGACCTTTTTACATATATAAGAACTGAGAGTTCTGTGTTTTTGACAATATTGCCAGTTCACTAAAACCTGAAATACAATTAAAAACGTTTAAAAAAATGTTTTAATTGAATATTTCATAATATACCTTTTTGTAATATACTTACTGCAATAAACAAATATATATTTATAGCTGTGCATTTTAACATCTTCTGCATCAAATATGTACTTTTCTTGATTGAGACATGTCGAATTCTTCTTCCATCATTTGCAATGTTTCCAAATTGCTTTGTTAGTTGTTTTTCTTACCATTGTTTTGTATCTGTTTTATCTATTATGTTCTGTAAAGTTGCTTCTGACCATGACATGTCCACACTTAATGGTTATAAGAGACATGTTTGAGGGATTATATGCAACATTCTTCATTTATTCTCTGAGGTGTAAGGCAAGATCTCCACTTAATTATCATACTTAGGGGGAAAATGTGCTTCATGTATTATAAAGCTTGAAGCATCAGAATCGGTACTCAGTATTGGCCGATCACCATCACAAAGAATCGGTACTTGGTATCGGCTGCAAAAATCCTGATCGGAGCATCCCTAATTATAAATAAATAAAAGTATTTTTATTATACAATTATTATTCTAAATAAATAACAGAAATTCTAAATGTAACTGGAAAATAACGTAAGAACACATCTGGAGTGATAAGCTAAGATCATTTAAGAAATCTTTAGCATGAATAATAATTTAATTTGAATGAAATTCTATTGACAATTCTATAGAATACAAAAAAATACATTTTATAGAATTATCTGTTGACTTAGACTAGATATATGGCAGAGAATTAGGTTTATTAAGTCTTACCTTCCTGACTCATCATCCCTTTTTTTTATTTGATAAAAAAATCTATCAGTAGGCATGCTTAGTAAGATCACCATCAAAGTATTAAAACTTTAGATTTGTCAACTTGCAAAACTCATTGCGTGCCGACTCTTCCTCATAAAAGGTTCTTACGCCGGTTTCACAATGCATGAGCGCGAGAGCAGCAAGTACTTTTTTCGGCGTCCGTGTTAACAACCGGAACTCGCACCGGGAGAAGAGCAGCGCGTCAGGGTCCAGCAGGAGCTGTGTGTGAGGTGCGCAGATATGGTTTTCTGCACACATGCAGAGATGCGTCAGTTTGCTTTTTGATTAAACTACATTGCTTTCACCAGCGTTGATTCGGTTGCACATAGAGAATAACGTCTTTATTCCGGGATTACCACTCTTTATAGATACACTTTCCATATGAAGTAAATCAAATCTCAAAGAATTTACTGGGGCACTGGGGACTTTTACTGGGGCACGTGCCCCAGTAAATTGGGTCTAGTGACGCCCCTGCCTGAACCACTGCCTCAGAGTACCAGCACTTTGACAGCACAATTCTAGCAATTCCTTTTTATTTGAACATTGTATATTGATGACCTTGCCTTCATTCATTTCGCAACATGACCAGCTGACTGTATTTTAAATTTTTCTAATATTATTAATATAATATAGACTAACTTTGATCTATTAAAAGGAAGCCTTTGTGTCAGAATATCTGATTAGAGTACAGTAGGTCTTTAATTTACATTATTTCTCTGTACAGAAATGTCTTCCTCCAGTGGTCCACTGAGTGAGGAGCTCCAGTGCTCTATTTGTCTGGACGTGTTCACTGATCCGGTCACCACTCCATGTGGACACAACTTCCGCAAAACCTGCCTGAATACATGCTGGGGTGACAGCGAGACCTGCAGCTGTCCATACTGTAAAGAGACATTCAAACAACGACCTGACCTGAAGATCAACATCACTCTCAGAGAGATCTCAGATCGCTATAAACACAAGAGTCCTCAGAAAGATTTGTTATTATCTGAAGTTGTGTGTGGTTTGTGTGAGGACAGAAAAGCAGTGAAATCATGTCTGGTGTGTCAAATCTCTTACTGTGAAACTCACCTGGAGCCTCATTTGAAAGCAGCAGGATTAAGGAAACACAAACTGATGGATGCTGTGAGTAATCTGGAGGAGTATATCTGTCAGAAACACGAGAGACCGCTGGAGCTCTTCTGCAGAGATGATCAGACGTGTGTGTGTCCGATGTGTGCTGTGACAGACCATAACAAACACAACATTGTTCCTCTAGAAGAGGAGAGTAAAGAGAAGAAGGTGATGAAACTGATTTTTAAGAGTTCATATCATGAGGAATCAAATTTCATTAACAGTGAATTAAAAGAGCTCACATTAATATTTTGTTCTGTCTTCAGACTCAGCTGATGGAGACACAGAGAGACGTGCAGAAGATGATCCAGGACAGATTTAAGGAGATTGAGGACATCAAACACTCAGCAGAAGCCAGAAGAGTGAGTTTGACATGTTTATTATTCATCATTTAGCTGCAGTCCTGATGTGCTTTACAACATTACACAAGTAGGCAGTGATAAGTGTAACGAATGAGTATAATTAAACACATTATTTATTCAAAAACACTGATTCATTCAGGAACAAATCATGATATATTTGTTATGGTTTTGTTTGAAATGGTCAGAGCAAAAACGTATGAAGCCACTGCCACTAATTTACAAAAAAGATTTTGAATATTAAATTGCAATGTTGGGAATTTTGTATAAAAGTGAAAGACTTATTGCACATGCTATTGCACGTTAATCTACATTTTCACAAAATTTCACCTAGGATTTAATAAGCACTTTGTGCAGCAATATCACAGCTCTCCTCAACAAGACCCATGAGATGAAGAATCATTCAGTGCAGTAGTAACACTGATTATCACCTCAGACAGTTTACACTGACCTGCTAAACCTGATGGAGGATCAGCAGAAAGCAGCAGAGGAACAGGATACGCAGCAGATGTCAGCGCTGGAGCAGGAGATCTCTGAGCTGAAGAGCAGATACACTGAGCTGGAGGAACTCTCACACACTGAAGATCATCTACACCTCATACAGGTGATGATTTTTCATACCTTGTGAGTTGCAGTGCCTTAACACAGATGAGACAAGAGTCACAATCATTCAACAGTCACTTTACTCTGCTTCCGTACACCACATCCCATACTAACATCCAGATGTATCTGTTTCAACATAAAAGTCACTGCTAAGTTACATACAGTGCATCTGGAAAGTATTGATAGTGCTTTCAAAATGGATTAAATTCCTTTATTTCCTCAACATTCTACACACAATCCCCATAATGACAATGTGGAAAAAGAGTTTTTGAAATTGTTGCAAATTTATTAAAAATAAAACAGCTGTAAAATCACATGTACATCAGTATTCACAGCCTTTGCTCAATACTTTGTCGATGCTCCTTTGGCAGCGATTACAGCCTCAAGTCTTTCTGAATATGATGCTGTCTTTGGGAATGTTTGCCCGTTCCTCTTTGCAGTACCTCTCAAGCTCTATCAGGTTGGATGGGAAGCGACAGTGTACAGCCATTTTCAGATCTCTCCAGAGATTTTCAATAGGATTTAGGTCTGGGCTCTGGCTGGGCCACTCAAGGACATTCCCCGAGTTGTTGTGAAGCCACTCCATTGATATCTTGGTGGTGTGTTTTGGGTCATTGTCCTGCTGGAAGATGAACCAGTCTGAGGTCAAGAGTCAAGTTCTTCATTTAGGATGTCTCTGTTCGTCGCTGCATTCATCTTTCCCTCTATCCTGACTAGTCTTCCAGTTCCTGCTGCTGAAAAACATCCCCACAGCATGATGCTGCCACCACCATGCTTCACTGTAGGGATGCTGTTAGCCTGGTGATGAGCGCTGCCTGCTTTTCTCCAAACGTAACGCCTGGCGTTTACTCCAAAGAGTTCAATTTGAGTCTCATCAGACCAGAGAGTTTAGTTTCTGATGGTCTGAGAGTCCTTCAGATGCCTTTTGGCAAATTCCCGGCGGGCAGTGTCTTCAGTCTGGCCACTCTACCATACAGGCCTGATTGGTGGATTGCTGCACAGATGGTTGTCCTTCTGTAAGGTTCTCCTCTCTCCACAGAAGAACGCTAGAGCTCAGACAGAGTGCCCATCGGGTTATTGATCACCTCCCTGACTACCTCCCTGACACTCAGCTTAGATGGCCGGCCAGCTCTAGGAAGAGTCCTGGTGGTTCTCCATCTTCCACTTACGGATGATGGAGGCCGCTGTGCTCATTGAAACTTTCAGAGCAGCAGAAATGTTTCTGTCACCTTCCCCACCCTTGTGCCTCGAGACCATCCTGTCTCTGAGGTCTACAGACAGTTCCTTTGTCTTCATGCTTGGTTTGTGCTTTGACATGCACTGTCAACCCTGGGCCCTTATATAGACAGGTGTATGCCTTTATAAATCATGTCCATCAGTTGAATTGACCACAGGTGAACTCCAATGAAGCTGCTGAAGCATCTCAAGAATGATCAGTGGACACAGAATAAACCTGAGCTCAATGTAGAGCTTCACGCCAAAGGCTGTCAATACTGATGTACATGTGATTTATCAGCTTTTTATTTGTAATAAATCTGCAACAATTTCAAAAACTCTTTTTTCACATTGCCATTATTAGGGATTGTGTGTAGAATGTTGAAATAAATCAATTTAATTCATATTGGAATAAGGCTGTAACATTAAAAAAATGTGGAAAAAGTGGAGCGATATCAATATTTTCTGGACACACTGTATGAACACAAAATTGTCCCCCAATAAGGATGGGAATCTATGTCATGGCGAGTTGTGGTTGGTCATGTTTGTGAACAAACACAGAAGCTTACAATGTAATCCAATGCAAATCACAACAGAAAAAGCTAACAGCTTTATAGTAATATCGGGGAGGAGCGGGGGTTACTCTGGCCTGCTTAAAGGTGGTTGGAAAAGTGCCAGCGTGGAAAGGAAGTGTTAATAATATGTATTAAGGTCAGAATTATGGAAATGTCCTGCAGGATGTGTGAGAGTATGCAGAAAGGAGAAGTTTGGATTTTTCATGCTCTTTGATTGTATTTAATTCTTGATTTTGTTATGAATAGTACAGGGTTTTGGCTGAATGGAGCTGGGCAGCAAATGAAGCAAGTGGGAAATGAAACCTGTAGTGAACTGTGATTTGGTCTGATTGTGTTAAAGGTGCTGTATGTAAGTTTTTGACTCTTCTAAAGCATAAAAATACCATAATATGTGTGCAGATATTTAAGAAACATCCCAAGTGAACATACTTGTTTAACTGAAAAACAATGCTGAAGTCAGATATTCTGCTTTGAAAATGGGTTTTCCGTGCCGGAACGCTGTCTTTGTTTAGATAAATTTCATATGCACGATGCCAGTTTAGCCAATTATATGTCAGCACCCTGGGTTGCCTTGTTGGAAAACAGCGTATTTCATTCATTCATTCAGAAAGACTCTGAAAGCATGCGTCCGTGACCAAAAAGAACAGTATGGGAGACAGATGCAGTTCCACATGAGGTTATTAATTAGCAAATTACATAAATATTACGAACGTAAACATTAGGTGAGCAGGTTACATTGTAACCGCGTGTCCTAACAACACGCTGTGACGAGAGAGGCAGTGATCAGCTATTTGGCTGTTTGCACCAGACGAGACACGGCAGAAATGTACATACAGCCTTTCAGAAGCACAGAATATGCACTCGCTCACGAAACGGTAAGGTTTAGAATCTATTTAATACATGTTAACCCACTTTAACATCAATGTAGATGCTGAATCACTCATATGTGTTTAGTTCTAAAGTTCAATTTCAGACGGTTTATTGTATTTTCAAGATCTGAGGTGAACTTTCTGCTTTCAGTATATGGCAACAAATGCCATGTAAAATGCATTCAAACTCGCATTGTTAGCATTTAGCACTGAATAAAGCACACAAGGCTTACCTGAGGTGATCTAGCTGTCATAGGTTTCTGTTGTTCAGCTGTGAGAAATAGAAGCCATTTCTAATATATCAATTCGAGGTGTTGGTTAGGACAAAAACTCCTTTTAATATGGAAAATATTCCCTCTATCGCGTGTCGTTGCTTTTATTTAGAACACAGTTTAAATCGCTCCTGTACACAATCTGGCATCCTAGCGTACTTTTATTATGATCCAGGAGTGCAATACCTAGTTCAACCACTGGGTGTCAAACTTACATACTGCACCTTTAAGGTCTGAAGTAAACTGTACTGGAGTTCACATGACCTACGCACCAGACCACCCTTTTCAGATATAAAATTGGGTATAGTCGGCTGTCACCTGGCAGTACTACATATACTATATGTAAAAATGACTGGAGCAAGAACTGAGCCTTGTGGTACCGCCACAGTGCACCATTGATTGATAAGATACTCTTCATTTACTGATAACAGTAGTATGATAATGATGATAATAATGCAGGATACAACACCATAAGACATATTTCTTCTCTCTCTGTCCTACTGTAGATTCACTACACCCTCTGCAGCCCCACATACACCAGGAGCAGGTCTGAAATCAGCATGAAGACTCACAAGACTCCAAGGAAAGCGCTGACTAAAATGAAGGACTCCATAGAGGAGAAATTTGAGCAAACTGGTGCGTCATAATCAAAGAGAGAGGAAGTGCCGCCTCTCACTTTCTACACGTTTAGACGTGACATGTAAACAGCCCTGTACACAGCAATGAAAACACACAGAATATTCTGCTCTTGCTTCTTGGTATAAACAATTGTAATTTGTTAAATGGCCCATGTCAACGTGTCACCCATCAGTGTCATACACCCCTTGATTTCCTGATTTGCATTGTAGAACACATGGAAACCTCACATTCTTTATATTTATCCACTTTCTAATTTCTTAGCCAGTGATAGTTCATTTACCAAAGTATGGCCTGGTTGGGTGTGGAATTTATTTATTTATTTATTTATTTATTGCCAAGTGTGCTTCACACACACAAGGAATTTGTTTTGACTACAGAAGCTTCCAGTGTACATAAAGTGACAACACAAAATTAAATATGAAAAAAGAAAAGACGATAAACATTAAACAGAGATGCAGTTAGTCAAAAAGATCTGGATGTTGAGTTGTATGTACAGATTTGTTGTAAATATACAGGTTATAAGGTGCTGTGTACATGCGTATGAGAAAGTATTGTTCGTTTATTGCACAGAAGGGGAGTATTTAACTGTTCATGAGGTAGATGGCCCCCGCGTCACCCCCCCCCCCCCTGTCTTCAGTTTGTGATCGCTCCAACAAACCATCCCTTCCCCCTCCCTCGCTCTTCACCAGGGGGCCCCGTCAATAATCCCTGCAGGGGGGCCCCCGCATTTTGAGCTACGCCACTGTCTGTAGCGCCGACAGACAGTAACGGTTCGAACAGAGTGATTTTGCGAGCCCTTTTACTCACTCTGGAAGAGTACAGTTCTTGAAGTGTAGGAAGGGTAGTGCCAGTGATTTGTTCAGCAGTCCGGACTATTCGCTGTAGTCTATGGAGGTCAGTTTTAGCAGCTGAGCTGAACCAGACGGTGATTGAAGTGCAGAGGATGGATTGGATGGCAGCTGAGTAGAACTGTACGAGCAGCTCCTGTGGCAGCTTGAACTTCCTCAGCTGACGAAGAAAGTACAGTCTCTGCTGGGCTTTCTTCACAATAGAGTCAATGTGAATGTCCCATTTCAGATCCTGAGAGATGGTGGTGCCCAGGAACCTGAATGACTACTGCAGCCACAGTGCTGTTCATGATGGTGAGTGGGGGGAGTGCAGGGGGGTTTCTCCTAAAGTCCACTATCATCTCCACTGTTTTGAGCGTGTTCAGCTCCAGATTGTTGTATCTGCACCATAAAGCCAGTCGCTCCACCTCCTGTCTGTAAGCAGACTTGTCGCCGTTCCGGATGAGGCCGATTACAGTAGTGTCATCCGCAAACTTCAAGAGCTTGATGGAGGGGTCTTTTGCGGTGCAGTCATTGGTGTACAGGGAGAAGAGCAGTGGGGATAGAACACATCCCTGGGGGGCGCCAGTGCTGATGGTGCGGCTGTCGGATGTGATTTTGCCCATTCTGACTAGCTGTTGTCTATCTGTCAGAAAGCTGGTGATCCATTGACAGACAGAGCTAGGAACAGAGAGCTGGGTCAGTTTGTACTCGAGCAGTGATGGGACGATGGTGTTATAGGCAGAACTTCACAAACAAAATCCTTGTGTAATTCCCTGGTTTGTCCAGATGTTGCAGGATATAATGCAATCCCACGTTGACTGCATTATCCACAGACCCGTTTGCTCTACAGGCAAACTGCAGGGGGTCCAGCAAAGGTCCAGTGATGTCCTTCAGATAAGCTAAAGTTTTGCTGCTTTTGAGCCATCATGCTCGTCTCTCATTAGAAATAGCTTCAATGGCCTTGTTTTGCTTTTACAGCATTCAGCATCACTTTAATTCATATAAGGAAGTTAATAAATCTTAAATAGATCAGCTCATCCATGAACATTTGTGCTGGAGTCCAATAGGATGTTATGAACTATTCCACACTTAGTCGCAGGCCATCAAACTATGCCTTTGCTTGTTTGCATACGGGCCCTTATACGGGTGAAAAGTACACATTGTGCCTTGAAAGCATGTCATTACATCCATACCTAAACAGTTACCAAACTTTCAAGTGTTTTTTTTTGTCATTATTAATCTCTGCAGAGCTGAAGTGGATGCAGCGGTATGCAGGTACAGTCTACTTGAGCTGTGATTCAAATGTCACTTTATCATTATCATCATAAAATCTGTGTGTAGTGAAGTTGTGTGTTTATGTTGTGTGTTTTCTCAGTGGACGTGACTCTGGATCCTCGTACAGCTCATCCTAATCTTGTCCTGTCTGATGATGAAAAACAAGTGAGAGATGGAGACACAAGACAGAAACTACCAGATAATCCAGAGAGATTTGATAAATATTTATTTGTCCTGGGAAAGGAGGGATTCTCCTCTGGGAGATTTTATTTTGAGGTGCAGGTGAAGGGAAAGACTGAATGGTCTTCAGGAGTGGCCAGAGAATCAGTTCACAGAAAAGGAAAGAACAAACAGAGTCCCAGAAATGGAATCTGGACTGTGCGGCTGATGGATGGAAAGTACACAGCCTTTGCTGATCCTTCAGTCTCTCTGTCTCTGAGAGTGACTCCGCAGCGGGTCGGTGTGTTTGTGGATTATGAGGAAGGTTTGGTCTGCTTTTATGATGTGGAGTCCAGCTCTCATATCTACTCCTACACTGATCAGTCTTTTACAGGAAAACTCCATCCATGTTTTAATCCACACACCAATAACGCCGGTGAAAACTCAACCCCACTGATCATCACACCGGTCAGTTACAAACACTGAACTATGATCACCCTGAATGTGTTTTATATCATAACATTTTTTTTTAATATTTCAAGACTCTTCATGTAAGCATCTACTGTTGTAGCTGCTCTGTTTGCATTAAATACAACATCTAATTAAAGATTGTTTAGTTGCGTGAAAATACAATAGAATGCAATATACGCTAATAAAATACCATATATGAAATAAATGAGTTCATTGTGTTCATGAATCTCATTTTAATTTTGAATCATATTTAAACTTCACATTGTAATCATGCTGTCGTATGAACGATTATTGACTTATTAAAAAAGTCCTGTACTAGAAGTAGCAGCTAGTCTGAGGTCCACTAGCCACTTTGGCTGGTTGAAAATCATTTTTAAATTGTAGTTTTCTTAATAGCAGGGTTCGACAATAAGCATGGCCCAATATTCGTGCAAATGCGATCTTAGAATCGAGAAGCAGCATGACTGACAAATATAATTTTGTTCATGCAGGCAAAAGAAAGCCGGTTGATTACCGAATAAGAGGATAATCACTCGCGCCAACAGCTGATGTGATGCGCGCGACTGTTTAAAACACGTGCACCCTCCCGTTTCCTTGCTTGAAACAACCGTGCCTGGAAACGCAACTGGTGTGATCGGTTCTCCTTCAAATAGACTAGACTAAAAGTTATGTTCATGCACCCACAGTCCTGCTGCTTTCAAGAGCTCCAGATAGTTTTTTCTGTAGGCAGCACTGGTTCCTTTCGCTTTATTTAAACAGGACATAGGATATTAACTTCCCATTTAGTTAACTGGTGTTAACTGCACTGTTGCCAACTTTTTTCAACGAAAAGGCGCTAAGCTCTGCCCGAAATGTCGCTAAAAGTCGCTAGATTACGTCATACGCTAATTTGCATATTACTGACGTCATCACGTTCTACCGTTTCTATTTATTTAACAGCCTATGGTCAATAAAGGGGTATTTATATTTAGACTACGCTTTATGTAACGTTATGCATGTCAACCTCACTAAATGTATTGCTGTTTGAATACAGTATATCATTATAGATGTGTAGTGAATTTGCAGTAATCTCTCAGACGTAATAAACTCAGACAAGTTCTGAAACTCACTTAAAATATCTGTGATTGTGAACAAGAAAAGAATAAACGATCAAAATAAATTGTTAAATTAAAGGAGAAGCAGATCGGTTTGACTGTACAAGGGAAATACCTTCAAACTGCCGGTGCTAATTCATTTGGTGTCGGTACGCAGAAGAGTGATCTGCTGTCAGGCTGCAGGTGGGAGTGAGACTGCTTTACTAGAACTGGGTCGCCTGTCAGTGCTCTGAGGCAGGGGAGGGGCATCACCCGCAGCTCGTTGAGAAGAGTAGGGACGGTACAGTAATGGACAAATAACAGTCTATAAACATCTCCAGTAACAAACAAAAAAGTCGCTAGATTTGTCGCTAGTCGCTTTTTTGAAAATTTGTCGCTAGGGGGGTCTGAAAAGTCGCTAAATCTAGCGACAAAGTCGCTAAGTTGGCAACACTGGTTAACTGTTTGTTTTTTTTAAAGAAATGTTTTGTTAAATAGAATGTATAGAATACAGCTATATTTTGCTTGTTTTGACACATTATTTAAAATTTGTGGCTAAGAAATAATTACTTTTTTATTTTTTGTGTGGTCAGAGATAAATTTGGTAAATACTTTGAGCTCTGAAAAGTCATGTGAAACAAAAACTAATTGTAATACAACATTACGAAACCATGACCCATGTGCTCATGCTCACTGAGCAAGCTCATACACAACACACACAAAAAGTAAAATTAATTAGGAGGCATGTGGACATTCCACAAAATCTAAATCAAGTCAATTTAGCACGTCAAAGTCATATTTATGCATAAATGTCCAAAAATGTTGGAAAACTACTAGCCACACTGGCTGGTGATCAAAAAAGTTAATGTCAAGCCTCTCTCTCTCTCTATATATATATATATATATATATATATATATATATATATATATATATATATATATATATATATATATATATTTTATATTTATATTTATATATATATATATATATATATATATATATATATATATATATATATATATATATATATATATATATATATATATACATATATATATATATATATATATATATATATATATATATATATATTTTATATTTATATATATATATATATATATATATATTATATATATATATATATATATATATATATATATATTTTATATATATATATATATATATATATATATATATATATATATATATATATATATATATATATATATATATATATATATATATAGCCTGAGAATGTCAAACTATTTACTTCCAGCATTTGATCTTTGCCTTTTCTTTTATTGTTCTGGCCACTGATAAGAGATTTATCAGACTTTGACCTTACTGTGGTTCAGTCAGAGATTCAGAGAAAATAAAACTTGATGAACGACAATATGGACACCTGAAACAATCAACATTTTTAACAACAAAATATCAAAATATATACTGAGCTGTTCAGAGACCCTCGTAAACACACCCGATACTGACAGGTAAGTGATGGAAATATTAGACAGATCACACTGAACTAAAAATCAGGTTTAAGCTTGTAAAACACTCAAGAACTCAGATGTTCACTGCACTGAAATGTTATCAGACCTGTATTTAAATTCAGTCAAATAGTCGGGCTTGTCATTATGTTGTTAATTGTTAGTTTCTCGGTTCTGCAAAACTGTACCTTTGTTTGCTTTTATTTTCATTTATAGGCTTGAAGAACAATGGCGGAATCTTCACTAAAGAGAAGAGAAATCAGGAGAAAGAGCACAGACATTGTACCTCCAAGTACGTCAATCACAAGGAAAGGAAGATAGAGTTTAATGAGATGTTTTTGTAACTAATTTTTAAATGTGCCTTTCAGAAATATAAACTTTCAGAGAATTAATGGGAATAGAGTTTATTACAAAGCGGGAAGGTAGGAAGAACTGTCAACCGAATAGGGCAGGACACAAGCCGGTAACACATTCTGGCAAAGGAGTCTAGTAGTACACCTTTCCCACCAGCATGGATCACATGCTAGTTCAGAGCTATTGCTATTGTCATTTCTGAAGTGGTTATTCTGGCGAGCTCTCTTAATGTTTGCTTTTCCCCGGGCTGACATCGCAAAATATGTCTCTTTCACAGCAATGCAAACAAGAAAGCACCGAATACAAGCACTATCAACCAAGGATGGTGTTGTGTTGCTATTAATGCTGATGGCTTTGCAATCACACGTCAGCATCCAATCACAGCTATTAAAATGTAGTTATGCGGTGCTCTATAGTTTGTATAAACAGAAATTACAAGCGAGAATAATGTGTTCATGCAGAATGCCATAACTTGCATGAACCAAGATTACAAGTGAGGAAAATGTTTTAGCATTGTGTTCTGCTGCCATTTCAGAAATGGTGCTCAAAAGAGTTTCTTTTAAACTTGTTGGTCATGGTAACCCCACCCTCGCCAACTTCTAGCTTACTTTTAGCCAGACAATGTTTTGCTGCTACTTAAGAATAATTTGACCAAGTTTAGAGCTGGCGCTTTTTTTGGTGACAAAGAACCAGTTTAGAAATACACTCTGGCTCTGATGAGGACTCAAACTGCCTTGATGAAAAAGGGTTATACTGTAGGTAGCTGCTCAAGCTCGTTACTTTGGGATTGACGACCTTGACCATGACAGCGAGAGTAGGCTGTTTTTGTGGCAATGACTGAGAGAGTGCACTTCTCATGACTAATCTCTGTTATTGTAACAGGGAGAGTGGTATCTTCAAAACTGGACTCCATGGTCCTAACAGGAAGGTCAGGCTGCTCAGGGTTGATCTCTGTGGGTGATATTTTAAAGATTAGCTCAGAAATGGCCCCCATGGCCATGAGAGGAAGTTCAGCCAACTTGAGATCATCCATGATACTGTAGGGGTCTCTGAACAATGGGTTCTAGCCCACTTGGCATAGGCCTATCCCAAACCTATCCCCATGCCTCCAGGTCAGGAGTTTGTCAACTCTCCCACTACTTGGGAGGCTTTGTCTGACACGAACACAGGATTATCAAGACTGCACATGACTGACTTGGACTTAACTGGGACAGACTGATCTTGAAGCTACCTTGAGTCCAGGGGCGGACTGGCCATAGGGAGAACCGGGACATTTCCCGGTGGCCTGACGGTCAATCTGGCCTGCCACCGTGATTCTGGCCTGCCGCGCATCCCCCCGCTCTTCACTTTATATATCGCATCGGATGTGGCCTGCAACCAGGACTCTGGCCTGCCGAGCATCTCCGCGCCCCCTCCCTGCTCTTCACTTTCTAGATCGCATCAGATGTGGCCTGACTGACAGTTACTTTTGCCCAGTTGAAAATGCTTTCCCAGTTCACCCCTGCTTGAGTCTGACCACTTTAGAGAATTTGGTTGACTCAAGGGTGACCATTGTGGGTTCAGATGACTCAGTGGCTAGACTCAGAGGACCCCCCCCCCCCCCCATTTGATTGTAACAATCATTGAACCCTAAACACCCTGAATCTCCTATAAAACCTTTTGATTTTTGCATGTTTCTGGCATTTTCAAGTCTATATCAGTCTAAAAATAACGTAGTACCTCTCTGTCTATAGTAATTAGCATCTAAATAAAGATCCCCCACCCCCAGGAGACCTTTATCCATGGTTTAAATTAATTGGACAAAGGATCATGGTTCCTGTTTTTGCTGATGTAGTGATGCTAGTCCCTGTCGGAGTGCCAATCTCCCTTCTGCAGTGGCAGGTAGGATAATTCTTAAACTCTTTCTGCTGGATCCTTGAGTGGTTGGTTCACTCTGCCGTGATTTGTCATGGCAGGACTCAGATACAGAAGGAACATGTTCAACAGAGTTTAACAAAATGAGAACACAAAAGAATGAAGCAGGAAGACAGTCCACACAATAGGTCAAGGGACTCAACATAAGTACTGGCTGGTTGGGGATCAGGTAGCTCCAAACTCTAGGGTAAATGAGACTAGGTAGGAGCTCAAGGAACCACAACCTTGGAATTGCCTTTTGTCTGAACCTTTGACTAGCTAACAGTACAGTAGGTGATTTGTTTTCATTATTGCTCTTTCCAGATATGTCTTCCTCCAGCGGTCCACTGAGTGAGGAGCTCCAGTGCTCTATTTGTCTGGACGTGTTCACTGATCCGGTCACCACTCCATGTGGACACAACTTCTGCAAAACCTGCCTGAATACATGCTGGGAAAACTGCGAGACCTGCAGCTGTCCATACTGTAAAGAGACGTTCAAACAACGACCTGATCTGAAGATTAACATCACTCTCAGAGAGATCTCAGATTGCTATAAAATCAAGAGTCCTCACAAGAAACCTGACGTTTTATGTGACTTGTGTGGGGACAGAAAGCTGAAAGCATTAAAGTCGTGTCTGGTGTGTCAAATCTCTTACTGTGAAACTCACCTAAAGCCTCATTTGAAGGCAGCAGGATTAAGGAAACACAAACTGATGGATCCTGTGAGGAATCTGGAGGAATATATCTGTCAGAAACACGAGAGACCTCTGGAGCACTTCTGCAGAGATGATCAGACGTGTGTGTGTCCGATGTGTGCTGTGACAGACCATAACAAACACAACATTGTTCCTCTAGAAGAGGAGAGTAAAGAGAAGGTTGGCAAAACTACTTATAAAGGGCTTATATACTTCCTCAGAGTTATTTGATATTGTAAATTATTGGCGCTCATATGAAGTGTCTTCTCAGACTTTTTTGTGTGGTTCTCTGTCTATAGACTCAGCTGATGGAGACACAGAGAGACGTGCAGAAGATGATCCAGGACAGATTTAAGGAGATTGAGGACATCAAACACTCAGCAGAAGCCAGACGAGTGAGTTTGACATGTTTATTATTCAATAATTGTTTGCAATCCTGATGTGCAGTTGCATCTGTAGGTGGTCTCATTGACATTAATTTGATTTTTATTAATACACTGAAATTATTATAGTTAAATTAATTGAGTATTAAATCACAGCATTGGGAATTGTTGTATAGAAGTGATTATACACATTTTCCACTGTGCTGTTTATCTGAATAGCAAGACAGCAGTGATTACTTGATCACTTTGTGCAGTAACAGAACAGCAATCTCAATAGGACCTGTGATTTGAGGAATCATCCAATGCAAACAGTGAACGGTAGTGTTTAATGTGCCTGAAAACATCCTAAAACTCTGATGTATGAGTAGTCACACTGATTCTCACTTCAGAGAGTTTACATTGAACCGCTGGAGCTGATGGAGAAACAGGATTCAGAGCAGATGTCAACGCTGGAGCAGGAGATCTCTGAGCTGAAGAGCAGAAACACTGAGCTGGAGGAACTCTCACACACTGAAGATCATCTACGCCTCATACAGGTCACTCTACACATCTCTGATCATCACAATAATGCACGATCACACCATAACACACATGTATCCTCTCTCTGTAGATTCACTCTTCCCTGAGCAGCTTCAGAAACACGAGGAGCAGGTCTGAGATCAGCATGAAGAATCACGAGACTCTGAAGAAAGCTCTGATTAAAGTGAAGGAGTCCATAGATGAGAAACTCAAGCAATCTGGTATATCAATATCTAATACACCACGCAGATTCCAGCATTATAAACTTTGCTGTTGATATGAATGATATTTTTCAGCGCCTAAAAATCTGCTAGCTTCTGTCAAACAACGTGACCACCTGCTTGCACAGGGAGCATGCCTTGCAACCGTGGAGACAATTATATTGACAGAAGTTAGCCGATTTTTAGGTGCTGCTTAATATATGATTGCGCCTGCTGTAGCCATGTTACGGCAGCAAAGTTCCTTGATTATTACGCCAGAAAGGGAGTGTAGTTTTTAGCTATATCTTCCTAGAAAATAGCAACTTTTCATTTGCTCACAGTCTTAGTATACTGTACGATGCAACTACAAAAGTCTGTCTGTTTTTTTTTTAGTTAAATGCTAATAGTTTAATCCAGGAATGTTAAACTCAATTCCTGGAGGGCCGCAGCTCTGCACAGTTTAGTTCCAACCCTATTTAAACACACCTGATCAAACTAATTGAGTCTTTTAGGCTTGTTTGAAACCTACCAGTAGGTGTGTTGAAGCAGGGTTGGAACTAAACTGCGCAGGGCTGCGGCCCTCCAGGAACTGAGTTCGAGATCTCTGGTCTAATTCAATTGAATGATCTACGCTAAGCTAAGCTAAGCTAAAAGTTCCCTGGCTAAATACATTTTAAAAATGGTAAAACTCAATCATTCAACTCTAGGGGAACTGTAAAATCAGCCTATTTCTAAAAAAATTGGAGTGTTTCTTTAATGATGATTAGTAATGATAAATAGGTTTAAGCTGAAATAAAAGATGAATGTGGTCATGTGTATGTGGCTAATTATAAATTTAGAAAACAGTGAATTTAGGCCCAATCCCAATTCTACCCCTTAGCCTTTCCCCTTACCGTTCACGTGAAGGGGTAGGGGTGTCCCAATTCTCTTTAGCTTGAAGGCGTATGGTTAAGGGGACGGGTTAGATACGCCTTGAAATGGAGATTTTTCAGGACCACACTCGAAACCAAGGGGCACAAAAATTTATCAGAATCCACCATCTACAACGGCAGAATAGCTGCACATGGAAGTAAGGAGATCCACAAATTAGTATTTTTTAACATTATTTTGAATTTTTACAACAATCACGTTTTAATATATTCATAACCACATTCGTGTTTTATCATCATTCTTATTATTTTTTTTAATGTTCAAATAAAAACCGCTAAATTTGGCCATCTATAATCCATAATCATAACTCCTGTAGAGCAGTCCCACAACATTCTGACACTCGATGACACTCAAATACTCTGTCAGAGCAGTCTAGTGTCTGAGAATGAGCTTTATACAGTGTCTGCTAAAATGTTAATGTTGTTTTGGTGTGTTTACATAGATGCAGGGCTTGATATTAACTTTTTTGATCACCAGCCACGGTGGCTAGTAGTTTTTCAACTTTACTAGCCACTCGACATTTTCACTAGCCACAATTTTATTGTTGGGAAAATATATTTTATACACATAAATATGACTTTGACATGCTAAAATTACTTGATTTAGATTTTGCGTTTTCTCCACATGCCTCCTTCATTTCACTTTTTGTGTGTCGTGTATGAGCTTGCTAAATGTTCATGAGCAAATGGGTCATGGTTTCATAGTATTACAATTAGTTTTTATTTCACATCATTTTCAGAGCTCAAAATGAAGGATTTACCAAATTTATCTCTGACCACACCAAACTTAAACAATTAT
This sequence comes from Danio kyathit, assembly GCA_903798195.1. NCBI lineage: Eukaryota > Metazoa > Chordata > Actinopteri > Cypriniformes > Danionidae > Danio > Danio kyathit. The sequence continues at coordinate 2,157,074 of LR812537.1, forward strand.
TTATTTCTTTACCACAAATTTTAAATGTGTCAAAACAAGTAAAATATAGCGGTTTATTATACTTTTTATTTAACAATACATATGCACAGTAATCTGTCCTGGCTAAAGGTCCCAGCTCACCAGTTAACTACACATAAATGGGGAGTAATCTCCCATTAAAGCAATGTTGTTACGCAAAAGAAAGTAGGTAATAAACATACCGTGTGATAATGAAAGGATTATAACGCACACGGTTAACGTTAGACCCATAAATAATCTGTTCAAATAATGGTGAAAGCGAAAGCAACCAGTGCTGCTTACAAAAATACAAATCTGGAGCTCTTGAAAGCAGCAGGACTGTGGGTGCATGTTCATCACTTTAGTCTATTTGAAAGAGAACCGATCGCATCAGCTGTGTTTCTAGACACTGTTGCTTCACGCAAGGAAATGACAAACGAGAGCGCACACCCGTTTTAAACAGTCGCGCGCATCACCTCAGCTGATCATCATTTCATTCGGTATTCATCTGCTTTTTTTATTGCTCACGCGAACGCAATTATTTTTGTCAGTCGTGTTGCTTCTCAATTCTAAGATCGCCTTTGCATCCATATTAGACCATTCTTATTGTCGAACCCTGCTTTTATGAATTATTATCCGGGGAAATTATTTTCAACCGGCCAAAGTGGCTAGTGGAAGTGTCTGTCTTACCCGCCACCACTGAAATCTACCCGCATTTGGCGGGTTGGCAGGTGTTAATGTAAAGCCCTGCATAGATGAATATGGCCATGGTGTAAATGCACAGTATAGTTATGATCTTATTGTCACATTTAGATCATTATAATAACATAATATATGCCTTCAGTGATTTCTTGAAGATAAATACCAAAAAATAAAGCAACTGGAATAACTACAGCAGTCTCAATCGTCTGATCTCACATGAAGCGAGAGATCGTGATGACACTTGATGACATGTGCAGGTGCTGTAGTGCCATTTCTTAGGCGTAAATTTTAAAGCCCTTCCCCTTCACACTCTGTTTGAAGGGCCACGGGGAAAGGGACGGGGAAGGGGTACAAAAATACTGTAGAATTGGGATTGGGCCTTAAACTGAACTAGAACCTTCATCCCCCAACATTGGGTCAAAAATGGATGAATCTTTGAGTTAAAAAGTATCATTTAAATTTACAAATTAACCCAACGTTGGGGTTTTTCATATTTGACAACCCAGCATTTTTAGAGTGCATAAGCACAACTCTAAGCCTCTAAGAGAAACTGCACAGAAAAACAATACTCTGTTAATTAAGGATGGACTCTTCAAATTTAGGAGACAAATGAACTCTTAGAGGGACAGCAGTTTTGAAAGAATCTGAGGGAGATCAGAGTATGGGAAAGTGGCCACATGTCTTTATTTACAACTTAATTCTCACACTTGAAATATAAACACAGTACTGTTTTTTTTTTCAGTAAATCTGTTGTCAGATTCTCAGATTTAGGGTTTCATGCATTTAAAACACACCATCACAATCTGATGCACTTTTAAAAATCACTTTAAGTCCACCTCCCTTTCCAAAAAGGATCCAAATTCAAATATACAGACAGATAAAACAATACACTGTATTTCCACATACAAAAACACATATTAATCAGTCGTGTGAGCGGTATTTGTTGCTTGTGCCAATGTTTGGTTTCGTTCCAGAAATGGTATAAACAGATGCTCAATGTTGTGGTAGTCCTTTGAAGAGTTCACACTTAGCTGATGATTGATTATAAAGCTTGTTTGGGATGCTGTCCTGGGAGAGAGCCCTGAGCTCACAACATCCTCGAGCCCGGGGCTCCCTCCCATTTGCAAGGCGAGAAGGGAGTTTGATCTCAGGTAGATCTGGAGAAGTCCCATGCTGTTGTAGCTAATGAACAGATAGTGATTGCTCTTAAGAGATACCTACTTACTAGGAGCATGTCTATGGTGCTGATTTGGATAAGTCAATTAACTTAAGTTGCATTTTTTTGGATGGTGGGAGGAAACCGGGGAACCCGGGGGAAACCCATGTGAGCACGGGGAAACGAGTAAACTCCACACAGAAACGTCAGCTGACTTGGTAAGGACTAGAACCAGTGATGTTCTTGCTGTAAGGCAACAGTGCTAACCACTGGGCCACCGTGCCACCCATCTAGGAAAAGAGGAGGAGTAGGGGTGAAAGGGGGGATTCTTCAAAACGAAGATGGCTGTGACATGGAACTTAGAGTATTTATAATGGCTTAGGAATCGTCTGATTGGTGAATCATGAATTGGATAATGTGGGACCGGCGGCAAGCCATCATAAGCATGTGATCCTCTCGAAATTAGTTTATAAATTAACTTCAGTTTGCTCCTTATACTGTAGGTGGGTTTTTTTTTTCCCAGTGCAATGTAATGTGCCAAATCTTTCAACCAGTGGTCAATAGATGGACTTTCTACATTCATCCAGTAGAACAGATTGCACTTTTAATCATACCTCTAAATCATGTCTGCTGTTTTCTTGTCATTATTAGTCTCTGCAGAGATGAAGTGGATGCAGCAGCATGCAGGTACAGTGTGTCTCTAGACTATTGCATTCGCATTTTCACATTGCTGTAGTATAGTCTGATTAAACGCTGAGATTAATATTAACACACCACAAAATCTGTGTATATTGAAGTTGTGATTCACTTTGTGTGTTTTCTCAGTGGACGTGACTCTGGATCGTCATACAGCTCATCCTAAACTCATTCTGTCTGCTGATGGAAAGCACGTGAGAGATGGAGACACAAGACAGAAACTACCAGATAATCCAGAGAGATTTGATACATGTATATTTGCCCTGGGAAAGGAGGGATTCTCCTCTGGGAGATTTTATTTTGAGGTGCAGGTGAAAGAAAAGACTGACTGGACTTTAGGGGTGGCCAGAGAATCCATTAAACGGAAAGGAGAGATAAAACTAAGTCCCAGAACTGGATTCTGGACTGTACAGCTGATTAATAGAAATGAATACAGCGCTCGTGATGATCCTGAAGCTAATCTGTCTCTGAGAGTGACTCCGCAGCGGGTCGGTGTGTTCGTGGATTATGAGGAAGGTTTGGTCTGCTTTTATGATGTGGAGTCCAGCTCTCATATCTACTCCTACACTGATCAGTCTTTCGATGATGAACTCTATCCATTTTTTGGCCCATGCAGCAATGCTAAAGGTACAAACTCAACCCCACTGATCATCACGCCTGTCAATTACAGTTACTGAACTCACACCCTGAATGTGTTGGTGTTTGTGCATAAGATGAACGCTGTAGTTTTATATTTTTTATATTGTGGATGTTGTAAGCTCACTTGCTTGCACTTTCTTTCTCTCTCTCTCCTGTCAACAGGCTTATGCATTAACTTACATGACAAAATAAACTACTTTTTTAACCTTTTTAACTACTTTTTTAAATTAAATTTAAGGTTTAGGATTCATGCAGGACTCGTTGGAAATGGAATGCAGAAATCATTGATGTAATTTGCAACAGGCGAAAATCCGATCTACCTGCTTACACTGAATCCAGTTCATATCAGATTTATTTCTGCATATGAGAGAGGCCTGAAACTGATCTGTGTATTGGTCACTTGGTCCATGTGGTGTAAATTTGGCCTTAGAGTCCTCTGTTTCAGTCATTGTTTCGTGATTGGTGAATGTGAACATCAGTTTTCCAAGTTCTTGACACTGAAATGTCTTCTATGCAATATTTTGTCTTGATCTTGGGTTTACTTTATTGGGTTTAATAAACCACTTTTTTTGCTGTGGCTTGAATGATTTTATATATATATATATATATATATATATATATATATATATATATATATATATATATATATATATATATATATATATATCGGGTTTAATAATATAATTGGGGTTTGACTGTGTTTTATCTATCTATCTATCTATCTATCTATCTATCTATCTATCTATCTATCTATCTATCTATCTATCTATCTATCTATCTATCTATCTATCTATCTATAAATATAAAGATATATATATATATATATAAATATAAAGATATATATATATATATATATATATATATATATATATATATATATATATATATAAATATATATAAATATATATATATATATATATATATATATATATATATATATATATATATATATATATATATATATATATATATATATATATATATATATTGTCACGATCACCAGTGATCACAGCCAGAGATCGCTGGTAAACACACACACCCATTCATATGGACTACAAATCCGCCAGTTCATGGACTACATATTCAGTCATGCCACACGCACACACCTGATCCAAGTCACCTTTGATTACACTCTGACAGCTGAAGCCACTCATGCACTGATTACATGGACTTTAAGTACACCTCACAAACACACAATGTGGCTGAGTCTTGCTAGCTGAATAAGTGAATATTACGACGCGTTTTTCCTTGCCTTGCCTTCTGTGTTTGACCTTTGCTTTGTTTTGTTTTGCTTTGTTATCTGGATTGCCCTAATACATCTGTTTGTTCTTGTTTTTGACCACTGCTTGCCTGACCATTCTAATAAAGACCTGCATAAGGATCCTCACTCCGTTGAAGCGTCAATCCTTATTACATATATATATATATATATATATATATATATATATATATATATATATATATATATATATAATGACAGTGTTATTAATCACTAGCAGTGGTGTAAAGTAACTAATTACAAATACTCAAATGACTGTAATTGAGTAGCTTAATTTACTGAGTACTTTTAAGAATGTGTACTTTTACTTTCCCTTGAGTACATTTTTTGTGCAGTATCTGTACTTTTACTCCACTACTTTCTTTTAACCTGCAGTCACTACTTCATTTTTCTTGTCCATGGGGATTAGAAAAATCAGTCCTGTGATTCCTGTCCAATCAAATCACACATACATGTAGAAGGTAAATAGCTGCAGCAAACTGTTTGGAAGCATTAAACGTGTCATAGAAGATGTCCAAAATCTTTACACACATTGACCAAGAGACTGTTTAGATGCTTGTCACTGATGAGAAGATGACTGATGTTTACTGTATGATGACCGAAATGGCCTTAAACACCCAGCAGGCACAGGACGTCAACATCAGATTGACGTTGTATCCTAATGTCATGGGGACGTTGCATTTTGTTTGGAAATGAAAATCAGGTTGACGTCAGAACCCAACATCAGGCCGATGTCAATGTCCAATGCCAACCTAAAACCAACCAAATATCAACATCTAATGATGTTACAGCTTGACATTGTGTGGATGTCACCACTATGATGTCTATCAGACGTTGGATTTTGGTTGCCATACCTGATGAATAAATGGCAGTATTTTCAATATGATGTTGGTTTAAGATGTTGGCTCGACATTGTATTTTGGTCACTTTCACTAAAATCAACCAAATATCAACGTCAGTACTGGACAACAAAGTAAGATCATCCTTAGACACTGGCTAGACATTGAATTTTGGTCACCTGACATCACAGCATAAATCGAACCTAATATAAATGACGCTGTGTGCTTGCTGGGCAATAACTCGCTGCATGTTACGTTTACACACACGTGTACAAATTACATGCAAACGCATCAGATTTTAACAGCGTAATATTCACTACTCTTGAGTACTTTTGAGTACTTTGAGTAATATTTACAACAGATACTTTTATTCTACTTGCACTACATTTTTAGGCAATGGTGCTTTTACTTGAGTATGATTTTTCAGTACTCTTTCCACCACTGATCACTAGTAATCAAAGTAAAATACGCACATTTATTCACGTGCATGGATCCAGCAGATGTCTCTGCTTCAGTCACGCAAACCAACACCACCGAATACCTAAAGACAGTTACAGGAGCTGTGACATAATCATCAGTTCAGAGAAAGTGAAACTAATGAAATAATGACTGAAATGGGAAACCATAAACTGTTCACAGTCTAATGAATGGCAATCGTAGCACGGGCGTTCTCAGTCGCCATACTTGTGAAATACAGTAGGTGGCGATATACTCCTAAGGAGTTAGTTACCATATCTGGTTTGCCTTCTGCAGCTGGATATTATTGGAATACAGGTAGGAGGAGCTCTGACATCATCATCAGCAGTTCAGAGAAAGCGAAACTAATCTACAAACGGACGCTAGAAACGATCGTCATGTTTAATATCAAAATATGTAATCCTTTTTGATACAGACAGGTATGTAATAGAAAAATAATATTACATTTCTAATGGAACTGCTCTAATTGCATAGGGTTTACGCTATAAGACGACATCAGTTTCAACGAGTCACTCTTAACTAGAGTTGTTTGTTTACTCCCCTCCGAAAATATAACCAGAGAAAACACGTTTGTAGATGAATATTAGTTATCCATAAACGAACCAGCGTTTTGCTTTTACCACAATTTAATCATTTTACTTAGCAAATGTTACAATAAATAGTATGGCTAATCAACACGAGGACTAATCAACAAAAAAAAAACAGCATGGTTACTCTTTCACAGTTCATAAACCAATTAGATTAAATAAAAAACATTTTGCCTCACTCTCTCATAAAGAGAGATCAAAATATGGCTATTACAACAACAATGAGCTTATTAATGTACAGTAGTTGATGTTGTTTTCTTTCCCTGCAAAGGCTTGAAGGAAGAATCATGGCTGAATCTTCCCCGAAAGGAAGAGAAGTCAGGAGAAAAAGCATAGAACATATTCTTCCATGTAAGTCAATTACACAGAAAAAATAACTAGTGTCTAAGTGACTTGTTTTTGGATGTAATATTTAAAAATGTCCATTTTACTACGAGAAGCTCCCCAAATTTGTTATGTACTTTACCATTTATTAATAGCGTACATAAACTTGACTCTGTATCCAACATCTTTACAGTATTAAACACTCTCTTAGCATGGAAAGATGTGTTAAAATATTTGAATATTCCTTATACTCTTTCCTTAAAATCTCCTATTTCGTGTAACCCTGATCTACCTCCTGCTATTCAAAACATTGGTTTTCAATCATGGAGATTAAAGGGGATTTTGGAATTAGATCAGATATTTGACAACAGGAGCCTGAAATCATTTCAGTTATTAAAACAGGAATTTCATTTACCAAATAACGACTTTTACAAATTTTTGCAACTACGACATTTTCTAGAATCATCCCTTAAGGATGGCAGGATACGTCTTGAACTTTCTGACATGGAAAAACAATTGTATTCTTCATTTTCCCTCAAAGGGAAGATAACTTTTTTTTACTCCGTGTTATCTAATGTAGGGTGTTCCTCCTTTACCTCCTAGAAAGTCATATGGGAGAAAGACTGTGGAACAAATTTTAGTGAAGAGGAATGGCTTTCAGTCTGTTCTGGTATTTTTTTTTAAGGGTGCCACAATATCAAACCACGAGCCAAATTTTAAATTCTTTTACAGAACTTATTTAACACCAGTTCGTCTAAATAAGATATTTCCTAATGTTTCTCAAAGTTGTTTTAAGTGCAAATCCAATGTTGGTACTGTGATGCATGTATTCTGGGACTGTGACATGATTAAGACATACTGGAAAGAAATCCACAAATTAGTTCAGAAGACTATAGGTAAACCTTTTGCCCTATCTCCAGCTATTTATCTTCTCAACTGTAAAACTGCTCTACACCTAGTCATGGATTAGAATCTGTGTTAAACTTTTGTACATATCTAGCAAGAAAATGTATTCTTCTGCTGTGGTCCTCTCCTAACATTCCTTCTGTCAATATGTGGATAGATCAGATTGCCATTTTCTTACCCTTGGAAAAACTGACTTATGACTTGCGTCAGAAATCTGATGATTTCTGGCATATCTGGAATCCTCTATGGGAGTTTTTGGAGAATGTATCTTGAAAGACTATTTTTATTTTACTTTATTTTTTGTTAATTTCACCCTTCACAAAAGACTTGAATTACTAGCCGATGGACGATTGTATAATAGATGGCCATATTATTGTTTATGATGACATGAGACACCTATACCTATACTATTCTGTGATTTTAAATCTTTAAAAAAATAAAAAATAAATTTAAAAAAAGTCCATTTTAACAGATTAGTTGATTTAATAAAGAATTAGTAATAAAATGAAAATAAAAAAACACTTCAGATAACAAAACCAGAGCTAGATTCAATGCAAAGGTCGGTACTGATAGCATATTCACTTGTTCAGTCTTTTGTTATGATTATATCAATCAAATAATGCGATGTAAGATTCACTCTGCATATGATTGTCATTCCTGAAACACTGCAGCAAAGTTCTGGTACATTTTACAACACTGTTTTAGCAGCTCCTTTCTTTTGCCTTTTAATTTATTTCACAATATGTAGGTACTGTGAGAATACTAAATAATTCTAATATTGTAGACTAACTTTGATCATATAAATGACAGCCTTTGTGTCTAAATATTTGACTAGAGTACAGTAGGTGATTTATCTTCACGGTATCTTTGTCCAGATATGTCTTCCTCCAGCAGTCTACTGAGTGAGGAGCTCCAGTGCTCTGTTTGTCTGGACGTGTTCACTGATCCGGTCACCACTCCATGTGGACACAACTTCTGCTTGACCTGTCTGAATAAGTGCTGGAATGACAGCGAGACCTGCAGCTGTCCATACTGTAAAGAGACGTTCAAACAAAGACCTGATCTGAAGATCAACACCACACTCAGAGAGATCTCAGATCGCTATAAACAGAAGAGTCCTGAGAAAGAACCTGTAGTTGTGTGTGATCTGTGTGAGGACAGAAAGCTGAAAGCAGTGAAATCATGTCTGGTGTGTCAAATCTCTTACTGTGAAACTCACCTGGAGCCTCATTTGAAAGCAGCAGGATTAAAGAATCACAAACTGATGGATGCTGTGAGTAATCTGGAGGAGTACATCTGTCAGAAACACCAGAGACCTCTGGAGCTCCTCTGCAGAGATGATCAGACGTGTGTGTGTGCCATGTGTGCTGTAACAGACCATAAAAAACACAACACTGTTCCTCTAGAAGAGGAGAGTAAAAAGAAGCAGGTATAAGCTAAAATGGCTTTTAAAGAGTTCATATAATGAGAAATACCATTATCTTGATATTGTGAAATAAAAGGCCTCACATGAAAAGTCTTTGTGTTGTTCTCTGCCTATAGACTCAGCTGATGAAGACACAGAGAGATATTCAGAGAATGATCCAAGACAGATTCAAGAAGATTCAGGACATCAAACACTCAGCAGAAGACAGAAGAGTGAGTTAAAATACATATGTACACTCACTGGCCACTTTATTAGGTACACCTGTCCAACTGCTCGTTAATGCAAATTTCTAATCAAATCAGCCAATCACATGACAGCAACTCAATGCATTTTGGCATGTAGACATGGTCGAGACAATCTGCTGCTGTTCAAACTGAGCATCAGAATGGGGAAGAAAGGGGATTTAAGTGACTTTGAACGTGGCATGGTTGTTGGTGCCAGACGGGCTGCTCTGAGTATTTCAGAAACTGCTGATCTACTGCGATTTTCACGCACAACCATCTCTACGGTTTACAGAGAATGGTCTGAAACAGAGGAAATATCCAGTGAGCGGCAGTTCTGTGGGCGCAAATGCCTTGTTGATGTCAGAGGTCAGAGGAGAATGGCCAGACTGGTTCCAGCTGATAGAAAGGCAACAGTAACTCAAATAAGCACTCGTTACAACCGAGGTCTGCAGAAGAGCATCTCTGAACACACAACACGTCCAACCTTGAGGCGGATGGGCTACAGCAGCAGAAGACCACACCGGGTGCCACTCCTGTCAGCTAAGAACAGGAAACTGAGGCTACAATTCACACAGGCTCACCAAAACTGGACAATAGAAGATTGGAGAAACGTTGCCTGGTCTGATGAGTCTCCATTTCTGCTGCCACATTCGGATGATCGGGTCAGAATTAGGCATCAACAACATGAAAGCATGGATCCATCCTGCCTTGTATCAGTGGTTCAGGCTGGTGGTGGTGGTGTAATGGTGTGGGGGATATTTTCTCGGCACACTTTGGGTCCATTAGTACCAATTGAACATCGTGTCAACGCCACAGCCTACCTGAGTATTGTTGCTGACCATGTCCATCCCTTTATGACCACAGTGTCTCCATCTTCTGATGGCTACTTCCAGCAGGAAAACGCACCATGTCATAAAGCATGAATCATCTCAGACTGGTTTCTTGAACATGACAATAAGTTCACTGTACTCAAATGGCCTCCACAGTCACCAGAGCTCAATCCAATAGAGCACCTTTGGGATGTGGTGAAACGGGAGATTGGCATCATGGATGTGCAGCCGACAAATCTGCAGCAACTGCGTGATGCTATCATGTCAATATGGAGCAAAATCTCTGAGGAATATTTCCAGTAGCTTGTTGAATCTCTGCCAAGAAGGATTAATGGTCCTAGTAAGGGTACTATTAAGGTGTACCTAGTAAAATGGCCGGTGAATATATATATATATAGTGAAGTACTATATGAGTAGTAGTAACCCTGATTCTTGCCTTAGAGACATCAAACTGAATTGCTGGAGCTGATGGAGAAACAGGATTCAGAGCAGATGTCAGAGCTGGAGCAGGAGATCTCTGAGCTGAAGAGCAAAAACACTGAGCTGGAGCAGCTCTCACACACTGAAGATCATCTACACCTCATACAGGTCACTCTACACATCTCTGAGCATCACAGTCATGCAGGACAACACACCACAATCCCACTATAACACACATGTATCCTCTCTCTGTAGATTCACTCTTCTCTGAACAGCTTCAGAAACAACAGGAGCAGGTCTGAGATCAGCATGAAGAATCACGAGACTCTCAGGAAAGCTCTGACTGAACTACGAGACTCGATAGATGAGAAACTCAAGAAAACTGGTGCGTTAATATCAAATACACCACACAGCTACATATATCCATCCAAATTACCATTAGTGTTGGACAATACATATATGAATCGAAATAAGAGAAGTGAATGTATGTGATCTTGTGTTTAGATTAGATTAGATTCAACTTTATTGTCATTACACATGTACAAGTACAAGGAAACGAAATGCAGTTTAGGTCTAACCAGGAGTGCAATAGCAGCAAGTGCAGGATACAGGTATAAGTTATAAAGTGCAGTTATAGAAAAACTATGGTGATATTTACAGATGGATGTACTATGAACATTATATACAGGTTGTATTAGCTATGAACAGAGATTTACAATAGATGGTAGGGCTGGGCGATTTTTTTCAATTAATTCGAATTTACGTTTTAAGACGATTTTATTTTTTACAGAATCGAGGAATCGCGATTTTTTAATAAAAATATAAAAGCCGCTTTTCCACTGTCGTGCCAAACCGTTCTAAACTGTTAGACAACCGTGCTGAATTGTGCTGATTCTGTGTGTTGATGTCGCGGTTCTGTTGATGAGCTACTACAGCAGGTTTAGCGGAAGCGCGCCAGGGCGGACTGGCCATTGGGAACACTGGGACATTTTCCTGCTAGAGCAACAACAGCCAGGGCAACCGCAGTCAGCCAGCCAGCTTCGCTAATGTTTCCACACGCGTCGTGCTGTTGTTCGCTTCCCCGCAGCCGTTTGTCTCTCTCCCGCGCGAGCTGCGAGACGGGGGCGCGCGCGCGAGGAGAGGAGGCTCAACAGGCGGAGGTGTGAACAACCAACTTTCTAGATCGCTTTCTGTCACTTTGGCCCGCTCACCCATCGCTCCACACACACAAGGAAATAATTGCGCCTAATTCAAAGCCCAGACGGCTGGTTTTGTATATTATACCCGCGCACCACCTGAAGGACGGTTACGGCGTGTTGTAAATGTCGGTCACCGCAGAAAGTCAAATCTTTCTTTAATTTGGACTTTTGCTTGAATTACGGAGTGGCACAGTAGCTGTCCAAGGTACTGTATGAATTAAATCATAACCCATATATGCACCAATAAACAAGTCAAATGAATGAATGAATAAAATAAATATGGATTCTTAAATGTCGGTAGTCTGTATTACGAAAAATATCAATACGTATCGACAAATGTTTTATAAAAATAAATTGAGCAATTTTCAACATTTCAGCTATAGGCTGTTATACGATTCAGTTAAATATAAGATTTTAATATAGATATGTAACAGGTTTCTGTGGGTTTTTTTTTTGTTCACGGTGATCTTTAATATATACTGGGTGGTGTAGCTACGCACAAATATTTTCTAAAACGTCAAGCAGATATTTGTCTATAGCTCGTTAGTTATTTATGAAGACAAAAAATAATTAAAATAACAAAAATAAAACTATAAAATTACAAAGATAAATGAGCAGCATTCTGCTAAATATAGTCCTTTATATCCTGATATGCTATGTGCTGTTTCATTCGTTTTTTTTATATTTAACTTCATGCATTCGTTATTTAATTCTTAAATACAAAATCGTTTAAATGGTTATATTTTACCATCAAAATGTAGTATATTTTATATCATTACCATTTTTTGATATAAAACCGCTGTTATTTTATTGATTGTTATGAAATAATTTAAGTGCTATATTTTTTATTAGTGAAAGTGCCGCTCACTTTGACAAGGCCTGTCTAAATATATATTTCTGCCATGCCACTAATACAGATAAACTATTGTTGCATTATCATTGTTTATTTTTCTGTTATGTACAGAGATTTGAAATTTTTATTTCCCGTCCAATCCTTTTCAATCTGCACGTTATATTTTGGTCATTTTCTCTCCAAATAAAATTCTTCAAATCGAAGATGACTGTAGTAAGAAACCCTGGCTCTTTATAGTGGGTTAGGGATCGTCTGATTGGATGGTCATGCGTGGTTAATGCGTAACCAGCCGTGTTCAATCATAAGCACGTGATCCTCTCGAAATTAGTTTATAAATAAACTTCACTTAAATATGGATATATTTTTTTCAGACCAAAATGCAATAATTTGCTACAGCAGACCTTGCCATTTCCCTTTATCTTAAGCAGCAAATTTGTTGCTCATAACTTCACATCCAGTTTTGTGCAAACCAATTGGTTACTTAAAGCAAATTTTACAAAAAAAACACCCAAAATGACATTAATAATCATGTAATTTATTCTTCATGAGAAGAGATATGCATGTGAAATTTCAGCATGTAGCTTTACAAGCTCTCATGTGTTTTCTTGTCATTATTAGTCTCTGCAGAGCTGAAGTGGATGCAGCAGTACGCAGGTACAGTGTGTCTCTAGTTTACATTCATATATTCCTATTACTAGTGTATCTGGTTGCTTACTTAAAACATCATCACTACAAATTCTGTGTATAGTGTTAGAAATTATGTTGTGTGTTTTCTCAGTGGACGTGACTCTGGATCGTCATACAGCTCATCCTGATCTCATCCTGTCTGATGATGGAAAACAAGTGAGCTGTGGAGACACAAAACAGAAACTGCCAGACAAACCACAGAGATTTGATACATGTATATTTGTCCTGGGAAAGGAGGGATTCTCCTCTGGGAGATTTTATTTTGAGGTGCAGGTGAAGGGAAAACCTTACTGGGTTTTAGGAGTGGCCAGAGAATCCGTTAACAGGAAAGAACAGATCTCATTGTGTCCCGGAACTGGATACTGGACGCTGTGGCTGACGGATGAACGTCTATACAGTGCTTTTACTGATCCTCCAGCGCTTCTGTCTCTGAGAGTGACTCCGCAGCGGGTCGGTGTGTTCGTGGATTATGAGGGAGGTTTGGTCTCCTTTTATGATGTGGAGTCCAGCTCTCATATTTACTCCTACACCGGTCAAATTTTCACTGAAAAACTATATCCATTTTTTTTCCCATTCCCTAATTTGAATGGTAAAAACTCAATCCCACTGATCATCACACCTGTGAGTGACAATCACTGAACTCATATCTCAAATTTGTTTAAAAACATCCCATAAATTGTTTTACAAATCTTCTGGCAATTGATGTGAAACAATAAAAGAAATGTGTATCTAGCGTCAACGCTTACATTTAAATCTGTGTGAACCGGAAGCAAAGAGCTTAGAATGACCAAGAGGCGACACTCATTAGAACGTTCCATTGCAACAGCAGCGCCCAGCAGCAGCTCCGCGATTCCGCCATTTTGAAGTGAAAGCGATCGGCCGTCCATTGGATCTTATTGCTGTCGCGATGGCAAGCAGCTGCTTTGTTTTTTATTTATTTATTTTAAAAGCGCATTCAAGAGTTCACACTTAGCTGATGACTGATTATAAAGCTTGTTTGAGATGCTGTCCCGGGAGAGAGCCCTGAGCTCATAAGATCCTCGAGCCCGGGGCTCCCTCCCGTTGCAAGGCGAGAGGGGAGTTTGAGCTCAAGTCAAACTCGAGAACTCCCCTGCTCTCGAAGCTAATGAACATATAGGGTTGCTCTTAAGAGATAACTACTTGCTAAGTGCATGTCTATGGTGCTGATTTGGATTAGTCAATTAACTTAAGTTGCATGTTTTTGGACGATGGGAGGAAACTGAGGGACCCGGGGGAAACCCACGCGAGCACGGGGAGAACGTGCAAACTCCACACAGAAACGTCTGCTGATTTTGTTAATGGCCAGAACCAAAGACGTTCTTGCTGTGAGGCAACAGTGCTGACCACCGGGCCACCGTGCCACCCGTCTAAAAAGGAGGAGTAGGGGTGGAGGGGGGATTCTTCAAAACGAAGATGGCTGATCTGGAACCTAGGGCTCTTATAGTGGCCTAGGAATTGTCTGATTGGAGGATAATCAATTGCATAATGCAGGGCAGCTGCAGGCAATCGTAAGCACGTGATCCTCTCGAAATTAGTTTATAAATAAACTCCACTTAAAGCTGAGATACAACCTGAAAGACGACAATACAACACTTACTATCACAATCATCAGCACTTTTAATAGTTTATTTTACAGACTGATAACATGCTGTTGCTCTATTGGAGTTGTCATTCCAAAATGGCCACCGCAGGACACTAGCGGCATCTAGTGGCTGTTTCCCAAACAACAACAGAGTGTCGCCTCTTGGTCATTCTAAGCTCTTTGCCGGAAGTTGCTGCAGACAGTATGATATGAGGTATTTAAAAACGGAATATTGAGTAGGAGGTGGGGTTTTAATTTTGAGCTCCACCTCTTATCTTGCACTCTCAGCAAACGAACGGCTGAGGTGTTTATTGGATGGGTGGTGGCCAAGCATATCCCGCACAATCCATCAAGATGATGTCATCAGAGAATTACTGCTGTTTCAGAGAAGAAGCCAATATAGGCTCATTCTGAAAACGTAGCCCTATATACATTTCTGGAGATTGCAAACTATGTAGCCAGAGGTAAGTATGGCTGCATTTCATCTTTAAAATGAACGCTAAGGGGTGGTGTGACGCCGACCGCTTACCTCCGTGTAGATGGCTTTTTCACTGTTACCAGTTTGCTCAGTAGCTCGCCATGTACATAGGCGGACTTGAGACGCAGAGACTACGTACTGTAGCTCCTCCCCTTTTAAAAAATCAATAGCATTTTGTTTTATTGCTGCTCTCCCAGAGAGTGGTTGAGCTCAAGTGCATCAAATGTGAAGCATCTTGAAGGGGGCAGGGCATTTCGGATACTAGAGCATTTGATTGGTCAGAAGATTTCATGAGAAACTGAAGTATGAGGTGACATGAATAAAATCATTGATTCATTTAGGCAGAATTGACAAACTACAAGCTTCACATGTTTATATCAGTGTTATATCTCCTAAACACAAGTTTGTCACTGTCTTGTGCACACTAGCTTATAGATATCCTAAAAAAAGTGTATAAGTAAAAACTAACAATACTGATACCATTTACTAATTTCATGGGATCTTTAAGAGGAGAAAGGACAGAGACAGGACAGGGGATGGAGAGGGCCAAGGAGATGATGATTGTGGAAGGGATACTGCAGCAGAATACTGGTGGAGACACAGAATGCAGGCAGGAGTATGGTCCTGGAGCCAGGGAGAAGGAGTACTCAACAACTTCAGGGGACTGACTGACAGAAATGTAGCAGAAGAAGAAAAAGAGATCTTGGCCCTCCAGGTTCTTAGTAAACTGAGGTGGAGGTGTGGATCTGGAAGACCATGGCTGAGCCAGAGCAACAGATTATTGAGTCAGAGCTGGAGGAAAAGAGGAGCTCACCAAAGCTGGCAGGATGGACCGAAGAGGCACAACCAAAAGAGTGTAATCCATAGGTGAAGGAGGGGTGACGAGTGACCAGTGCAGAGCCAGAGGGACAAAGGACATCAGTGGAGCTGGTGGGATGATGAAAAATGGTGGAGAGGAGTAGGCATGAATGAAAATATCACAATCTCAAATATATATACTCCCCAGTAACGTCAGTAGCAATAGACAAAATCCATCACAAACCCACCCCTCTGGTAGCAACGTCAGTAGTAGTAGACAACCACCCTATGAGCCCACCAGCCCCCCTCTATTTGTCGTAATCAGTTTCGTCCCTGTAACAAGGTCAGTGGAACTCAGTAGACACCAACCACCAACCTGTGATTGGTGCCTGAACAGGATGAACAAGATACCTGAACAGTCTGGTTAGGTCGGTCTATCCAGGTATCTATCCAGGTGTCTATCAGTTTTTTAGCACATTAAACTGACTCGAAAACATAATATCAGTTGATCAAAGTTCCCATCCCCAGAAAATATTTTGTGTACTCAAACATGTACCTATGTTGCTATTTGTATACCCAATTGCTCAGCCTCAATTATAGTGCATGAATTGTATCACAACCGTGGGTGGGTCATGTTCCTATTTTTTAGCTTACAAGACTGATCGCCAGTAATCACCTTCTTTTGTTTGGCTGCTTTTTCCTATCAGTGAGCTCTTGGTTAATCAGCTTTCACCTGAATTGAGTTCATCCAGACCACAAAATGCCTTTGTAACTATTGCCACAACTACTACAGCAGTACCAGACTGCTCATATATCCAGTCTAGCTAGAGACCTGCAGCGTAAAGGCAAAGCAAACATTTACAAAATATATTTACCTGACAGATACAAAGCTTTTCCGTGTTACCTATATATTTTCCAACAAAAACTACTGCAACCTACAGGTATGAAAAGGTAAATCCTGCCACACAGGTGCAGAATTCTTGTTTTAGTTCAGTGAGCTGTCTTTAGTGTGTTCAAGTTTGGTCCAGAAGAGGCCAAAAGCAACAACACATCATCTTGGTGTATCCTGGGCTATAGATGGATCCTTGGATAGTTTTTATAAGGACGGACATGGCTTTCAAATGCATCAGTGTTCTGAAAACTTTTCTGTGCCTTCAAAATAGGTTTGTGTGTGTGTCAACTGTTTGAAATTTTGAATATAATATTTTGTATTTCCTCACTTTTGTTTGTCTGGTCGCTTTAGGCCTCTTCCTCCCTGTGCTTTGCCCTGCCACGTCCTCTACCTTCTGCTTGCGGCTATCCACGCCCTTTTATTCAGTTTATTTTTTTGTTTCATTTTTTCAAACACATTCTAAAATACAACTGAACTACACTGCTTCCAAGTGTGCTTGGGAAAACATAGCTCTAGTCCTGTCCAACATAAACAGACAAACATGATCTAACACAGCCAAAAACAGGTACAGCAGGTTCTCCTCCAAAACCAGTTCAGTGAAAGTAAAACGAATCTGACAAACAAAACACTCGACACCAACCTATTTAGCAGCAGAATTTTTATTAAGCCGTTCAAAGATCAGCATGAGCACATCTCAAACTGACAGGTAAGTGATCTAAACATGATATAATATAATAAAAGTGTTTAGTTTATCTAGTAGGGTTTATGCTAGACTGGAAACTAAACAGAACCAGTTTCAGCTGGTAAAAAAAACTTATTTGAGCTGAACCATGGTTTTATGTCCAATTAAACCAAGAAAAGTAAGCTTTTGTAGTTCAACCGGTAATGACAAATTAACTTTTGATATGCATGACTTACCACTGTATTATTTATAGCAAAACTGTGGTTATAGACAGGGGCACTGCTGGCCGCCACGGGCCCTCTGACAAGCAAATTGTCGCGGATGACCAGTGTTGTGCAAGTTACTTCCAAACTGTAATACATTACAGATTACTTGTTACTGTTATTTAAAAGTAATCCCTTACATTACAATATTACTGTCTCAGAGTTGTAATATGTTACATTACTCTTATATTACTTTTTAGTTACTTTCACTAAAATAACTACAGAATTAGAAATTAACTTTCTAAAACGACCAAATGTACTGCAGAGCATTTACATCCAGTAGAAAGCGATATGATGGAGCAGAATGACTGTGACCTATCCAGGCTACTAACATTATAGTAGATAACTGGCAACGTGAAGGCTCAAGACAATGCAAGAAAGGATGACAGTCAGATTCACAAATGATCTGTTAAAAGTATGGTAGATGTAAAGTGGTTATCTGGCAATATCTGTGAATAGTTTAACTATATTCATATTAGACACAACAGGCCATATGTAAACTCCAATGCCATGACAACATGCAGATTTCTTTTCTCTTCTTATTGTTGCCATTATTGTATTTACTTTAAATTCAAGTAGCTCACAACACAAAACTGTCATGCACAAAGTGAGCATGATGAACAGCTTTCTCAATATAATGCTCGTGCACCGATTTCCTCTGTTTGTGGACAAAACTGTTTACGAGCTCTTAAATATTCGCTGCTCGCATGCAAATTTTCTCACGTTCTCTCAAATATGCACTGCTCACGCACAAATGTTCTTGCATGCTCTCAGTACACTCGCTCAGTGAGATTATATGCAGACTCACAATTTGGGTCTTGTGTTCCCTTTTCGTGCTTTTTGATATGATTTATATTGGTGCACTATTTATTAACAATAACCAGTATGCTAAAATAGACTTATCATTTTTAATCTAATAAACCATAACATTTTTGGCTGTATGTCATATGATGAGATTTTTCCAGTTTTAAATACTTAAAGACAGAGAGAATAGACGTTGGATGTTAAGAATACGTTTTATTTTAAAAACATTTATTAAACATCTAAAAGGTGCACCATACTAATCAAATCAAAAACATTTAAAGTAAAATATAGCGAACGCAAGCAGAAATGTTACTGTTATAGAAAATACGGTATGGTATTATAGCCTACTGGACTATTCACTCTTCAAATAAATTTCACTATCAATCTCATTTTATCATGGCAACTAAAATAAAGTGAACTCGTCTCTGCTGTCTTATTGTTGATGAGATTGGAGGACATTTTCCCTGTCATCCTCTTCATTTTGAGGAGAAGCTGTTTCACAGGGCCCCTGAACACACATATGCATGTACTGTGTTGAACAGTAGCCTACTACAGTAAAGTACTTCAATTAATCTGTTGTGGTAATACTATAGTTGCTATGGTAACACAACAAGTGTAATATAAACAAATGACCCAGTGCTGTAGTTTTTTTTTAACAATATAGGGTATATTATTATTTTACAATTCACCACACTTTACTATTCTTAATACTACAGTATGCTGAAGCATTCATTAACAAGTTGTAAATAATACTAGCCTAAAACAAAGGCAGTACACTGTACATAACGCTCAAAAACACTAGTGTTTATTATAGTATTTATATATTTACCCTAACCTGTAGGTAAATATTGTAGCAACATGTAAACCATATCAACATTCTTGAGATAACAATTTGACAAGAGGATCTCTGGAGAGCAAAAGCACGAAAAGAGGAGAAAACAAGACACAAACTGTGAGTCTGCATCATCTGACAGAGCGAGAGCAGATCATCCGCACGTGAGCAGACTGTTTTGAGTGCACGCGAGGAGTTCTGTCCACGGACAGAGGAAACCGGAGCGTTCGCTCGCTTGTATTACATGAATGCGTTCTCGACGTGTAATACTGGCTTACGACAGTTGTCAGTGGAATATGCACGTACCTCCATCTCGCAAATGTACTGTCTTCTGCCATTTTCATCTATTTGCCGCTTTTCCGCTGCGCGTTAGAGCGTAACATTACTGCGAACCGGGCTGAGCCAATAGCCCCGGACCTCGAGCTCAGAGGCTGAAATCAATCCGCGCTCAAAGTTAAAAGTTCCAGTAGCCAGAGGGAGATTAATGACAACACACACGTATGTTCACTCCCCACAAAAAGGAAATAGAACTGCGGTATTTTTTAAATGTTAATGTCTTGCGGGCGAAAAGTTTGTTGTAACGCACGCGTTACTGAACATGTACCGAGTAAAATATTACTGAAAATCTATTAGTAATGCCTTACACTACTGCGTTACTGGAAAATGTAATAAGTTACTGTAATACATTACTTTTGTAACGCATTACTCCCAACACTGCGGATGACAGAGTGAAAACCAGGGGGTGGGGGGGTGGATATGTCGCGGGCCCTTCATATTGTCTCTGGGGGACCCCCTAAATGTATGGGCCCTTAGAATCGTCCTAACTCCCCCACAGTGGCGCCCCTGGTTATAGAAATGGTTGTCAGTGCACCCAAAAAACATGGCTACTACACTTTTACTATATTTTGCCCTTAAAACTTTGCAATGTAAAAACACATGGTTAATACATTTTCACTCTGTTTTAACTGCTTAAAAAGTATACAATTTAAATGGATCAGTCTTTCTGTCATTTTGCTTTTGTGTCACAAAAATACTAAAACTTTTTAGCTGATGGCAGGAGACTGAAGAAGCTGTGTGAACACAGGGGATTTACGGGTGAGGGGAGAGCAGTATATGTCTTGCAAGTTCAGAAGAGAGACGCCAACAATCATCTCAGTTGCTCTCACTATGTGCTGGAGGGTCTTCTGGCAAGATGCGTTTGGTCTTGCCTAAACAGGATGAATAAGATACCTGAACAGTCTGGTTAGGTTGGTCTATCCAGGTATGGATCAGTTTTTTAGCACATTAAACTGACTCGAAAACAAAATATCAGTTGATCAAAGTTCCCATCCCCAGAAAATATTTTGTGTATTCATTAATTTTCTTGTCGGCTTAGTCCCTTTATTAATCCGGGGTCGCCACAGCGGAATGAACCGCCAATTTATCCAGCACGATTTTACGTAGCAGATGCCCTTCCAGGCGCAACCCATCACTGGGAACATCCACACACTCATTCACACTCATACACTACGGACAATTTAGCCTACCCAATTCACCTGTACCGCATGTCTTTGGACTGTGGGGGAAACCGGAGCACCCGGAGGAAACCCACGCGAATGCAGGGAGAACATGCAAACTCCACACAGAAACGCCAACTGACCCAGCCCAGCCGAGGTTCGAACCTGCGACCCAGCGACGTTCTTGCTGTGAGGCGACAGCACTACCTACTGCGCCACTGCATCGCCTGTTTTGTGTACTCAAACATGTACCTATTTTTATACCCAATTGCTCAGCCTCCATTATAGCGCATGAATTGTATCACAACCGTGGGACATGTTCCTATTTTTTGGCTTACAAGACTGATCGCCAGTAATCACCTTCTTTTGTTTGGCTGCTTTTTCCTATCAGTGAGCTAATCATCTTTCACCTGAATTGAGTTCAGATTGCTCTTTACAAGAACCTTCTTTTTAGTTGTGATATGCCATGTAAACTACTTACAACAGTAGTAATAGTTTCCACTTTATTTAGCAGTCCTTCATTGCTTACCAGCTACAAAATGCCCAATATATCTGAATGCAGACTTGGATTTGCAAGCTGAGGCAGCATATCTCAGACTTGAATGAAAGATACAATGGAGGTAGTGACATCACTGTGAGGGGTGGGGTTAGGGGCGTGTGCATTCAAAGCATTGCATGCAGCTCAGCTTGCAGGTTTTTTGTACTACTCCAATCCAACAAAAACAGACAAACATGATCTGACACAACCAAAGACAGGTACAGCAGGTTCTCCTCCAAAACCAGTTCAGTGAAAGTAAAACGAATCTGACAAACAAAACACTCGACACCAACCTATTAGCAACTGAATTCTTATCAAGCCGTTTAACATGAGCACATCTCAAACTGACAGGTAAGTGATTTAGATATGATACAATATAATAAAAGTGCTTAGTTTATCTGGTATAGTTGGGTTTATGCTAGACTGGAAACTAAACAGCAACCAGTTTCAGCAGGTAAAAAAAAAACTTTTTTGAGCTGTTCTCTTGATACAAAAAAATGAACCATTCAAATGAACAAATTTACCATTCATATGCATGACTTACCTTAGTTTCATTATATTATTTGTAGTAAAACTGTGGTTATAGAAATAGTTGTCAATGCACCGAAAACACGGCTACTACACTTTTACTATATTTTACGCTTAACTTTGCAAGGTAAAAACATGAATAATACATTTTCACTCAGTTTAACTGCTTAAAAAGTATATCATTTAAATGGATCAGACTTTCTGTTAAAATAGTTTTTTTTTGCTGTGACCCTCGAGGTCCTTCAGAATTTGGCTTCAGCCTTGTTAAAACTCATCTATAAGGCCTGTAACTTTTTAATAATTTTAAATCTTTGATTCGATTATTAAGGTGTGTTAGACCAGGATTAAAACTGCAGGAAAGTGGATCTCGAGGGTTTGGTGTAAGGAAAACATACAACCTTCAGTCTGGCAAATATTTGCTTTAAGTTTAAGTTCATGAGTTATAATTAAAAGAAGTGATTATGTAACTCTCGCCACATGAGATTTGACCAGTTAAAAAGGAACTTTTCATTACATTACTTAAAAAAAATAAAAAGATTAATTATTTACTTGTTTTGGTACAAATCAATGTAAACCTCAAAAATATACTTATTATTGCAGCATTAAATGGGCTTAGTTAAATGTGCTCAACCATTCAATGACAATTGTTGACAAATGTTTTTTTTCTTTCCATGAAGGGTCTTGAAGAGGGCAACAACAGTAGCAGAATCTCCACCATACGCAAGAAGAAACAAGCTTAACGAGAGAGCAAGACTAATGAGTTTTGACATAACTTATCCAAGTATGTAAATTACACAAAAAGCATGTAGTATTTGAAATGTACAGTTTAACAGATCAATGGATTAAATGACGAGTAAGTAATGAAATCAAAAACAAAGAAACACATTTTTAGATAGAGCAAATGTAAAAAATTGTTGCATTGCAGCATGCTGTCCTGGGAGAGAGCCCTGAGCTCAGAAGATCCTCGAGCCCTGGGCTCCCTCCCGTTTGCAAGGCAAGAGGGGAGTTTGAGCTCAGGTAGATCTCGAGAACTCTTCTGCTATAAGTAATGATTATGAATAACTGTAGAAATAAACAGCTGGCTAGAGCTCATCTATAGTGCCGATATGTTTTGTTCAATTCACTGTTGCATGTCTTTGGACTGTGGGAGGAAACTGGGGAACCTGGGGGAAACCCACAAGAGCACAATGAGAACGTGTATACTCCACACAAAAACATTGGCTGGCTTGGTAAGGACTTGAACCAGTGACGTTCTTGCCGTGAGGCAACAGTGCTAACCACTGGGCCACCATGCCGCCCTGTCTATAAAGGAAGGAGGAGTAGGGGTGGAAGGGGGGATTCTTCAAAATGAAGATACAGAGATAAGAAATTCTAATTATTTATGGTGGATAATGCATTAGCTAATGCTGGACCAGTCGTGTTCAATCATAAGCACGCACTCCTCTCAAAATTAGTTCATAAATAAACCACACCAAGTGTAATTGAACAAGTGTAGATTCACTGTAGGTGTGCAAACTATTGAAAATTCCAACTGAACACAACAAACAAGGAAAAAACTGGAGATTACACATAACCAAGCGAGATAAGCAGTGGGAAACATTAGGGTTTAATGTACTAAACTAAAGGGACTGCATGACATGAACCAACTAATGAGAGCTAAACACATAACAAGAGAAAGACACATGAACACTGGTTAGCATTCAACAAGGAACCAATCAGAAATGAACAAAAAGCGACACAGAAGCTGCATCCCACTTAGCACACTGTATGTCATAAACAGTATTTGACAATAGAAATAGTTTGAGTATTTCAAAGTTACCTGGATGCTCTACTATTGTATTTTGGGAGATATTCAAAGTACAGGGCAGCATGGTGGCGCAGTGGATAGCACGATCGCCTCACAGCAAGAAGGTCACTGTTTCGAGGCCCAGCTGGGCCAGTTGTCATTTCTGTGTAGAGTTTGCGTGTTCAACCTTAATTAAACACACCTGAACCAGCTAATCAAGCTCTTTCTAGGTGTACGAGAAACTTCCAGGCAGGTGTGTTGAAGGAAGTTGGAGCTAAACTATGCAGAATTCAAGTTAGCGAGTTTGGGCAATGAGGATTTAAACAGAAGCTTTTGTGTCTGAAGATTTAGTTTAATGTTTATTTGGTGAGTTACTTTCATAATTTGTCTTTGCAGATATGTCTTCCTCTAGCGGTCTACTGACTGAGGAGCTCAAGTGCCCTGTTTGTCTGGATGTGTTCACTGATCCGGTCACCACCTCATGTGGACACAACTTCTGCAAAACCTGCCTGAATAAGAGTTGGAATGACAGCGAGACCTGCAGCTGTCCATGCTGTAAAAAGATGTTCAAACAAAGACCTGATCTGAAGACTAACACCGCACTAAGAGGGATCTCAGATCATTATAAACAGAAGAGTCTTGATGAAGAAACTGTAGTTGTGTGTGGTTTGTGTGAGGACAGAAAAGCAGTGAAATCATGTCTGGTGTGTCAGAGCTCTTACTGTGAAACTCACCTGGAGCCTCATTTGAAAGCAGCAGGATTAAGGAAACACAAACTGATGGATCCTGTGAGTAATCTGGAGGAGTATATCTGTCAGAAACACCAGAGACCTCTTGAGCTCTTCTGCAGAGATGATCAGACGTCTGTGTGTCTAGAGTGTGTCGTAACAGACCATAAAAACCACAACACTGTTCCTCTAGAAATGGAGAGCAAAGAGATGAAGGTAATTAAAACTGCCTTTTAAAGGGCTCAAATCCTGAGGAATCAGGTCTCTTTAATAGTGTGAAATAAAAGAGTTCACATGGATTTGGTGTTCTCTTTCTATAGACTGATGTCTATAGGCTGAAGGAAACACAGAAAGATCTGCAGAAGATGATTCAAGACAGAAACAAAAAGATCCAAGACATTAACCACTCAGCAGAAGCCAGAAGAGTGAGTTTAACATGTTTATTTCTCTTCATTTAGTCGCTGTCGTGATGATGTCCAGTTGGCCTGGGCATTACTTCAGTATGCCAGTAGGTGGTGAGTGAGTCAGTGATTTTGATTATTTCGCTCAAATGATTTACTCAAAAACACTGATTCATTCAGTTTTACATGTTTGACATGATCACAAACGATTGGTGAAGGATACAATGAAAATTTTCCTCTGATAAAATTCTGGATGTGTTAGAAGTTTTGAGACTTAAAAATTGCAGTATGAATATCAGCGCAGCTTAGTTTATCACTTTGTTCAGTAACGATACAGTTCTTCTCAACAAGACACATGATCTGAAGAATCATTCAGTGGAAACAGTCCAGAAAGTTTAATGTCTTTGAAAACCCTCTAAACATTGATAGTGATAGTGGAAGTGGTAGTGGTAGTAGTAACTACACCACGAACAACAAAACTGATTGTCACCTCAGAGAGTTTACACTGACCTGCTGAAACTGATGGAGGAACAGCAGAAAGCAGCAGAGAAACAGGATTCAGAGCAGATGTCAGCGCTGGAGCAGGAGATCTCTGAGCTGAAGAGCAGAAACACTGAGCTGGAGGAACTCTCACAAACTGAAGATCATCTACTCCTCAGACAGGTCACTCTACACATCTCTGAGCATCACAATCATGCAGGACAACACACTACAATCACACTATAACACACATTCATTTTCTCTCTGTCCGGCTGTAGGTTCGCTCTTACCTCTACAACTTCAGAAACACCAGGAACAGGTCTGAGATCAGTTTGAAGACCATCGAGAATCTGAAAAGAGCTCTGACTCAACTGCGGGAGACTATAAAGGAGAAACTCAAGCAAACTGGTACGTCAGTATCACATACATCACAGATGCACATATCAATGATCGTCAGTAATGAAGAATCAGTCTAGTTTAATCTACAATAAGAAATGTATGTGATCAAATGTTTGTGGCTCATTATCACTACATGACATATCTTCTTCTTTTTGTGAAACTCTCCGGGATCCTTTTCTAGACATAGGTCCAACTTCTGTCAGTCATCTTCAGTAGCTTATTGTGTAGGAAGACTCCAAGACTAAACCATGGAAATAGACCCAGTCACGACTTTCACTTTTAACTCAAATATATCTTAGCTGCTCTGTCTGGTCAAGCTCCCACCATTTACATGCAAGAGCAGATTCTAACTGAGATCTCAGAGATTCACTTAGTGAGCAAGTCTTCTCTGATTTCTTTTAAGCCACTACCTCAATCCATAGAGGTACCAGTGAGGGACTGAGGAACAGGTCCTAACCCTTAGCTAGTTAGCTGGGATTAAACCACTACTCTTTTTCAAAGGACATTCTGAGGACCACAGAGAGTCAGGACCTCGGTTTAATGTCTTGTCCATCAATATGCTGGGGCATTAGGACCCACACAGACTGCAGGTTGAGCACCCCCTGCTGCCCTCACTAACACCACTTCCAGCTGCAACCTAGTTTTCCCATGTGGTCTCCCATCCAGATACTGACCAGGCTCAGCCCTGCTTAGCTTCAGTGGGAAATCATGTGAGAGTTGCAGAGAGCTAGCCAGCTATTCACAGATTTAAAAAAAAACAAAAACAAAAAAACCAATATATCAGATTGTGGAACATATTTGACAAATCAGGCAGACAGCAGAAGAGTGGTTGAATGCTTGTGTTCTAGATTAGATTCATTCAGTTCAGTGTAATATGATCGTCATTGTCAAAGAATGATCCACTGAAGCGCAGCTCTACAAGCCATAGGCAACAGTGACAAGGTACCAAAACTTCACAAATTGACTGAAATGGAGAAAAAAAAACCTTGTAAGAAACCAGACACTTCTCGAGAGACCAGGTCTTAACTAGTCAAATGCAAAACGGACGGGGGCTCCGGTCTGATAAGTTGTCGATGGGCTTGTGAACAATGAGCATTCATCATGGTAAAAGGTGTAGGTCCAAAGGCAGGTGTTCAGACTAGCCAAAGAGATCTATGCAGAGACTTGTCTCTTTCTGAGGTCTTTCCAGGAAAGTGTGGTAATCTGCTCAGCCATCTGCTCTAGATACATGTTGGATCCAAGGTTATGTGAACCTCAAGATAAAGAGAGACATACTAATATGAGTATAGATTTACTATGTCATTTTTCTTGAAGTTTCTCTTGATGTTGCTCTACCTTCGCAATTGCTGCATCAAGGAGAGATATTTAGTGGTCCATCTTTGCCAGAAAAAGATTTGCATTGTATTGTATTTGTTTCCATTGCTTTTGAATGTATAAGTTATCCTTTCTGAAATGTTAAGATGGAAAGAGATGTTTTCAGTTGCAGAAGGTGATTTGGTGTTAGGACCTTTTTTGCTTCTATAGTCGTTAAATAGTCAGTGCCAAAATGTGAGAAAGGTGGTAAACGACACAGTCCTCTAATAGGTTGGCCATTTTCTATTCTCCATCTTTGACCTGCATTCATTTGCAATAGACACAGGGTATAAGTATCTTTCTAGAAGAGGAGTTAGCAGGTGGTTACCAGAACCTTTTACCAAATTTTGATAACATGTCACTTTGTCCTAAATGTCCAGTGGAGCTGTCTGATTTCATGCATTTGCTTTCTCTCAGAGAAAGCTCTGAATCAAAGTAGTGCAAAAAGTACTGAAACTCAGGGTGGAGCCCCCATTCCCTAGGCATTAACTGCTGTCTTCACAGAACCTCTGGTCCCACATTCAAGTGATCAGGGATATAAGATATTCTTACTGAGAGTAGCTTGTCTTAGGCCCACAGGAAGATCTGATGTGCCAGTTCACAAAATGCTCAAGCTCTCAAACTGGTAACCTCTCACATACGAGAGAAAGTGCATCTATGCAAGAAGCACTGCATTAATCTTTGATATGGGGCAACCCCACAGGACCACTCCGAGCCTGTGTTGGAAGTGTCTGTCGTCAATGTGGTGCATTGACATTGCTCCCAGCACTTGGGCCTGGCTAAACCAATATGGAAGAGCCCAATATTGGTACACTATGGCCATGAATGTGAAACTTCCTGTGCTGCTGCAGAATGAATACATGGAAACCAGTCTTTGGGCTGAATTTGTGACATGATCATGCTGATAGTTAGCATCTTGAACTTGAACATTCTCTCTGACAGATTTTACTACCTAAAATTGAGAATCCCTCCAGGATTGAATTTGCCCACCCCTGGGTTAGAGTCTTCTGCCTTGACAAGTTCAACCTTTATGAAGGGACTCTAACCCCTCTGCTAGATCCATCTGGAATCCACACAACCAGTGCTGATGCTCTGGATCAGACCCATAAGGAAAGCTTGCCGCAGAGTCATTCTCAAAAATGCATAGCGGCTGTGGAGCACTCTCCTGCTGTCACTCGTAGCTCTAGTGTGTCTTTCGCTGTGATAAAACAAGGACAGGGAGAAAATGTCTCTTAAAATGTATCTTTGCCACAGTGACTGTGCTTTGCATTAGTCAGTGAGAGTGTTTTAAGCAGAGTTCAAAGTTGTCGGATCATTCTAGGTTTTACATTGCACGCCTTTCTGGGATTGCATTCAGTTGCTGTTGTGTTTACACTGCATGATGGATCAGTGACAGGAGGATACACACTGCATAACGACACTAGTAACAATTGCTTATAACCAGTGCATAATTTGTGAATTGCGAGGTCCTGGAACAGATAGGGGTAACAAATCCGGCATGTTACCCGAGGATGTAGAGGTGTCGCGCACGAAATTGGAGAGCAGGGAAGGGGGTTTCCGCGGACGAAAGTCAAGAGGGTTGGGGAGTCGCGGAAGAAAATGAAAGTGAACAGCGAACGGGGGAGGAGGGCGGTTGAGGAGGGGCATCGGTAAAATGAGGTGCCGGATCAGATTTCAGAGTTGCCGGATCCAGATCCGGCATGTTCCGGCACAAATTAAGCCTTGCTTATAACTCTGTCTGGCTCGCAAAAACATGCAAGAAATGATAAGGAATAAACTAAAGGCCATGTACAAAACTGTAAATGGTATCTTGCAATGTTGTGGTGGTACACAACTTGAAGGCATGTCTTTGATTTTTAATTTTGTCATGTGTCTTTGCAGAGCTGAAGTGGATGCAGCAGTATGCAGGTACAAAGTGTTTACATTCATATATTTCCATTAATAGATTAATCCCCTTTATTCTGAATTAAAACTGGATAATAAATTAAAACATCCTCACAAAATTGTGAAGTTGTGGTTTGTTGTGTGTTTTCTCAGTGGACGTGACTCTGGATCCTGATACAGCTCATCCTGAACTCATCCTGTCTGAGAATGAAACTCAAGTAAGCGATGGACACATTAAGCAGAATCTCCCAGACAAACCTGTGAGATTTGATGAGTATAAATGTGTTCTGGGAAAGAAGGCATTCTCCTCGGGGAGATTTTATTTTGAGGTGATGGTGAAGGGAAAGACTGACTGGACTTTAGGGGTTGCCAGAGAATCCACTGAAAGGAAAGGAGAGATCAAACTGAGACCCAAAGCTGGATACTGGACTTTGGCTCTGAGGGATGGAAATGAATATAAAGCTCGTGCTGATCCTCCAGTCTCTCCACCTCTTAAAGTGAAGCCGCAGCGGGTCGGTGTGTTTGTGGATTATGCGGGAGGTTTGGTCTCCTTTTATGAGGTAGAGTCCAGCTCTCATATCTACTCCTACACTGCTCAGTCTTTCAATGACAAACTTTACCCATATTTTAGTCCAGGGTTTTATCGTGAAGGTAAAAACTCGGCCCCGCTGATCATCACACCTGTCAGTTGCAACCAATGAACATACACCCTGTGTACAGGAAGTGCAACATGAAATTAGAGACAGTCACTTCCTTGTATTGTTTGAATTGATTTTAATACTACTTCATCTACTACCACTACTACTACTACTAATGATAACAATAAAAATAATAGTAATAAATATAAAATATTTTGGCGACACGGTGGCTCAGTGATTAGCACTCATAGCAAGAAAGTCGCTGGTTTGACTCCCGGCTGGGTCAGTTGGCATTTCTGTGTGGAGTTTGCATGTTCTCCCCATGTTGGCGTGGGTTTCCTCCGGGTGCTCCGGTTTCCCCCAATGTCCAAACACATGCGCTTTAGGGGAATTGATGCACTAAATTGTTCAGTAGTGTATGAGTGTGTGTGTTTGTGTGAATGAGTGTGTATGGGTGTTTCCCAGTACTGGGTTGCAGCTGGAAGGGCATCTGCTGCGTAAAAACACGTTGGATTAGTTGGCGGTTCATTCCACTGTGGCGACCCCTGATAAAATCAGGGACTAAGCTGAAGGAAAATGAATGAACAATAACTATTTGTATATGCATGCGTACAACTTTTACATCTATATGATTTTTTTATGTATCAGATTTCATATAGTTCATATATATCATATGTTAAAAAAAAAACGTAATCTCGGTTGCTAAGGTCTTGCATTATGGTTGCTAGGGGATTGGTTAGGGTCTGTGATATTCTGGTTTATGTTTCTTATGTAAAAATGTGTGTAGCTGCACTGTTTACAAGAAGTTCAGCATTGAAATACACACAATAATTCCTTGTTTATTATTGATATTTTCACATCTCTTAATTGTTTAATTTCAGCATTTGTGTCATGATTATTGAAAACTAATTGCTCTTTAAGATTTTAAAATCTTTCAGACTAATATTTACAAAAATGTGGGTCCACTTTCTAACCTATTTTCTATTCGGTTTTCATATCGACAAAGAATTCTCTATTATGTATTCTGTCTAGACTTTTTAACACTAACAATTCCTTTTAATTTTTTACAATAACAAGCGTGTGTAACATGTATTCTATAGTCTTTGGTGTAATTTGCACTTTTGTTGCTTTGATTACTTCCGTGTTTTCACTTGTAAGTTGCTTTGGATAAAAGAGGTGATGTTACTGATGACACTGAAGCTTCAGAGCGCGTATCACGCACACAATTCCGATTCGCTGGATGGATTTGCTCTTCAGTCTTTGGACTTTCAGCAGTGAAAATTAAACCACACTGAACTGAACTTAAACTCTGAAAACTGGACGGACACAGTTTCAATTTACTTCTGTGTTAAGCTGCTTTGACACAGTCTGCATTGTGTCTACCGTTTAACAAATGCGTGATATGTGTATTTCAGTGCCATCAATGTCATCATCACTACCATGGGTATTTGAGAGGTTTTTTGTTTTCTTTTATACCAATAAAGTCTCTTAATAAATGCATTTGGGTTCTCGCCTCATTTCCTTGCATAGATATTTACATTAGATGTCGCCTACGCTGTTGTTGTCTATTGGAAGGAATGCGTTAATAGAGCCACCATTTTGGTACAGGGTAGCACTCCTTTGAAATTAATGCGGGACCAAGGTGCAGTGGAGGACTGGCTATTCGGAACCACTAATATGTAAACATTTACACACATATCTACGATTGGGAGTTTTCCCGGTGGTCAGTATGCAAATATTTTATTAAAATACGAAAATTATAATTTTACATCACCTTTCTATATCGATGGATAAGTGCGCGCATGGGCATTGCCAATAAAGAGTGTGTGTTTGTGTGCATGGAAATGTATTATCCTCCGTCCCTGTTAAATTTGATCTAATCCATGTCCTGAAACACACCCCCTCTCCTGGTTTCGCATCTCATGCTAACAGAGGGAGCGATTCATTTGTGAATGAATCCCCGTTATGAACGATTCGGGTGAACCATCGATATCCCTGCATCTCAATGTGCACATCCACCTATTTAGTGCAGGTTGGTGCTACTGTGCCTTATGGTCAGTGGAGTAAGTGACAGTATTATCATCAATAACGTTTATTGTTTAGCACAAAAGTTTGTAACATACAAAAACATTTAAAAAGATGAAATCTTACCTATGAAATGTTCTGCCTTTTTGATTTGTGTTCTTTGTTTGTTTGATACTACACCCGTACACAGCAATAAAGTTCAGCATCTTCACATTGGCTTTAGTCTTGACTAGTGCAGTTGAATGACATTTGTCCTGGGAGCACTGTACAAATATGGCGGCGCTATTGACGCATGCTCAGGGTCCGTACGCCATATCTAGTGTATTTCCGTACGCGATATCTAGTATATATCTATGATTTCCTTGCATTTTTTCGCTGTACTATTGATGAGACGTAAGCTTACACACAACATGATCCACTGCTGCGTATTAGCGCCACCTGCTGATGAAAACACTGTTAAAGCAAAAGAGAACTGCGCTTATATTTAGTATCAGGCAAATCA
Organism: Danio kyathit; assembly: GCA_903798195.1. Classification (NCBI taxonomy): domain Eukaryota; kingdom Metazoa; phylum Chordata; class Actinopteri; order Cypriniformes; family Danionidae; genus Danio; species Danio kyathit. Next base: position 2,189,425 of record LR812537.1, read on the forward strand.
GATCATTACAATTAACTTTCAACTTACATTTCTAATTGTACACAGGTCTATACAATATTGTATTGCATGAGTAAAAGAAAGATGATGGAAGTGCTGAAGTTTCATTTACTTCTGCTTTTAGGTCCAAACGTGATTTGTAAACACTCAACTTTTAAATAGTAATGTGTATGCTTTTTACACAGTGTTGTATTACTTTCTTTCCATTTTTCGCCGTGAGCCCGTGTAGTTTTTTTTTTTTTGGGGAGAATCCAGGGAAACAGGAGAAACTGAAGGCGGAGTCTGCAAACTTTAACCCACCGCAGAGTTGCAGGAATGTCCGCTTTATATGTTATCCTGTACCTCCTACCAGCAGGAGGGAGGACCATAGTCTGGGGAGGACCCGGGGAGCAGCACCTGCAGCGCACACTCATCTCAATTTCTCATGCACGCGCTTATTTCCCTGTGCTCGCAGACTCGTGTGTGTTTAGTTTGCGTTTAGTGATGTCTGAGAGCTCGTCTGTCCTCGGGGCCCCGCAGCGCTTGCTGCCTCTGGCTCTCCGCGGAGAGTGGATGGCGCTGGAGCAGAAGATCAAGACTTTAGAGAGAGGAGATCCGGACATACTCCAGTGCGATGAGGTGAGAGATGCGTAAAAGATACAGGGCTGTTGCAAACCAACGCTGGGTCAAATACTGGCAAATATAGGGTTGTTGGTTTTAATTCAACCCTGGGTCAAATACTGCCATATATATATAGGGTTGTTTTAATCCAAAGCTGGGTCAAATACTGGCGAATATAGGGTTGTTTGTTTTAATTCAACGCTGGGTCAAATACTGGCAAATATAGGGTTGTTTGTTTTAATTCAACGCTGGGTCAAATACTGCCATAGGATATATAGGGTTGTTTTAATCCAACGCTGGGTCAAATACTGGCAAATATAGGGTTGTTTGTTTTAATTCAACGCTAGTCAAATGCTGGCTCCTTATGTGGGTGGACAAACTCAACAGCTGAGTTAAAAAAATAATAATAATTTAAACTTAATAAAATAACCCAACGTTGGATTTGTGCACATTTGACTAGACACTGGATTAAACCGAGAACCGACCCAGTATTATATTGTATATTGAGTGCAGTTTGATGAATGAACATTGCACATAAATTGTAAATAAAATTATGTGTAAAAATGTAAATACAAATCGCTATATGATAAATATAAATGAAGTAATCAACTGTAATTAATATTAAACACTTATAATGTATTTGTACAGTAGGCATATATGTTATAGCAATTTATTTCTGCACTTTTATGTATGTTAGTGCATTAATGCATGTTGAAACTTTAGATTAGATGAGATTTTAGTGTATTATTTTGGGTATTTTGCAGTGTACTTGAATGCATTCTCGTGTTTCCCCCCTAGTTTTTACAATTTAATTTAATTTTATAAATTCATTCAATATAACACATCATTATAATGATAATCATTGGTGTTTATTGTTATTAAATCTGGTGCAAATGCAGCAAAATGTGAATTATATTATTTTGTAAAGGATAAAATGCACTTTTTTTTTTTGCCAATATATTTATTAACATTTTGTGCAGATACAATATTATATACATACAAAAATAAGTAATACACTGTTCTGCTTTTTCACAATTAAGAACCAATGACCATCAGAAAAAACAATATAGTTATAAAATAGCATAATAAAATAAATCTATTAATAACAACAACAACAAAAAATTAACTATAAAAGTAATAAATAAATAATAATAATAATAATAATAAAAATAATAATAATACAATTCTATTCCTCTTCTGCTTCAAGATCAATAGTGTCAATATAATTCAACAAAGGTTTCCATGTTTTGTAAAATGATTTTAAAGACCCTCTTAACAACTTTAAGCACAAAAAAAATGTCTTTTATCCATCTGTCATATGAAGGTGGAGATGTATGTTTCCACTTAAGGAAGCCAAAAAAGCCACAATGTTCTATGTTGTTGAAGGTAAATTTGGTTCAAAAGGAATTCCAAATAGTGCTGTTAGAGGGTTTGGAGTGGCTGATATGTTAAAGGTTTTTTCAAAAGTATCGAATATTTTAGACCATAACACTGTTAATCTTGGACAAGACCAGAACATCTGTGTGTGATTTGCTGGAAATTGTTGACACCTATTACAAGTATTACTTCTATTTGGGTATATTTTGGCTAATCTGGCATTAGTATAGTGTGCTCTGTAAAAAATCTTGCACCGCGTTAAACTGTGTCGGGCACATATAGAAGAACTGTGTACACAATTGAGTATATAATCGCATTCATAAAATGCACTTTTAATGAACTTATAATCAACATAATGGATCTGGATAATATGTATTTAAAAATACATCAAATAAATACTTATTAATTCAGAATAAGTCTGGGTTTTTGGTCTTCATAATTGTAGTTATGCAAATTTTACATTATTTATATAGCATTAAGCTAAAACGTAGAGATAAAATGTTTGAATTGTGTTATGGTTGTACAGTAAACTTGTCACCATCATAATGGATCTAAGTATTTTAAATAAAAAATAAACATATTTGTTATCAAATGCAGTATATTTAGGCTTTCGCAATGTTTAAAATGCTTTATTTAAAATAAAAACTTGCATTTTAAAATATGCGCTTAAGCTTTTTTTACTTCTTTGCATCTGTGACTGCTGAACATTGTGATTGTCCTCATATGTGTAATGCAGAAGTGTTGCGCTCCTCCTGTGAGGATTGTAGTAAACCACACGTGTCTACAGTGAGTAATGCTCTTTTCTCTCAGGAGTCGGGTCTGAGTCTGCTGATGCTGGCGGTGCGGGAGAGCCGTCTGTCAGTCCTCGACAGGTTACTGGAGCTCGGGGTCAATCCAAGCGACAAAACCAAGGTAGGAGTTTCCCAGCATCTGGAATGGAGAAAAAATCTCCCACAGATGCTGTTCATTAAAGCACACAATTAAGCTTTTAATGGAAACGCTTCAGTGGGTTTGAGGCTTATTAAAGAACAACAGATATTCTGAAATCACATTTAGACCTTTTATGAAACTCTGTAAGACAAACAAGAGAAATTACTGTGATTTTTTTTTATCAGAGAATGCAAATATCTCGATTTGTCCTCTAACTGGATTGCATTGCAGTCCTGGTGAAAGAGTAGATAAAAGTTGAGTTGATGTTAAAGATATCTCATTTCCTATGGCTAGATAAGGATATTTCAGCTCAGAATGAGTCACTCTGGATAAAAGTGTCTGTTAAATGCGTAAATCTGACCATATCTCTGGGTTATTATTACTGTAAAGCAGCAGTATTAATCTGAATAACATTAAACAAGCAACACTGAAGTGCATTGACAGGTTTTAGAGTGGCTGAATGCATTGAATGTCACATCATGAACATTTATTCATTCATTCATTCATTTTCTTTTCGGCTTAGTACCTTTTTTAATCCAGGGTCGCCACAGCGGAATCAACCGGCAACTTATCCAGCACATGTTTTACGCAGCGATTGCCCTTCCAGCTGCAACCCATCTCTGGGAAACATCCATACACTCTCAGGCCCGTTTACACTAATGCGTTTTCAGTTTGAAACGGCGTTTCAGATCAAAAACGATCCGCGTCCACACTAGCGTTTCATCTAGCGTTTCTAAACTTATCTCCGTCCACACTACTCCACCAAAAACGTATATCACGTGACCGTTCGCGCACTCTGAGCATGCGCGTCCAAGTATAAACAGGAAGCATGTGTCTCGCTCGGCATTTGGTTATTGTTAGTCAACAAACGCTGGTTGAACGATGAACGCGAGCGATTAGCGAGTGCTCGAACAATAGCTTGCGAATATATGCAGCTGCTGTAGTAAAAAAGGCAGAGTTTAACTGCACAATGGCACCAAAAACAGACAATAGTGCAAACAACGCTCCCATTTCTGTGTCCATGTTGTTGTTTACAGTGAAGGCTGGTCTGCTGTCTTCCGGTAGCGTTATAGTCATGTGATAGGGGCTTGACGAATAAGGGAAGGATACGCAATGACCCAAAAGCCCCAATCAGGTAGCGAATGTCTGCAGCCACACCTCCGTTTTCAGATGTCTCCGTTTTCCCTTATCCACACTGAGACGGAGCAGCAGCGTTTTAGAATGAAAACGACCTCTCCAGCGTTTCCAAAACGCTCCGTTTTTGGGGCTCGAAAACTCCGGCGTATTGTGGACGGATGGCGTAACCGTAGCAAAACTTATGCGTCTTAAAACTAAAACGCATTAGTGTAAACGGGGCCTCAATCACACACATACACTACGGACATTTTATCCTACCCAATTCACCTGTACCGCATGTCTTTGGACTGTGGGGGAAACCGGAGCACCCGGAGGAAACCCACGCGAACGCAGGGAGAACATCCAAACTCCACACCGAAACTTGCCGAGGCTCGAACCAGCGACCTTCTTGCTGTGAGGCAAAAGCACTACCTACAGCGCCACCGCATCACCATGAACGTTTATTATAGAGTTTAATACTTTTTGGCTGTTATTATACTAGTTTTAATTAGTGGCAATATTTACTAGCTAATTTATATCTCTATATCCGAAAAAAAACAAGACATTAAAACATTATTTCTGTCTAAAATAGGCCAGAAAACAAGTATGTTTTTAAGATTTTTGGCTTTTTTTAGGCTAATTGTGCCATTTTGGTGACTGTCGCTTTAAACTCAAATGAGGTTGTGCTCTTTTCAGTAGAGGGCGGAGCTATAAATGCATATGTGTCGGCATAGTGGCAGATTCAAAAACAAGACTGATGTCCTATGCTAATGAGGGAGAGATGGTCACTAGTAGGCGGGGCTTTCCCCTCTGATGACACGTACAAAGGGAGAATGTCAATCAAAGTGCTTCTGCAGACAATTAATAATTACTGACATACATTAATATAACGTGAGACTAACATTATAAAAATCTTTTGAATAACGCTA